>JAZKJV010001172.1:818865-1334468 GCA_037367405.1 Ottelia alismoides | reverse complement strand
TGATATGGTTTCCATAATGCATATTCGAATCATATCCGTATCCGTATTCGTATTCGATATAGTTCAAGCGAATATGGATATGGAAATAGGCATATCTGATCCGCATCCGATCCGTTTTCATCCCTACCTCTATGTGTAACATCTGGGCTTAGGTCCTCGTCTGTTATCGAGGAAAACTGACCCCGACAACTTGTTGGGTTTGAGTACAAATGGACTCGTTGGCAACCACACAAAATGCTTAAGTCCGAATTGTCAAGTAGTAATCCACACCACTTATAACACACTCTCACACTTTGTGAGTTTTAAATGTGGGACTATGATTGCGGGTATGGGTGTTACACTATGCACGAAAAAAATAACCATCTTATTTAAATTTAAAAGGGATATTTACACCCATAACCCTGAGTAACTTCATAATTACCCCGGATACCTTCTATAATCACGAATTACATCCAGAACCCCGAATAACCACTCCGTTTTACATTCATAACCTTCCGTTACTTTAGTTCGGTAACTCAACCAGATAGCTGAGTTAATCTAACCCAATCAATGATCAACGACTGAGATTAATCCAAAAAAGAAAGGAACGATAAAAGGAGGTGGATTCGAGTGCTGGAGCTTTCAGCAGAGGTACGACCTGGGGCTTGGCTTAGAGCGGAGCCTGGAGCGGCTGGCAAGGGAGCTGCTGGAGCTTGGGGGGAGAGCGGGAGGGAAGGCTTGGAGCTTGCGGGCGGTGGGAGGGAGGCAAGGGGCCGAGGCCTGGGGATTGCGAACGCGGGGTGGGAGGTTTGTGGGCTCGGATGGGAAGAGGTGGAGGGCGCTAAAACTTGAGGGCGACTAGGGGGAGGGGGGTGCAGGCGAGCAGCGGGGGAGGGGAAGAGGGCTTCCAGCTCGCACAGGGAGGCAGAGGGCTGGGGTCGCCGGGTCGCCGGGGGTGGGGTGGGGGTGGACTTCATGCTCGCACGGGGTGGCAGAGGGCTGGGGGGGAGAGAGAACTTCCAGCTCACACGGGGAGGCACGAGCGGCGAGAGTGGGCTAGAGGGGCGCGTTGCGAGCGCGGGGTGGGAGGTTTGTGGGCTTGGATGGGAAGAGGTGGAGGGGCGCTAAACTTGGAGGGGAAGAGGGCTTCCAGCTCGCACAGGGAGGCAGAGGGCTGGGGTCGCCGGGTCGCGGGGGGGGGGGGGACTTCATGCTCGCACGGGGTGGCAGAGGGCTGGGGGGGAGAGGACTTCCAGCTCGCACGGGGAGGCACGAGCGACGAGAGTGGGCTGGGGGGAGAGAGGGCTTCCAGCGCGCACGGGGAGGCACGAGCGGCGAGAGTGGGCTGGAGGGGCGCGCGGTGACAGGGGTTGCAGGGTGAGGCGCGTGGGGGTGGGGGGAGGGCGGCGAGAATGGGTTGGAGGTTGCAGGGGGTGGCAGGGGTTGCGGGGTGAGGAGCGTGGGGGTGGGGGGAGGTCGACGAGCAGCGAGCGCACGTGGGGGCAGGGGTTCCGGGGAGGCGCGTGCAAGGGCAGGGCCTACAGCCAGGCCAGAGGCGCGCGGGGCAGGGGGTGGGGCTGCAGGGCAGAGGAGGGGGCTGCTGGGCAGAGCCGTACGCGGGAGTGTGCGGTGGGTCTGCAGGTCGGAGGCGCGCCGTGAGGGGGGGAGGGTGCTGGAGCGAGCGATGTGAGAGGGAGCTTGCGGGTGGAGGTGCACACAGGGAAGCTCCGATCGAAGGTTGTGTGGGCGAGGGGGAGGGCTGGGGTTTTATTTTATTTTATCTGCATAATGGCATCATGTTATGAATATGATGAGGTTTGAAGGGCAAAACTGTCAACATATAACTTTTTCCGTCCAAGTTAACAGATAATTATGACGGAACTTGACATAGGGTTATGACATGTAATGGTTAAGCATTATTCGGGGTTCTGGGTGTAATTCGTGATTATATAGGGTATCCGGGGTAATTACAAAGTTACTCACTCAGGGTTATGGGTGTAAATATCCCAATTTAAAACTTGTCTTAGAAGATGGGGGCTTCCATTCTTCCAATATGCCATTCGTGTTGGAATAAATCGTGTGGGAGGTTCACATTAGACATTGATGAGATGATAAACTTAAGTTTTACCGAGTCAGCCAGTGAAATACATCCAAATTGGAGTGACTCGTGTTGATTAGTAATGAGTCATTAGGAGTTGATTACTGTGGGTCTATTAATTTTTTATACCCATACAATAGGTCGCTATAACTCAGTCATGGCCAGTTCGATGCCCGGGTAAACGAGGAGGGTTGCGTTAGGTAGCCGACTGCCAGCGTAAAACAGTCAGAGATAATTTCTTATATAGTATTTTTTTCTAAAAAAATTACTATTTAAGAAGTTGCCTCATGACAGTCAGACTTTTCAACATGGATTTAAGCAAACATACTGATTTCGTTGGGGCGTTTTGGAAAGAGACCATACGAAGGGATCTTAGTTTTGTGGATATAAGCCCGGGATTGGCCCAAGATAGATCTGAATGGAGGCGAAGAATCCATGTAGCCGACCCTACTTAAATGTGGGAAAAGACTTTGTTGGTGGTGGTGGTGGTGGTTAGGGGTGTAAACGGACCGAACCTGATCGAACCTATATTTTTTAGGTTCAGTTCATTTATTAAATCGAACCTAAACTTGTGTTCAGGTTCGGTTCGTTTATTTTCGAACCGAATCTGAATCGAACCTCTTCTTAAACGAATCGAACCTAAGCGAATATCGAACTTAAGAATTCTCTAATAAGAGGGAGTGAAAAGAAGAGAAATGGAAACATATATGTTTATTTACAATTAGAATAAATATTTATTTAGTTTTTTTCTTTATCTAACTCATCTTCATCTTTTGAAAAAATTAGATTAATAAGGATTCGTCTCTTTGAACAAAGTATAATTATAATATAATTTTATATCTATTCAGATGGGGATAAGGAATAAGAATAATGCGGAGATATTCGATAAGTAATATTTGTACTTGTTCTGTTGATTTCAAGATAAAGAAGGGAAAAGTATTAGACCATAGATGATACATGTTGTAAACGCGATGTGACTATTTATTTTTGGATAGTTTATACCGAGATAAAACCTAGTTATCCCGTAAATATCTAGTTATCTCTAGACAAAATTTACTTACCTTGGGATAAAAACCACTCATCTCAAAATAAGTCCACTTCTACAGATAAGGATTTGTAAATATGTATATGTGTATGTTTATCGAGCTTTTAACGAATCGAACCTGAGCGAACCTATCATTTTTAGGTTCGGTTCGTTTGTTTAATCGAGCCTAAACTTGTGTTCAGGTTCGGTTCGTTTGTTTCTGAACCGAATCTGAATCGAACATTTAGCGAGCCGAACCTGAGCGAATATCGAACTTGAGAATTTTCTTACACCCCTAGTTGTTGTTGTATACAATAGGTCGCTATACTAAAGCGCACAGTCATTTACTGGCTCGTATGAATAGAGGGGTCGGTCGTTAGTCCATCTCGTTGGCCGACATCTCATTTGGGAATAGGGGGAAGCAAATGACAAGCTTCTCCTCTAGATGGAAGGAGGGGACAACCACGGTGTAGATGGAAGAAGGTGATGGTCGCGACAATCCCTTCTGATACCTTCGTTGCAGACATTACGATTGCCCCATTCATCACTCCAAGAGATTGGCTAGAGGGGACGGTCATGTTTGTCCCCTAAAATGTAATTGTGAAGATGGTATTGAGTGTCTCCTCTACTTGCCTTCATGCCCTTTTCCTGTAAGGGACGAGCATATAAGACATTAGGAGATGGTTGAGACCGTCCTATCTGACTTTACCTAGCCCACACAAACCTACGATGAGATATTTAACACACGCAGAACGGGCACAAAAGGTGGGGATAGGGGATGTTCAACGTTACCCCTCTTACCCTTCGATCCTTGCTACAAAAGTTCTCTAGTAAACTAGCAGCTTTTTAAAGGAAGGTTGAGATTGTTCCCTATGAGATAGCCAATTATCTCCTTCATCTTCTGCTTGCCCATTTTTGTCGTAAGGGGCTGGCACATAACGCTTTAGGGAATGATCAAAATCATTCTCTCTGACCCTTCCTCGCTTAGAAATGCTCTAATAAGGAAAAGGGATGCTCGAGATTGTCTACTATGAGATAGATGTAGGTGGTCAATGTCCCCTATATCTTCTGCGTGCTCCTTTTTTGTAAGGGGCATGCATGCCACCTAATGCTTTAGGGGGGGATAGTCAAAACCGTCCCTTCTGACCGTTACTCACGTAGAAATGCTCCAATAAGTAGAAGGCGAAGTTGCAACCATCCCCTAAAGATAGAAGAAGGGATGGGTTGTACAATCATCCCCTCTATTTATCATTTAAAACAAAATAAAATGAGATTAAACATTGTTTTTGCTTCATGAGATACCTCTTCAGGAGATACAAACATTGTTTTCTATTTATCATTTGTAACTTATGCTAGAGATCGCAGGTCCATGACATGGTATGTGTTCGCTGATTGAATATGTGCAATTAGTAGAAAGTTAACTTCTTCAAACATCTCAACCTAATCTAATTTGATCGAGTGATGGATTGTTTTTTTATCACCCAAGAATCATATTCAACCCATGTCGAATAATCAGAATCCACTCAATATAATCAAATGCGAAAACACCACCTATGACGTGCTTCTATTGTCAAGTTAGCATCATGGTCTCCATTACGTAGGACTTAGCCATGAGCGAGAATTATAATGTCAACATGTCCTTAATTAGACACATACCTTTTATTACACGATTATCATAACATCCCAACTTCGTGGGTGCTGAAAAACTAGTGTAGAAACGAGTTCTTGCCAAAAATAAAATAAAATCTACATATTCAACAAATGTGTGTTTGTCAAACGTGAGAAAGAAATTAGTCATCCTCACTAAACATGTTTTATATTGAAATGTCTTGCATGTGAGACCGGATCCTCTGCTGTAGTATCTCCCTGCTGTAACATAGGAGATGCGTCGGATAGGAAATGAACGACTATGATATGAGGCCGGAGATAGTTGATCTCCTGACCAGATCGTCTATTTCTCATCTGACGTATCTCCTACGTTGTAGCAAGGGATGATACTAACAGATAATTTACTCGCCTTGCATGAAGCATGAGCAAAATCCAACGTCATCTCACATCTGAGTATAACTTTAATTACAAACAAGGCTCCCATTGATATGTAGCAGTATTCTAGTTGGTTATGGATGCATGCATGCATGATGCCGGTATCTATCTAAGTACGATACCAGCAGTGTCGTCCTTGACATTTTATGGGTCTTGAGCGAAAGAAAAAAAGTGTCCTTATAAAAACTTCAATGAATAATGTGCCCTTATATAATTTTGTTAAATTTTGATTTTAGCATTGACTTATTCCATGAAAATTCGATTTTATAAGGGTTCATTTTTTGACGAGTCATTTCATCAAAAAATTCGATTCCACGAGGACTCATTTTTCGGTGCGATTTTTTACTAAAAATTTGATTCTATAAGATCTCATCAGATATACACTATTTTTTCTGAACAAAAAACTGAATACATGTAAAAATAAATCCGTAAAGTGGATGGATCCTGGACGCACTCATAAACTACCCCTCGAAGACGGCCCTGGATACCGGATACATGCATGGGAAAGAGGTATACACGTATAATAAAACAATAGTAGTGGGAGACGTATTTATTACGTAGTCAGCGAGGTGCAAAGCATAAAAAAGACGTCGTCTTTTCGCATGCCAAAGAATAAAACGACAGGAAGCTGACGTGTTTCCCATTAAGCGCACGTGCGAGGTGACGTGTCCGAATTGACACTTACGTTTCTCCCGACCGCGATGGGTGCCAGCTGGGATCTGGATTGTGCGCCCGTTAGAATTGGATTAGCCCCTAATCAAAGACGTGTCGAACTGCCATTCGATTGATTATTTCAATCCAATTTAATCAAGTTCTAGAAAAAAAATAAGCTACAATTTAAATTTATATTTTAATTTATTTAGAACGTTTTTTACGGTTTTACTCCTTTTAGTTCTTCAATATGCGCCTTCAATTCTTGTTATATCAGTTATGCCCCGACCTTCTTTGGCGATTAACTATTTTGCCCCTAAGATTAGTTCGTGTCCATTCCATTCCCAAACGAATGTGATCTCAGGGATACAAGTGTACATTTTTGAAAATTGTATGGCACAATTGTAAGAAAATTTTACTTAATCATGCTTAAGCTTTGATTTTTTGTATAATCAGTAGTTCGATTTATCTCAATAATGGTAAAACGAACCAAGGGGCTGAGCTGTTAATTGACAAAGAAGGTAGATGCATCATCTGTGAGAAGATGGAAGTAGAGTGCTTGGCTCCTTCGACCTACTCTGCCCCCTCCCCGACCACCAGCATCGTCATACCTTCACCCCCTGATCCGACCTCTGCCCCCATCCCCCAACCTCCAGCGCCACACCCCACCTTCGCTACCCCTCCCTTGATCAGACAGTATCTGTAATTCTGATAGAGTTCCGCCTCTGCCTTGACACGGTGGACAAGGTGGCTCTTTGACAAAGACACTGGAGCTCATCCTTGCTCATGACTCCTCACTTCTGGTCTGACCACCTTCATTTTATGTCAATGAAAGACGTGGAATGATGGAGGAAGGCTGACATCCTCTGGATCGATGACTCGACGAAGCTTCGTCGTCGAAGAACCTCTAGATCAGAGCACGCTTTGAAGCTCCAGCCATGGAAGTAAATAGGGCCATGCATGTGTTAGTGACAAGACAAAGCATATGTGCGTGAGGAAGTGAGGCGAATGAAGGGTGTAGGGTGGAGGAGATGGCACCTTGTGTTGGGTCTTCCGCCGTGGTGATGGATAAAGGAGAGCAAGGTGAACTAAGAGAGGGAGAAGGTGAGAGAGCGGAGGAAACCTCCCATGTACATCATCGATGCACGGTGAAGGTTGAGAGGTAATTGGATTAGGGAAATGGTGTATGTACAACATGAGAAAAATCGATGAAAACAAAAGAAATCGGAACCTAATGTTACCTGGAGAGTGAAGACGATGCAAGCGAAGGAGGTGGCTTAGGCTGAGGTTCTAATTGAACCCCCGATCTTCGCTTGATAAGGTCAGTCGGACCTTCAAGCTCGAATGGCTGAGATGAATGGCTATAGCATGGCATCTCTATCATAGGTCACACCAAGGTAGATGTCGTCATGGCATCATCAATCCGATCTTCCTTTGTCAATGGAGGTAGGAGAGACACTGAGCTATCACCCTTGTAACGGTGGACGTCGGATTTCGGCCCTGTGGTTGCATATTTGAAGCAATGGGTTGATCATAAGTTTGGTTCCATGCGGTGGTTTCAACCATCGCTGGTTGCTTAGACTGATTAGGTTCTAAGAGGTAGTGGTTAGCGTTAATAATGAAAGATATGGCTATATGATGTCGGTTATGGCGATGGGTGAAGGTTATTGGAGAGGTTGGAACAAAATGGAGAAGTTGGTCGGTTGGTGCAGGTCGCACCCCTTGTAGGAGGTGGCTGGAGGTTGGGGGTGATGCCCCAACCGTCGGATGATGTTGATCCAATGACGAAGGATGGAGCATGCATCGATGACCTTGATTTCTCTGATCAGTCATATCAGAGGGTCCCAATGTGAGAAAGAGCAGGTGATCAATGGTTGTCTGATCAAGATGATCAGATGACCTAGAAGAGAGGTGGGTTTGAATATAAGGATGGGTCACATGACAGAAAGACGTGATGTTACATAGCCCAAGCAGAATTAAGAGAAATGGATAAAAGAAAAATAAATAAAGTAAAATAATTATGAGTGTTAAAATAAAAGGTGATCAACATGGAAGTTGCAGATCTCTTTGAGATCTACACCTTTTATGTAGAACTCAAAGTGAGAATACATTATTTATAAATAATAATATTTTTTGTAAGTATTTTAAAGTATTAAAATGACTTGCTTTCTTTTCTTTTACTACTTTTTATATGTTTATTTATGTTTAATGTTAAATTAAATATATATATAATATTAAACTAATTTTTATTTGATTTTTTAATAAGAAAGAAATTCATAAAATTTTAGGTACAATAATATATTTATTTACGTAAATATAATTAGTGTTAACTAATTACTAGAAGTTAAATGGTAAATTAAATCAGTTGTTAAATAATGCTACAGAATTGCTTAAGTAAGAGGAATAATAAATACAAATAAAGATGATAAATTAGGAATTTATCGCATACACAACAATCGAGATTTCAAAGCATTATCTCCCGCTTACTCTATATGTCTTACTTGCCCTAAAGACATTAAAAAGAAAGAAGGGTCTTATTACAATATTTCATGTTGGAAGATACATGGCAGAACTTGATAAAAATACAACTATCTTTTTTTTGGGTAAGTAAAATAATACATCTTTCCTACCCATTATACAATTACATTATTTTTTGTGACATGGAATCTCTCATGAAACATTCTGCCGTCATCTCGTAGGGATGAATTCCTCATGCTTTAATCATTTATTGCAATTTTAAACAACTCAATGCAATCCCTACATGCATTTATTGGCAGCCTTTAATGAGGTATTTTTTCACTATTTCGAATGGATGCCAAACATGTGGGCATCTTTCAAACGATTATTTTATCCATCAGCACATGCTTCATTCCTTGGACGACTTTTTGCTTGTATTGGGATAACTATTATTTCCATGGATAAGATACCGTTTGGATTTTTTTTAATCGTAGGCTCGGTAATTTTGGGGGTTCGGAGTGTCCCCACTAGGATTCGAACCCCGATCCTTTAAAGTGGAGGCACACCGCTCTACCACCAGACCACTCATTGGGTTCACATACCATTTAGATCGGAGGTTACTCTCAAAATTGAGGTTATCTTCCTTTTTTTAGGAAGGTTTTCTTTAAAGTTTTCCTTAAAAAGAACCCACTTCCAAACCTTAGTCCTCACCATCTAGTTTATATTCTCCATCATATAAGGGACACCTAAAAACCACTCTCTCCCGTTTAATATGTCAAATCATCCATTTCGCTTCTGCCCATTTCAAAAAAAATATTATTGTATACAATCTTGTCACTTAAAAAATTCGAAACACTCAACTTCTAATCATTTTTTCAAACCTCAATACAATCGCATCACAACAAACCCTTTCAACAGTGTCGAGACGTCAAAATACAAAGATCTATACAATGGATGACCCTTTTTTGGGAGGGTTATCTGCTTCAACAAGTGATATGATACAGAAGATAATAAATTTAAAGGATTTTTAGCCCATGAGCTTTAGAAATTTGTTAAATTACCTCTGCAACCTTTTGCACAACATAATTACCCCCACCAATTTATGTAAATTACCTCTAAGAACTCTCTCGAGCTTCAAACAGATTAATCGCATGGCTCATGAGGGTAAGAGTTATTTATTTATATTTATGTTTATTTATTCAATGGTTGGAATAATATGAGCTCAGGTTTAGTTATGTCGAACTTTATCCCTTTTTGAAATGTGGTAGATAATGTTGAAGGGATCCATCGCCTTAACATTATTTGCAACTTGCTAATTCTACTTAATGGTAATTAAATTAAATAATAATTATACTTGAGCGGAGTTGTTATTTTCGAGTGGTGTTTTGATGTACTTTAGATGAAACATGTTCATTCATAATTTGTGGTTAAGAATGATAATGAAAGATTTTTGGGTTAGGATGGATTAGTATAAGATAAAAATGGCGTTGCTCCCTGGGAGTCGCCAACGGGGCTACTCCCACCTCTATTTTTCCTCCATTTTTTTATTTTTTTGGAAAATAAAATTTTGAATATTCACCATTATATCCCTCTAACATTCTATTAAAATTTCATCAGAAACAGAGACTCCTAGGCCCTCCATCCAGACGTTATTTTTTTAACAGTCGCGGGATTTTTTAAATCGACCATGTTTGGATGGAGGCCGTAGGAGTCTCTGTTTCTGACGAAATTTTATAGAATGTTAGAGGGATTTAATGATGAATTTCCAATTTTTATTTTCCAAAAAAATAAAAAAATGGAGAAAAATGAGGGTGGGAACAGCCCGTTGGCTCCTCCCAGGGAGCAGCCCCATTTTTCTCTTAGTATAAATATCGATTAACATAAATATATGATGTGATTTGTTTTACACCGACAGAATATATAGAGAACATACGGATTGAGGATAAGGGGACTTTATGATACATAGGAAGGTGGAATTGAACCTTTCCATCTTTTCCTATGGAATAAACATATGCATCTATTAAGGTATGTGGGTATAAACAAAGACATCATTGGATATGAGAATAGAATCTGAACATGGATGGACAGGAAATGGGGATATCCATATCCTAGACTTTAGGGAATGAAGAATATTCTCAAGGATGGATAGGAGGTTGGAGTTAAAGGTGAAAAAGGAATTGGAATGATCCAAAGCTCCATCTTAGGATACCTCTTTTCTCCCTTTTGATAGAGCAAAAGGATCCCTTGCTTGTGCAATAGTTAAAGATAGCGATTTGGATCGCATTTATCTTATGGATGTTCGCAATGGATATCGAAAGAAGCTCGTCAAGATATAAGTATGCGTCTCGGAATTTATCTTTCAGTCGAATAGTACAACGATCGGTTATTTCTTCCCTATTTGTCTTGCTAAATAATTGCGATTATCGTGTAAAATTCATCTTCATTTGTGAAACTTAGCACACATAATTGAGATGTAATTTGATGGAGATTGTCTATTTCTTAGATTAATAGAGAGAATCTTGTGTATGTAGATCCATTTCTTGGTTGGCATCAATAGTATGGTCATAGGAATATTCCCAACTACTTGAGAGTTGGCATGTCCTAAAAAAAATTGGGATAAAGGTGGTAGTGGGGATGGTGAAAGGGTTCAAGTGGAGGAATAATATGCTCATTGATTATACCATCAAAGTGCCTAAAAGATGGATAGCTTTAAGAAAATAATAGATTGATGGAGAGGGTGTACTTTATAATTTCAAGGTTAACCTAAGGTAGGCAAGCTATGTTACAAAAGACTTATAAAGGATAAGAAATGAAGATTAACTATTCAAAATAAATAGATCCCTAGTATTTTTATGTCTGATGTTCATGGAAATAATTGATATTAAAAATACATTTTACATAATTACATAACTACCCCCATATAAAATTATTCATGCATGCGAGTCGAGACTTTATGCATATCCTTCTAAGGTTTCTCCCACTTTCCATTACCTCTCTCAAAAAAGATCAAACTTATTGTAACTTATTGCCTAGCTTGCCTTCTCCACCTGGGTACGAGCTGGGGCGACGGGGGATAATGTATTGAATTCAAGTGGCGGAGGTTCGTGACATTTGAAGACCCTCTAGCCAAGATCGGGGATCTAGACAAATGCAAAACAAAATCAATGCAAAAGTTTTAAAATCGTGTTATAAAGGGTGATATCTAGAGGTCCTCTTCTATTATCCCTAGCATGTGGTCCTTCTTGTGAGTTGATTACTTTATATATAATGTGTCCATGTTTATCGTATGTCAATATTCAAATGATATGCGGGTAACTTCTACTTCTGCTTCTACTAAGCTTATGTGCATCGTCGTATGGTTCATAGTAAGTTTAAAATGCAATAAGAATGCCAAAAATATACAAAAAGAGAGTGTAACCATGTGATATGTGCTAGTACAAGCATTCCCATCGCAAATCAGTTGTCGATATAAAGAGAACCTCGACTTTTACACATAAGCATGAAGAATTAAATTTGAATCATAAGAGCGAAGATACAATTTTCATTTAAAATCACCCAACTCTTTTATGAAGCACAATCCTAAGGGCATTCGAAAAAATATGTGAATTTGGGAAGCATGCCTAGGTAAATAAAGAAAATATAACACAATGTATACATGTATATATTTACAATAAAATCTCTATTTAAGCCAAATTGCAATTGATCAAGCAAAGACAATCTTTAAATATAAGGAGATTTTGGAAGGCATATCCCTAATGCAAAAGGTGATGGTTCCTTCAAATGGGAGAATTGCCTTTTGTGATATGTTTGCACTTGGTTGCTATCAACCACATCCATCTCATGACACTTAAAGGGCCTATTCGTTTGGAGAATAGGCCCTGGAATAAGGGGCCTATTCTCCATCCGACACGGTTTTCCGTGGTACGATTATTCCTCCTCATTCCATCTTATTTCACTTTTATTCCTATCTTTATCCACCTTACCTACCTTTATTTCACATTATTCTCCATATTCCTATTCTCCAGCCGAACAAAGAATAGACCATTATTCTCCTTATTCACAATCCTTATTCTTGCTTATTTTCGAACCGAACGGGCCCTTTGACATGGCCTCACATACTCTTACTAGTGTCCCCCATGAGGCATATACTCAAGAGGATGATGAATCTACCATTAATCTAAGGACATTTCCAAAGTAATAAAAATATTGGTAATTAACCACCAGAAAATTTCTAAATCATTCACCCTTTTTTGCCATCCAAGCTCCAAATCCAAGCTCACCTCAATAATATAAAAAGGACACATATCTAAGAAACCCCTTCTGAAAATTATCAAAAACATTAAGAAAGGGGATTTTACATCATGTGCAACGTCCCGGACTTAGAGCTCCGGTCCGTTATTGAGGAAAACTGACTCTAACATCTTGTTGGGTTCGGACCCAAAAGAGATCCATTGACAACCACTGAAAGTGCTTAAGTCCACTTATAAACCACGCTCACACTTCGTGAATTTTAGATGTGGAACTATGTTTGGGGTTGGGGTGTTACAACTTCCCCCACTTATATTCGTAATGTCTCCGTTGCGACATGGCCTATCACTTATTTCCACAACCTTTGGACAGGGGTATGTGTGTTGCATGGAATAAAATTACACGAGGCGTGGCATAATTAATTACATAGATTATATAGATTGTGATGAAATTAAGCAAAATTTTAGGGGTTTTTGTGTAAAAACTATGTAAAAATGTGATCAAAATGGAAATTGCAAAATAAAATGATTGAACTTTTGACAAAATTGGATCTAAAATTGTTGTTGATTGCTTGAGAAATCTATGCCGTTAACAGCCCAACTGATGTGCAAAGCATATCAACTAATGATTCCTAATTTGATGGCAAGAATCCAAATTAGAGTGCGTAAAGTTGCATTTATTTATTTATTTCTCCATTGTTCAGCCCTAAAGACAACAAACACTTTAATTCCACAACTACTCACTGTTTTGACGATCCAAAGTGTATTATAATACTAAATAAACAAAAGCAAAAGTGCACAAATTGCTTTTGAACTCTTCCGTGATAGATTACGGAAATAATCAACAATCCAGACTAGACTCTAATATATTTAATACATATTATTATTATTAGGAACATATCCGATCAACAAACATGTTAATTTATTCAGTGATTCGACAATGCGTCTACTCCATTGATAATCAGAAGTTTTCTATGTTGTATTTAAAATAAAGAATTTTTACTCGGCAGACCTTATAAATTTTTTAAATTACCTCTACGATCTTTTGCAGAACATAATTACCCCGATCGACCCTGTAAATTACCTCAAGAATCCTTACGGACTTCAAACAGATTGACCAGAGGGTTCATAGGTAAGAGTTGGCAAGTTTACGAGGTCGAGGGAGAAATTAGATTGTTTGAAAGGCCGTAAAGGTAATTGGCAAAGTTTATAAGATCTGTCAAGTAAAAATCCCTTAACATAAATAGTATGTGAATAGAACAAGCATCGATCCTCAAAGGACATCTTAAAAACCGCAGTGTTGGGGGCTACAATGTTACAAGAATGTAGACCCTCAAGCAATGCTCCCGACCCGAAAGAAAGAAATCGGGTCGAGAGAACCCTGAAACTGAAATAATTAGTTACCTAGTCAATTTTTTCTACGAAAAAAGAAAATCGATCAAATCCTCCATCAACAGCACACATTTACCAACCTTCCAAAAACAACAAACGAAATCAGAATCCATCAATAACACCGGCAACTTTCCCAACAATATTCAGAGAATCACCCAACAATCCCAAATTCCATGGGTGCATCGGAGAGATGGAGATGCCCAATAAAGATATGAAAGAACAATGGTAAAAGCAGAGGACACCTCCTCTCCTCCCCCTTACCTATATATACACAATGACCAAATCCCCATTAAAGCAAAACCCAACCCAAAGGAGAGAGAGAACGAGAGAGCCATTAGAAAATCAACAGAGCGAGCAGAATGAATCCATTGAATCCAACGCCAACTTGGTAAGCAGCAGCAACCCACATTCCTCCTCAACTTCCACTCCCTCTGTAAATCCACGCGGCGCGACACAGAAGAGAGAGAGAGAGATGGAGTGACACCATCAACAGAGAGAGAGAGGGAGAAAGGAAACAATACAAAGCAGCGCAGCAGCAAAGACCCATTTTTTTTCTTCCCCTCCCTCTTGGCAGAAGCACGAGAGAGAGAGGGAGAGAGCGGAGAAGTCGAAGCTTTTTCGGCTAAGGAAGAACAACCCATCTGCGTTTAGACAGTGGCGAAGGCACCATCACCGCCACTTGCCCCTCCTCTGGCGATAAAGCTCGGATCCTCGTCGCCACCCCAATTTGGATCCTTGTCGTCATCTCCCGTCCCCAAAATCCCGACTCGGCTCCCTTTTGTTCGCATCCGCAATGTGTCGCCCGTTGCAGGGGCGCCTGGAAATAGGGTTTTGATGCTTTCTTCTTCTTCCCCTCCCCCATCTCGGCCAAAACCCACATCGCATCTAACGAGGATTGCCGTCTCCCTCCGTAAAAATCCGAACTTTGCGGTTGAGGGTCGGTGAATGGGTACCTTCTCGTTTCTCGCGAGCTGCTTCGAGGAGTTGCCTCTGGAGGAGAGGGTGGGCGTGGCCGTGCACGCCGCGCTGGTGGTGGCGCTCGTGTTCTTGGCTTCCGCGAGGTGGGTCTTCTTGGATAGGCTGCGTGTGCACAAGGAGGAGGATCGAGGTGGCGCCTTGGAGCGTGGAGGATCGAGCGGTGGTGGTGGGGATCGGGTGGCGGCGGTAGGTAAGCTATTTAATGCCTCTGTCGCCTGCTGCTTCTATATTCTAATCCTGCAAGTAGCGGTAATTGGGTTCGAAGTTAGTGTTCTTGCCAAGAAAGGATCCAGATTCGATCATGGCGCGTGCTCTGCCCTCTACTTGCCCTGCGTGCAGTCCCTCGCGTGGCTCATGCTCGGCTTATCGACCCTCCGCTGCCGGCTTAACGCCGCGGAGCGGCTCCCTGTATTGGTGAGGATATGGTGGTTGCTGGCATTCTCGATTTGCCTGTATGTCGGCTATGTCGACACCCAGGGGATCCTCGAGAAATCCGTGGTGCTCGATTCCCATGTCGTCGCGAACTATGCGTCGATCCCAGCGTTCTGTTTCTTGGTTTACGCCGCGGTGCACGGTGCCACGGGGATACGGGTGCGCCGTGGGGATACCGGGCTCCAGGAGCCGTTGCTCTCCGAGGAGGATGAGGAGGCTGGGTGCCTCAAGGTCACTCCTTATGCTGATGCTGGTATCTTCAGCATTGCCACGCTCTCGTGGCTCAATTCCCTCTTGTCGAGGGGGTACAGGAGGCCGCTCGAGCTCAAGGATATACCGCTGCTGGCACCGAAGGATCGCGCGAAGACCTCGTACAAGACCCTGAACTTGAATTGGGAGAAGACGAAGGCGGACCGTCCGTCTTTAGCTAGCGCCATCCTGCGGTCTTTCTGGAAGGAGGCTGCCGTTAATGGTTTCTTCGCGGGGTTGAACACGCTTGTATCGTACGTTGGGCCTTACTTAATCACATACTTTGTCGATTACTTGAGCGGGAAGGAGACTTTCCCGCACGAAGGATATGTGTTAGCATCCGTGTTCTTCGCTGCGAAGTTGATTGAGACGATCACGACGCGCCAATGGTACTTGGGAGTGGACATTCTAGGCATGCATGTGAGGTCGGGTCTGACGGCTATGGTTTATCGGAAGGGGTTGAAGCTGTCGAGCATCTCCCGACAGAGCCACACCAGCGGTGAGATCATCAATTACATGGCTGTCGACGTGCAGAGGGTGGGGGATTACTCATGGTACCTTCATGATATATGGATGCTCCCTCTGCAGATTGTTCTCGCTTTGGCCATACTGTTCAAGAACGTCGGCATTGCATCTATCGCAACCTTGATTGCCACCATTTTCTCTATCGTCGCAACCATCCCATTGGCAAAGATCCAAGAAGAGTACCAAGACAACCTGATGACGGCCAAAGACGACAGGATGAGGAAGACTTCGGAGTGCTTAAGGAACATGAGGATCCTTAAGCTTCAAGCGTGGGAGGACCGCTATCGCCTTAAGCTAGAGGAGATGAGGAACGTCGAATTCCGGTGGTTGCGGAAAGCTCTATATTCTCAGGGCTTCATTACCTTCATCTTCTGGACATCTCCTATATTTATTGCTGTCATCACTTTCGCTACCGCGGTACTGTTGGGTGCACAGCTAACGGCCGGCAGCGTGCTATCTGCTTTAGCCACATTCAGGATCCTCCAAGAACCGCTCAGGAATTTCCCCGATTTAGTGTCCATGATCGCTCAGACAAAGGTATCGCTGGACAGGATATCCGGGTTCTTGCTCGAGGAAGAACTGCCTGAGGATGCAACAGTAGTTGTCCCACGGGGCTTGACAGAGACTGCAATCGAAATCAAAGATGGCAATTTCTGCTGGGATCCGACCTCCTCCGAGAGGACTCTTTCGGATATTCACATCAAAGTGGAGAAGGGGATGCGGGTGGCCGTTTGCGGCATGGTTGGTTCAGGGAAATCGAGCTTCCTCTCATGTATTCTTGGCGAGATACCCAAAATCTCTGGCGAAGTAAGATTCAATTTTTGCTTCCTACTATTTAGTACTTATTTTTTTCGATTTCTTTTCCTGCTATACCTCCATGTGAATTCTCTCATGTGTTCTTTTGCATCTCGAACAGGTCCGAATCAGCGGTACTGCGGCATATGTCTCTCAATCGGCTTGGATACAAACTGGAAACATCGAAGACAATATTCTCTTCGGAAGCCCGATGGACAAAGCGCGGTACAAGAGTGTCCTTCATGCATGCGCACTGAAAAAGGATCTGGAACTTTTCTCTCATGGAGATCAAACCATAATCGGCGATAGAGGCATCAATCTTAGCGGCGGTCAGAAGCAAAGGGTGCAGCTCGCAAGAGCTCTTTACCAAGAAGCAGACATCTATTTACTCGACGATCCCTTTAGTGCGGTCGATGCTCATACTGGAAGCGAACTATTTAAGGTTAAAAGCAACTGATGCTCTATTTCTCTTCGATCATATGATCATTTCGTAAGACTGACGGGTCGAAAGTTTGCTTAAATTGCGCAGGAATACATATTGGCCGCACTGGCTAATAAGACGGTAGTCTTTGTGACCCATCAGGTTGAGTTTTTACCCGCGGCAGATCTCATAATTGTACGTAAGCTTCTTCCTGTTCCTTCAATGAAATTCTGTCTTGATAAACAACTGGAGCTTGGAAAATGATGGTACCTTTCTGGACTCATCATCGTTTTGTTCGTATGCAAAGCTAGATTTTTTTAAATCAACTTTTTTTTTCTAAAAAAAATACTATTTAAGAAGTTGTCTCATGACAGTTGGATCTTTTCAACATGGATTTAAGCAAACATACAGATTTCGTTGGGACGTTCCCTAGGATATAAGTCCGGGATTGGCCCAAGATAAATCTGAATGGAGGTAAAGAATCCATGTAGCCGACCCTACTTAATTGTGGGAAAAGGCTTTGTTGTTGTTGTTGTTGTTGTAAATGTTGCAAGCATTGATGTTCAAAGTTGAAAAAAATGCCATATTATTTATATTTAATCTTCTGTCTGAGATGATGATGATGATCATACCCACTTCCAGTATAAAAATAATTTGTTCAAGCGTCGCAAATTTGTATTTGTAGTCTGATGAATAGAGCATAATGTGCGAGTTACAACTTAGCTGATCCGACTTTACAGGTTCTAAAAGACGGGCGCATAAGTCAGGCTGGAAAATATGACGATCTTCTGCAGGCGGGCACCGATTTCAACGCTTTAGTTTCGGCTCACAACGAAGCCATCGAATCTATGGATATCCTCGACTACCCTTCGGAAGATTTGGTTGGAGGTAGCGAAACCGACTCCAAAGTAAACAGCCCGACCAACATGTCAAAGATAACACATGCAAAGGAATCCGAGTCCGATAAAAAACCGATGAAGGAGAAGAAGAAGAAGCGTAAGAGGAAGAAGCAGCTCGTTCAGGAGGAAGAACGTGAGAGGGGGAAAGTTAGCTTGAAGGTGTACCTGTCCTACATGGCCGCGGCTTACAAGGGAGCGCTCATTCCGCTGATAATTCTCGCCCAGGCATTGTTTCAGCTCCTTCAGATAGCGAGCAATTGGTGGATGGCATGGGCGAATCCACAGACCAAGGGCGACACGCAGAAGACGAGCAACATGGTCCTTCTGGTTGTTTACATGATCCTCGCTTTCGGGAGCTCGTGCTTCGTATTGGTCAGAGCCATACTCGTCGCTACGTTCGGTCTGGAAGCGGCGCAGAAACTGTTCAAGAAGATGCTGCGGTGTATTTTCCGAGCGCCCATGTCGTTCTTTGACTCCACTCCTGCTGGGCGCATCCTGAATCGTGTGAGTTGCGCCTTAGTTTGTCGGAAAAAATCGAGTTTCTTAGCTACATGTCCGTAATTACAGGGGTGTTTTTTTTCTGATTTTTCTTCTTTAACTGATACAGGTATCTGTTGATCAAAGTGTTATAGATCTTGATATTCCTTTCAGACTCGGCGGATTCGCGGCGACAACTATACAACTAATCGGCATAGTCGGTGTGATGACACAAGTCGCATGGCAAGTGTTAATTCTTATCGTTCCAATGACCGTCGCTTGCATCTGGATGCAGGTAATAAACTGCTGGATTTAGTTTTGTTTTCAATACTGATTCTACAAACGAACAAAACCGAAATTTGTTTCCGCGAATACTCTTCCGCATACTACAATCCGCACAAAGACATTCCGAACCTTGGTCACCCGTGTTGTAGTTTGTCGGGTAATTCCTCGGACATCCTTAAAAAATAAATGGAGAAGTTCATCATGTATTCAGCTCCATTTGATTTTTTGATCAGTCTAGTTTCTTTATCAATTCATCTCGAATCATATTATAATCGAAACAGCTCATGTACGACGCAATCCTTGAACAGGTAAACTAAACATCGTCTTAATGGTGCAGAAATATTACATGGCATCTTCGAGGGAACTCGTACGCATCGTCAGCATTCAGAAATCACCGATAATTCATCTATTTGGGGAGTCCATCGCCGGCGCTTCTACAATCAGAGGTTTCGGCCAAGAAAAACGTTTCATGAAGAAGAACTTGTATCTACTAGACTGCTTTGCCCGCCCATTTTTCTGCAGTGTCGGTGCCATCGAATGGCTTTGCTTGAGGATGGAGTTGCTGTCGACGTTTGTTTTCGCTTTCTGCATGGGCATCATCGTGAGCTTCCCGCATGGAACAATCGATCCGAGTAAGTACCATATTTTCTTGTAATTATGGAATGTTAGGACACTGAACCGGAGCCGACGCAATGCAAGAACTTTGTTCTTGTGGTCAATCATAATCACGCGATTCTTTGTGCAGGCATGGCGGGACTTGCCGTGACATATGGCCTCAATCTGAACGCACGTCTATCTCGGTGGATCCTAAGTTTCTGTAAGCTGGAGAACAAGATCATATCTATTGAGCGTATTCATCAGTACTGTGGAATACCAAGTGAAGCTCCGACAGTCGTTGAAAGCTCCCGACCTCCGATTTCTTGGCCCGAGAGCGGGAAGATCGATTTGGTCGATCTGAAGGTACACATACTGAGTTAAAGTTTGATTAAGTATATGGAACTATAATATAAAGAGTAATTGGTTTCATAAAGTATGTCATCAATGAGGGCCGATCCTATGAGATGGGATTTTGGTGAGATGGTGAGATGGGAGATTTTGGACCACAAGTTTCAATCAGAAGAGAGACAGTCAGGAGAGAAGACAGAAACTAGTGGTCCAGAATCTCCCTTCTCACCATCTCACAAAATCTCATCTCATAGGATCACTCCTCTATCATCAATTACCTGACTATATTTTTTTTACTTCATGAAGGTTCGTTACAAGGAGAGCTTGCCGACCGTTCTTCACGGTGTAACTTGCACATTTCCCGGCGGCAAGAAGATCGGAATAGTGGGACGCACTGGGAGCGGTAAATCTACTTTAATTCAGGCTTTATTCCGTCTAATTGAGCCTGCAGCTGGGAAGATAATTATAGATGATATTGATATCTCCACCATTGGCCTTCATGATCTTCGAACACGTCTGAGCATCATTCCGCAGGAACCCACACTGTTCGAAGGCACGATCAGAGGGAATCTCGATCCTCTCGAAGAGCATACCGATCTTGAACTCTGGGAGGTAATCGCCTTGTTTGATTTCGTAAAATATCCACGGTCTGTCGGGTCGAAATAACCGTCTTTGGTGGCACTAGGCACTCGATAAATGCCAACTCGGGGATGCAATCCGTCAAAAGGATCAAAAGCTCGACACTCCTGGTACGTGAAATCGCGATAGAATTCGCGTGATCACAAGCAACTTTGTTATAAGGTCGACATTCACTTTTTCCGATGCTTGCAGTCTTGGAAAACGGAGACAATTGGAGTGTCGGGCAGCGGCAGCTCCTTTCCTTAGGCAGGGCGTTGCTTAGGCAAGCGCAGATCTTGGTGCTTGACGAGGCAACCGCATCGGTTGACACTGCAACGGATAACCTCATACAGAAGATCATCAGGACGGAGTTTGCCAGTTGCACTGTCTGCACCATAGCTCATCGTATACCAACCGTAATCGACAGCGACCTAGTTCTCGTTCTTAATGATGGTAAGCGGGAAATCCTATCTACTCTGGCGATGTGATACGACTATTGCAACAGTGGTTTTTTTATGACGATTTCTCGGAATGTTGCAGGTAGAGTAGCAGAATTCGACGCCCCCCTGAGGTTGTTGGAAGACAAGTCATCCATGTTTCTAAAGCTTGTATCCGAGTACTCTACGAGGTCGAGTAGTATGCCAGATGGATGATTCGTCAGGTATGTCTCAACCTCAGTATGTCAGTGAGCCGAGGAGGGTGAGAGATCAAATGGATACTCGCACTTGCGGTGAGAGTTAGGTAGAGAATACGAGAATGGGCTGAATGTGATGAACCATGCTCGACGTCGGCCAGGAAGGTATGCAAACAACCGTAAGAAACACAGCCGGGACGATTTCGATATAGCGACGGTCGATGATGGGTGCCCACTTTTTCCCCTGTTCCGCACACAATAACGCATTTTTCTACGTGTCGAAGTATAGTCTTCTTTTGGAGGCATTGATCTCCTCAAATATGTCCATTCTTGCGGTTTCTTAAGAGTGTTCTAAGAAGGTAACTATCATGGGCTTCGTAATTCTTTTATGAAAGATGTCGAGCGAGACCCGCGAGTGTACTGCTTACGATAATCTTAGATGTGGATCAATAAAAACACGGGTGTCGTCTCTTGTCTGCCTGTTCGCGAAGCTCCGGTGATGTGCAGGATATACTATACAGTAGGATGTTTTCATAAGGACGACTCAAGTATCTGCATTCATCGACTGATTGTTCATCGGACTGTTTCACAGACATCAGATTTTTAAGACTAGATTTGTCGGTATTTTGTAGGATGGTATTTATTGAATGAGGAGTACGGTGGGATAATGGATAGATTTATCCTCGTTCTTATTCGATTGATTTGATACTGGATGATGTGATCATGGTATGATTACTTGTCTTGGGATAGTTTATCTTCACCTCCGATCGTCAAAGACTGTTACTCTTGTTTTTTACTAAATATCCAAAAGATGAAAAAAATATTTACATCAAAAGGCTTTAGGGACTTGATTAAGGCAGTCTTAGACGCCAGAAAATCAAGTAAATGGAAGGCACGAGAGGGCAGGATCAAATGTGCTGGTCAAGTAAGAGTTCATGCTTACCATTCCCAGGCTGACTTAGACTTCTTGCTATCTCCGATTCCCCCCCCCCCCAAAAAAACTCTTTGATTTATACTAAATTCGTGATTTTAAAGTATACTTGAGTATAAATTTCGATTTTCTTGTACCGTTAACACTTGTTCCTACCCCCCAAGGGACGATGCGGTTTAAGGAGGTATTGGCAGGCGGAGGGGAGCTGCGAGGGCCGAGAAAGAGGAAGAAACGGTTGGCCATTTGGGGAGGAAAAAGGACAAGGCGTGAATTACACTTAAGGTGTGTTTGGTTCGTGAGTTATCTAGGAGAGGATAACTCGTTTTTTGTTTTTTGTGTTTTGATGTTTGGTTGGTAGGTTTAGAATTGAGAGGGTTTGTGTAATATGATTTTATTGAAATTTGGAAAAATAGATGGTTATTATGATATGATTATATTGAAATTTGAAAAGTGGGTAGTCGTTGTGATAGTTAAGTATTTTATGATTTTTAAATGATATTATAATATAATATATATTTTTTTAAGGAAAAAGAGTAGACCCTATTAGTGGGTTAGAAATACGGGTTTTGAGGGATAACCCCAGAAGTGAGGGGTAACCCCAACCGAACGCCCCTTTAGAGGTTTTTCCGCAGATGAATAAGGAAAAATAAGGGAAATTGATGAGGATTAATAATGCACTATTTCAGTTTGATTGGTGGGAGAAAGTATGAAAGAATAAGATGGTTAAATGATAGTTATTTGTTATGATTTGTTCGGTAGGAGGAAGAGGATAATGAGGGATACAAGGGTTATGATAGATAAGATTGTTAGATAAGTGATAGGCATTTGTAGTTTGTTAGCAAGAATGGCCTACGATGGAGGAACAGTGAATGAAACCTTATTCTTCATTTTGACTTAACACCAAAACATTGAATAATAAGATCGCAAATCGACCTTACTTTTCATGTATTGAGAGCGATCTTTAAACATTGAGTAGGAGGGTACGAGGTTCTTCTAACACTGTACTTATCAGAATTAATACAGCAATTGTACTGAATCATCACAGCTGATAGAATCTTCAGACGTAAACTGACACACCAGGTAACAATTAAACTGCCCTTGAAGCATTTACGTAAGCCGATCACAAGTCGTCGATATATCTCAAGGCAACAATTGAGCAGCTATCGGTTATCAAAGGATGCCCCTTCGCTTTCATCAGGTTGCGTTACTCCACAGGCAAATCAACCGGGAGATGGGCAGTAGATCAGATGAAGAGCAAGGAGTAGTTCAGGATGCAAGAAGACTTTACATTTGTACAAACCCTTCCTGCTTAGAAGTCAACTCAAACTGGTTCTCCAACAGAGAATAGACCTCCAGAAGTGAAGAGACCTTAAAATCGGGAATTAAATCGTCGCTAAGGGATTCAATGGGGCCATACCTCCCCGTTTCATCGAGCAAGCAAGTGATTGCCCCTGCTCGTTTCCCGCAAACAACCTGAAAGAAAGGAAGTAGGGGTTTAGATTCTGCAAGAACAGTCAGATTTACCAAGGGGTCGGTCGAAACACGGCAAGATTCGAAAAACACGCAGAAAATTTCTATATTTTAACAGGTCATCCCAATAGGTTGCCATGGTTCTACAAGGATTAACCTTTTCGGTGAATATCTTCAATTTGGAACATGAAATGAGATGACCTTTTTCACTAGAATTCTCTCTATAGGTAAGTACTTTTTAATTTTTATGTGCATCATTTGGACAAACATGCAAATGTAACATTCAAAGCTGTATCAAAGCTGTAGAAAAGGCAAGACCTCCTCTCAAAGATTTTTTTTCTAGGAAGTAAAAATCGATATGGTGAACTAGCGCAAAAAGGATAAGAAACACCACAATCTGAGTTGGATTATATCGCTAGAGTCCATATCCACATAAAAACCAACTGGGATTTCCGGGCTTTAAAAAAACATGAGATGGAATTATCAGAGGATAATTAATTAAGCGGAGAAAATCTCCATCTCATTCTGTGAAAAATAGTGAAGGATAATGTATAAATAATAGCTTGAGCAATATTGGAAAGCAATAACATATATATTACAAACTACAAAGTACACCATTCTTATATTCAGCACATTTGAAAGAAAAGAAGGTGCATTAAAATAAATTAAAACCTCAATTTTCTACTTTAACTAAGACTATCAACTATCAATACCAACTAGAATCCATGTTGAATTCATATTCCTCGACTATTAATTCTTTTTTTTTAGAATCTTTGGGATGAACCTCATTTAGACGTTGATATGTCTATCAGTTACAGATATGTTAGAATTCCATAGTCAGAAGTGACGAAGCCCCTCGTCTGGAAACAAAATATCTCGCTACCAAAATGAGCCTGGGAAAAGGGGGAGAAGGTTTGCCCTTGTGCAGACACGCAGTACGTCCAAAAACAAAAGAAAAGAATCCAATTATTTATTCATGCCGGATTTTATCGGAATGAGTTAATATCAAGGATAATTATATGAATAAAATCCATAACAAATTAGCATTATAAAAGCTTTCAAACAATCACAAATTACCTTCCAAACTTCTTTCCCCGTAACTATGGTAAGATTGTTTTTTGCAGAACTCGACCACGCATACAAAGTTGCTCGTAGTCGAATGTTGACTCTTACTGAATCACCGATTATGGATTCGAATGTCTAACAAATGAAGACTTTTACCGAACCAAATGTCTATTGCTTTTTCCACTACTCTAACTATGGGCATCACCTCTTAATCTCTTATGGTGATTCCCACAAGCGAGGGCATGTCATGGATGTGGTCCACGAGGATATGGACATGACCGATGGACAATGCACACATGAAAGCAAATTGAGTCATACGTGGATACTTGATAGAAATATGGTCATCCAACCTTGGCACATCAAGGCACTATCGAGGAATCATGTCTATCTCCCAGAGTATAACAAGCAAATTACTCGAAACAATCATCCCACTCAAGGTTCTTCTGGAGCAATATCATCTTCTATACATGCCCATGATGATGCTCCCGAGGTTACATGTGTTTTTTACGATGATCCTGTAGTTGATTCCGATGCATCTTGTTATCTTTCAGAGATGTATAACAGTTTACAATATTTCAGCCTGTTTCTAAAGATGGACAGTTAGACTCATTGATGGACTTCATTTTTCTATCAAAGCTTATCCCAGGCTTCAGCGAGTTTATATAGCCCTTGATTTTCCACGAGGCTTACTATATACTTCATCTCAGAGGCCCTGCTCACGAAGATTGATCAGACTAACAAGGACATGTGTTGTTGAATATCTATTTTCTTTTAGGACATGCTAATGGGGCAGGTCATTGGATGCGGTTGTGAAGAGTCTATCGCTTATCTCCATATGTTGGTCATGTCATCACCAGTTCTAATACTACATCCTGTTTCTTACGCCGCCTTCACTTTGGTCAACTTCTTCTTTACAAACTTAGATCCTTCCAAACTTAAGCCCTCATGAACAGTTTCAGTGTGAACCATGTCAGCTTAGGAAGCATCACTGTAGCTTTTTCCCGAAGTGTGAAATCATCAGTTCAAACAAACCTTTTGAATTTTTGCATGTAGATGTTTGGTGTCCTTGATGTAAACCTAAACATTAGGGACATTGATGCAACCTAAGTGGGCAATAACCTAAATGACGATCTAAGCAATGTAATTACTGAAACAAATGACGATAATGATAAATGATTAACGACAAACCAAAATCAGCAACAATAATGAACGTGGTAATCGAAATATAGCACCGAATCTTCCACAAACGTTGGCCAATCAAGTAGCTAACTGACTAACGGAAACTAATAGCGATGTTGCCGGTTTGGAATCTCAATTAATCACCAAACTAAACAGCACTATAACAGCCACAAATCTAAACTTTATAAAACGGAGTAATATGCGGTGGAACTCTCTTACCACAACCCGCGAGGGATTGGTAGTCGCGCCTCAGATCTGGTCGATACTTGATGTTCGAAGCTTACGCGGTTTGCTGGGAGGCGAAAGCCGAGGGCACCGGACTGCGGTGGTGGCTGCTGGTCTTCACAGGATGGAACTCCGGCCGTGGCTGAAGGTGGGGCTTGCGGCGCAAGCGAGGGTGGCGGGGTTGGCGGCTGGCCGAGTTTGGTTGGCCGAGGGGTTAGGGTGATGAAGGGCGAATGGGATGGCGGCACAGGGCGAGGCGGCGCGGTAGGGGGAATGAGGCGGCGTGGAGGAGACGGGAGGGGAGAGGCGCGCTGGGCGATGAGGGCTGGCGAGTTGGTGGCGCTGCAGATGGCGGCGTGGGATTAGAGTCGCGCGCGAGCGGCGAGGGAGAGGGAGGGGAGTAGGCGATCGGAATCGGGAGGGGAGAAGGGAAAGCGGCGGCGTGAGGAGATGGGTTAGGGTTGGGCGAAGAGGGAGGGGGAAAGAAATCGGGGAAAGAGGGAGGGTGAGGGCGGCGCCCGAGAGAGAGAGAAAATAGGGATGGGGAAAAATATTCTCAATTCAACTTGATCAAAAAAACCCTAATACAAGGGAGCCCTTTATAGAGGCTACTCCCCCTCAAAAGAAGCAACAAATCCCTAAAATTAGGGAAAGAATAAATCAAAGGGAAAATATAAAAAGAGGCCTTTTATAATGAGCCTTTTACATGAGAGTGAGATAAAATCAAATAAACAAAACAAATGCTAAATAGAATAAATAACATAAAAGTTCATAAAAATTGTTATCATGCTGCATCAACTCCCCCCTGCTGAAAAGAATCTCGCTCCGTCGAGATGGCATCGTGGAAATTCTGAAGTATGTCAGGGCGGAGTTGTTGGAGTTCATCCTCGTCAATCCAGGTGCAATCGGTAAAAGGTCGTCCCTTCCATTTGACTAGATATCGTCGGAAGAGACCACGTCTAGTCATCATATCTCGGATGTCCGCAATATCTTCAATCTGATCAGCATCGGTTGCGGCTGGCGGGTGGCGCATATCAACATCAGGAACTGCTGGCGTAGTGGCATCTGTTTGTTCATCTCCATGATATAAAAAGAGATCTGACACGTTGAATACTGGCGATGTCTGGACGTCTGGCGGCAGGTCGAGTAAATAAGCATTGGGCCCAATCTTCTTGAGGACTCGGAATGGACCAATCTTTCGTTCGCTCAATTTTTGGTGGACTCTCAAAGGGAATCTCTCTTTTTTCAGGTGGACCATCACTAACTCTCCAACTCTGAACTCGCTCTCTCTTCGGTGTAGGTTGGCTTAGGTCTGGTATTTCTGGTTCATGGATTGGAGTTTGGCTCGGATTTCAGTATGGATGTGGGTTAGGTGTTCGACCAGATCCTCAGCAGCTGCACTACTTCTCCCTTGCACGGTTGTGGGTTTTAGGTCAAGAAATTGAGTAAGTGGAAAGCCGTACACACTCTCAAAAGGGGATTTTCCGGTGGACCTATTGGTGGAACTGTTATATGCGAATTCAGCTTGGGGAAGAATTAGATCCCATTTGGACGGAGAGTCCCCTGCAAGACATCGCAACAAATTTCCTAATGATCTGTTAACTACTTCCGTTTGCCCATCTGTTTGTGGATGATAAGCGGTGCTATATTGCAGACGAGTACCAAGACGGGACCAAAGCGTGCGCCAAAAGTGACTCAAAAACCGAGTATCACGATCCGAGGTAAAAGAACGAGGGACACCATGCAAACGGACGACATCTCGAAAAAACAAATCAGCGACATGAGATGCATCAGAGGTTTTCCTACATGCAATGAAATGTGCCATTTTAGAAAATCGATCCACAACCACAAAAATAGAATCAACCTTTCACACAGTAAGGGGTAACCCTAGCACAAAATCCATGGTGATATCCTCCCAGGGTCGCAGAGGAATGGGCAGAGGTGTGTACAGTCCAGTGTTCTGCCGGTGGCCTTTAAATCTTTGACATGTTTGACATTTCTGTACGAATTTTGTTACATCCTTTCGCAACTGCGGCCAATAAAAGCGCTCTTGGAGAAGGGTCAAGGTTTTGTCCCTTCCAAAGTGTCCAGCTAAACCTCCATTGTGTAGTTCTGCAATTACGCTCTCACGAAGGGACGTGGCAGGAATGCACAGTTGGTGGCCTTTGAATAGGAAACCCTCATGAAGAACAAAAGTGGTTGTTGGGTCCTGCCCAGTACCAACACAGTCGGCATGAATTTGACCGAAGTCAGGGTCAGTAGGATAGAGGTCCTTGAGAGTTTCAAATCCTGTCGTGCTGACGGTCATTGTGGTCAGGGCATGTGCTCGCCAGCTCAACGCGTCGGCCACACGGTTCAGGGTTCCGGCTTTGTGTTTGAGGTGGAAGGTGTATTCTTGGAGGAAATTAACCCATTTGGCATGACGCTTGTTAAGGGTTTTCTGGGAGTTCAAATATCTCAGGGCTTCATGATCAGAGTTAAGGATAAATTCACGCTGGATCAGGTAATGTCTCCAATGCTTGAGGGCTTGGACCACGGCATAAAATTCAACATCATAAGTGGAATATCGTGATCGGGCATCGTTCAATTTCTCGCTGTAGAAGGCGGCAGGTCGTCCTTCTTGACTGAGGACAGCGCCAATCCCGACATGTGAGGCGTCACAATCGACCACGAAAATCTTGGTGAAGTCGGGGAGTGCCAAAACAGGAGCATGCGTCAATTGATGTTTTAGATTTTGAAAGCTCGTTTCTGCTTCGAAAGTCCAGGCGGGTGCGCCTTTCCGCGTACAATCTACCAACGATGCTGCACAAGTGCTGAAGTTCCGAATGAAATGTCGGTAGAAAGAAGCTAACCCTAGAAAGCTGCGAATTTCGGTGAGGGTTTTGGGTACGGGCCAGCTCTGAATGGCCTGGATTTTGGAGGGGTCGACCTTGAGTCCATCAGCGGTGACAATGTATCCTAGGAAGAGGACCGTGTCAGACATGAAGGAGCATTTCTTGAGGTGGACGTACAGTTTTTGGTCTCTCAGGGTTTCCAGGACTTGTCGTAAGTGAGACAGATGGTCTTCTTTGGTCAAACTGTAGATCAGGATATCATCGAAGTACACGACCACAAACTTGCCAATAAAGGGTCGCAAAACATGATTCATTGTCCGCATGAAGGTGCTTGGGGCATTAGACAAGCCGAAGGGCATGATCGTCCATTCATACAGACCTTCTTTGGTTTTGAAAGCTGTCTTCCATTCGTCTCCAGGTCGCAGGCGAATCTGGTGGTAACCACTGCGGAGATCCATCTTGGAGAACAACTTGGCGCTTGATAACATATCAAGCATATCATCAAGGCGTGGAATGGGAAAACGATATTTGATCGTTATCTTGTTGATAGCTCGACTGTCCACGCACATTCTCCATGTGTCGTCTTTCTTCGGGGTCAGCAGAGCAGGAACCGCCACGGGGCTCATACTCTCTCGAACATACCCACGTCGCAGCAGATCAGTAACCTGCCGGTTCATCTCTTCATGCTCGCTTGGGCTCATTCGGTAATGGGGTAAGTGAGGGAGGCTGGCGCCAGGGGCTAGGTCAATGTGATGTTGAATGTCTCGTAACGGGGGTAGTCCTTCAGGCAACTCTTCAGGCATGATGTCAGCGAACTCTTGGATGATGGGCTTTATCTCAGGTGGGACTTCAGGTGGAGTTGACTCTTGGTTGTCCACTTCACGTCCCATTAAGGCATAGATGGTGGAGCCCTCCTGAATTTCACGTTGGAATGTTTGGGCTTCCATCAACAATACGGAGCCCGTGGTCGCAGTCTTTGCTGGTGGGGTCTTGTTACCGGTTTGGTTGGTCGCAGCTCGAAGTGTAGCCACTTGACGAGGGCTAAGGGCTTCACGTTGCGGTCTGAGGGTTACACGCACCTTGTCTATGAGAAAGGTGTGCGTGTTCAGTTTTCCTCGGTGTTCGGTGTCTCGGTCGAATTGCCACGGTCTCCCTAGAAGTATGTGACAGACATCCATAGGGGCTACATGGCACCACACCTCGTCCTTATATGTGGGACCAATGGAGAAGCTAACGAGGCTTTGACGGTGGATCGGGATTTGGGTACCACCTCGAAACCATGCCACGCTGTACGGTTTCTCGAGTGGTTGCGTTGGTAGACCCAACTTATCTACCATTTCTTGGGAAACAAAGTTCTCAACGCTTCCTCCGTCAATGATCAGTGAACAATGTCGTCCTCCTGAGGTGCAGGTGGTTCGGAAGATGCTGCGTCGCAGCCAGCTATCAGCATCGTGGACAGTGGGGGTGAGCAGAATGTTTGTGGGTGTGCTGTCGGGAGCGATAAAGTTTTCGTGTTCAATCACCAGGAACGGACCGGAGTCGTCTCCATCCACTCCTAGAGGTTCATAGTCATCGGTTCCCATGGTGTCAGCGGTCAACGCAGTCGGATTTTCTTCAGGGGATTCTTGTTGGTCAGGGTCGGGGTATTCAGGGTCGTCGGTGGTGCATAGATGGACGGGTCTAGCCTTAGGGTTTGGACACTCGGCGGCACGATGGCCCTTTTGATAGCATCGGAAGCAAGTATCAGGTCCTACAATAGGTCGGCTTCCCAAGATGCCTTGGCCGGGGTTTCCAGTAGGTGGTCGGGCGACGGCAGGAGTTGTTGGTTTGGCTTGGGTTTTACCCGCCATGACAGCTGAGGAACCCATGGGTTTGGAGTAGGACGTCGTGGTACTGGTACGAGGAGCAGAGTTCACAGAAAAAGGCATCTTCCTCGTCTGGGCTTTAGCAAGTTTGATCTCAGCTCGTTCAGCATGCTTGTAGGCTTCGTCGACATCGCAGCAATTGTGGAGGTAGAGTTCATCCTGGATGACTTGGCGGAGGCCTTGCATGTAGCGGGTGACCTCCTGAATAGAAGTCTCCTGCAAGCGGCTGCGATGGACTAAGGATTGAAACCCTTCGGTGTATTCTCTCACACTCATGGTGCCTTGTCTCCATGATTGCAGTCGTGCGTATAGATCTCGTTTGTAATCTTCCGGCACGAATTTGGTTTTTAGTTTGGCTTTCATCTTGCTCCAACTGCGGATCTTGCTCTTCCCTTTTCGTTTGCGTTCAGATTGCAAACGGTCCCACCATAGCAGCGCATGTCCCTTTAATTTTATAGTGACGAATTGGACCTTACGTTCACTAGGCATGGACTTCCACACAAAGAAGTGTTCGACGGCTTGGAGTCAGTCCAAAAAGACGTCAGGATCTCGTCCTCCGTCAAATTCTGGGACATCGAGACGGATACCTCGATCCCATCCATCGTCGATTTTGGTTCCATTTCGTGGTTGATGTTGATGTTCACCATTAGTTTGTGGAGTATAGCCAAAGGGGTATGGATCTGGGGTCTTGGGAATGAAGGGAGTGTATTCTCTGGGTCCTTCCTCACTTTCCTGTGAATGATACTCGCTGACATGTCCGTCAGAAGTAGAAGAGCTAGAGTCTCGGGAAGTGCTATTCCGGGAGTGTGATTTCTGGCTAGTGCGTCGACCTTTGTTGGGGTTTTCATCACTAATGTCTGGTCCTAACACGCGGCTATTCAAGGTAGCAATTTGTTCATGGGCGACGGTGATTTTTCGGTCTAGGCCGGCAATTTGGGTACTCAGTTGATTGTTCATGTGTTGTAATTGGGCAAACAAAGCTTCTAAGGTTAATTCAGGATGTGTAGTGGAGGTGGGTTTAGAGCCACTAGATTTGTCGGCCATGGCTATCCTAGGGTTTTAGCTTTCTTTGTTTGGGGTTTTTTTGTTTTGTTTGTGGTTTTCTCTTTTTTTTGTCTCTTTTTTTTTATATGCAATGAATAAACGGGATGCAGACGAAATGCAGAATCGTGATGCTCTGATACCAAATTGATGCAACCCAAGTGGGCAATCACCTAAATGACGATCTAAGCAATGTAATTACTGAAACAAATGACGATAATGATAAATGATTAACGACAAACCAAAATCAGCAACAATAATGGACGTGGTAATCGAAATATAGCACCGAATCTTCCACAAACGTTGGCCAATCAAGTAGCTAACTGACTAACGGAAACTAATAGCGATGTTGCCGGTTTGAAATCTCAATTAATCACCAAACTAAACAGCACTATAACAGCCACAAATCTAAACTTTATAAAACGGAGTAATATGCGGTGGAACTCTCTTACCACAACCCGCGAGGGATTGGTAGTCGCGCCTCAGATCTGGTCGATAGTTGATGTTCGAAGCTTACGCGGTTTGCTGGGAGGCGAAAGCCGAGGGCACCGGACTGCGGTGGTGGCTGCTGGTCTTCACAGGATGGAACTCCGGCCGTGGCTGAAGGTGGGGCTTGCGGCGCAAGCGAGGGTGGCGGGGTTGGCGGCTGGCCGAGTTTGGTTGGCCGAGGGGTTAGGGTGATGAAGGGCGAATGGGATGGCGGCACAGGGCGAGGCGGCGCGGTAGGGGGAATGAGGCGGCGCGGTAGGGGGAATGAGGCGGCGCGGAGGAGACGGGAGGGGAGAGGCGCGTTGGGCGATGAGGGTGGCGAGTTGGTGGCGCTGCAGATGGCGGCGTGGGATTAGAGTCGCGCGCGAGCGGCGAGGGAGAGGGAGGGGAGTAGGCGATCGGAATCGGGAGGGGAGAAGGGAAAGCGGCGGCGTGAGGAGATGGGTTAGGGTTGGGCGAAGAGGGAGGGGGAAAGAAATCGGGGAAAGAGGGAGGGTGAGGGCGGCGCCCGAGAGAGAGAGGGAGAGAGAGAGAGAAAATAGGGATGGGGAAAAATATTCTCAATTCAACTTGATCAAAAAACCCTAATACAAGGGAGCCCTTTATAGAGGCTACTCCCCCTCAAAAGAAGCAACAAATCCCTAAAATTATGGAAAGAATAAATCAAAGGGAAAATATAAGGGATAATTACACCCATAACCCTGAGTAATTCCTCAATCTCAATCATAACCCTGCATAATCGCGAATTAACGAGAAACCCCGAGTAATGGTTAACTCTTACATGACATGACCCTGTGTTATGGTCCATTTCAGATGACCGTTATAGTTGACGGTTTCCGTTAGAAAAAGTCAAAATTACCCCTAATACTCTATCGAATTTACAAATCATGCCCTATATCTCTTTTTCTCTCCTTGATGCATCTTAACCCCCCTCCCCTCACGTTGAGCTCGAAGTCCCCCACCACCCGTCGAGCTCCTCCTCGAACCCCCATCCCGGCACCGAAAGAGCTCTCCTCGAAGCTCCGCCCTCGCCGCCGTGGCGCACCAGCTTCCTCCTCCTCCCCCCATGTTCCAGTTCATTCTTTTTCAGAAGAAAGTTGCGTTTTCTTTTCTTTAATTTAACTGGTTACATTTTAAGATTTTTTTTGTCAGAATGAAGCAAATTTCGCTGAATATTGTAACATCTGGTCCATGTCCGCACCTTCAGAAATTTGACAATCCCTCCGGCGCCGTAGAGGCGATCGACTCTGACGGTTGTTTGCCCTCTCCTCTCCTCCCTACGTCGCACCTACGACTTTCTCTCTCGCGCGCACCGACAGAGCAGCAAACATGGCTTCAAGTCTTCGGCTGATCTCCTGCCTCTTCATAATGAACCTCCTCCTCCTCCACTCATCTTCCGATGATCACCGATACAAATACTGCTTGTTTAAGGGAGATGCCAACTACACCGCCAATAGCACCTTCGAGACCAACCTCAACACCCTCCTTGCCAACCTCTCCTCCTCCACCCCTTCCTCCTCCGGTTTCCTCACCTCCTCCTCCGGCTCCATCCCGGACCGCGTATACGGCCTCGCTCTCTGCCGTGGCGATATCGACGCCTCTAACTGCAGCTCCTGCCTGGACAAAGCAAGCTCCTACCTCCCACAGAGCTGCCCTTGGAACAAGAACGCTATTGCGTGGTACGACGACTGTCTACTCCGATACGCCAACACGCCGTTCGCAGGCGCCGCTGACTTCGACTGGGGAACATGCGTGTACAACTATAACAATATCCCCTCTGCGGACGCGACGCAGTTCAACAATTCCGTGTTGACGGTCCTGAAGGGGTTGCGATCCTATGCCGTGTCCAACGCGACGGGGCCTCGGCTGTTCGCGGCGGGGGAGATGGACATCGGGTGGCTCGGAGGGTACGAGAAGTTGTATGGGTTGGTGCAGTGCACGAGGGACATCACCACCCAACCCAATCGCACCCCCACCCCCGAGCTACCCTCCCCTGCCCCTCCCGAGTTACCCTCCCCTGCCCCCTGCTCGACCCGCCGCCCTCTGCTCGAATCCACCCCCCACCGAGCATGCTCCTCCCCCGCTCGCACTCCCCCCACCCTCCCGCTGCCAAGTGAGCCCCGCGCTCCTGCTCGACCCCGCCTGCTCAAAGCTTGATCCTCCCCAGCTCAAAGCTCCCAGCCCGCCATTCGCTCGTACTCGCACCGTTCTCCTGAGGTTGCGTGGGGCGGAGGGGCGGCGAAGGGGGTGGTTGTAGGCGGAGGGAGGAGGAAGAAGGGGGAGGGGTCGGCTAAGCTGGAAGAAGATGGAGGACAATTTTTTTAATTTTTTCAGCCGTTGGATACAAGAAGGGTTGGATTAACCCAATGATATGGTTGGGTTAAGGGAGAAATTTAACGGAGGGTCATGAGTGTGAGACGGAATGATTACTCGGGGTTTCTCGTGTAATTCGCGATTATGCAGGGTTATGATTGAGATTGAGGAATTACTCAGGGTTATGGGTGTAATTATCCCAAAATATAAAAAGAGGCCTTTTATAATGAGCCTTTTACATGAGAGTGAGATAAAATCAAATAAACAAAACAAATGCTAAATAGAATAAATAACATAAAAGTTCATAAAAATTGTTATCATGATGCATCAGACATCGATTTTATTTGGTCATTTGATGACATTTCTCTTTGGTCATCTCCCTTCATGTAGTTCCTTCCAGCACCATCACTTTGGCCATCTCCCTCTTCAGGAAACTCAAACAGGTTCTCACACAGATCCCATCAGTTACAGTTTCAATGTGAGTCTTGCTAGCTTGGGAAGAATCATCACGACTTCTTCCCAAAGTGATATGTCATCAGTTCTAGCAATCCATTTAAGCTTTTTTATCTAGATGTTCAGATATTTATTGTCCCCCAAACATCAGGGCGGTTATTATTTACTCACAATTAATTTTACTCAAGGTTTTAAAAACTGAACCAAACCAGCCGGTTCAACCAAGAACCGGAAGAAAAACAATCCAACAACCCGGTTTTTATTAAGAAAATAAAAACCAAACCGGTCAAAACTCGGTTGGACCGCTCAAATATGGTTGAACCAATTGAACCAAACAACCGGTTCAACCATCCATTTTTTGACAAAAAATATTTTTCCAAAAAATTGATAAAATACAAACTTTTAAAAATATTCACAACCTAGTTTCATTCTAACTCATAGTATAGTAATAGCAAGCTTGCAAAAATCGGCCGACTAGGCCGACTAGGCCGACTAGTCGGTCCGACTAGTCGAGTCGGGGGGGTAGCCGACTCGACTAGGCTTAGTCGGCCTAGTCGGCCGACTTTTACAACAAGCTTTTATATTTTTTTGTTTTTTTGCTTTTTTTAAGCAAACTTATTCTAAATATACTTAATGTTATATTTAAAGTCATTTACTTCTTTTGTTTCATTATGTAAGTATAGAAAATATACAAATCTATGTTAATGCATAAGCAAACTTATTCTAATATGCAATAATGTTATATTTAAAGTCAATTACTTTTTTTATTTCATTATGAAAGTATAGAAAATGTACAAATCTATGTATAAAAATGATTTATATATTTAAAATAATTAAAAAATTCAAAACCAACTAATGACCGACTAAATCCGATTAGTTGCCCGACTGCCGACTAATCATTGGTCAGTGATCCTGCCGACCGAGTACCGACTACCGCTTTCTGCAACCTTGAGTAATAGTACTCATTTATCTCTTCTCCTTCCGCATGTGTTAATGACACACTATCGTATCTCCTTTCTTGTCATATATGCATTACTTTTCTCTCCCACATTGTGTATGAAGTTGTCTACTTCCAACAACAATAAACAAAAAAGAGGTTGTTGTAGTCATACTATGAGAAGCACTAATTAACAATACATGTCATTGCTTAGAGTTTAAAAAGTTTTAAAATTGTTAATTTTATACATCATGTATATGTATTTATATTAATTTTACAAAATATGTTTATTATGCTCTTGAGTTTCTTTAATAACATTTATACCCCTTACTTTTAAGCAATTTAACATGTGCTCCTATAAAATTCACAATATTATCCTTATGTTGACATAATATAGGAATACAAGTGTACTAAAAAAAACCACTGCTATGCATTTTGCAAAAAATATTATGGCACACATATAATTGTACAAAAAATGGGAGTAAGTGTTATTGGAAAAACATGGAAGGATACGAGTATGCAAACCCTCGAAAATATGATGCAACATTTTTCATGTTAATTAGTATTGTATATCAGTCTAACTCAATTCAACCATACGAACCAAATCAACAAGATTCAACGGTTCGATCGTTTTCATTTTTTCTGAACTGTTGACGTCATCACCGGTTCGATCAGTCGGGTCTCATTGGTCCGACCATAAAAATCAAAAATCAATGCCTACCCAGTTTGATGTCCTATTCGATAACCTTGGTTTTACTTTTGTTTTTTAGGTTTTTATGTTGAAAGCTATGTTTGACGTATGACATATTTTGGAGATCTTTATTAAAGAAATTACCAATTATTGTTTTGCATCTAGTAAAAGATTGTCTGTTCTAATAATGCACTTTAGTTTTGTACTGTTTCTCCGCAATACTTGTTTGGTGGCCCTAGCATTTTTTAATCAAACCTCTTGTTGATATACCTCTCAAGAGAATGGAGTGGCTGAGAGGAAATATAGCTACATTCTTGGCATTTCTCTACATGCTCCATAATTTTGTGCATAGCAATGCTCATGTGATCTTATAGGGAAATACTTCATGATTGTTTATTATCATATTAATTGCATTCTCAGTAACGTACAAACAAACACCATACTACATTCTTTATCCTAACAATGTTCTCTTTAGCATCCTCTAAATATCTTGTTGTATGATGCCTTTGACCACAACATAGGGCCTAGTCAAAACAAGTTAGCACCCAGGGGCCAGGAGGACCAAGTGTGCTTTTTGTAGTTTATAAACAAGGGTCTAAATATGGAAATCAGGCATTATATCAATACCGTATATCGCCCATATCAATGACTATTTGTGAAGGAAAGACCTTTAGTAACATATATCACCATATCTCTTGATATATCGGTCTCATGTCGATACCGATATACCGATGATATATCATGATATCTCAAACGCTAGCTATAGATGGTTGGATCCTTCTCATTAATGCATTGTCTTAGCTTATGTCATCTTCTTTGAGTTTATTCTATATTTTTGTTTATATGAACTCGGGTTCAAGCATATGAGTTTGACGAGGGTGCTTATATCTCTCTTTCATATTCGAGAGGAGAAATGTTCCTATCGATACAATCAGCTTTATATCATGCGAGACAAGTACCCTTCTTTTGATCCAACGCCTAGGATAAACCACAAGGTATCTCTTGTGACAGGTGGTCTAATGCACATTTAGAATATAGTGATGCTTAAGAGGTGCACATTTAGATGCTAGCGAGTTACAATATCGATTGTCCTATTACTTTGAAGAAATGTAAGACGGCATGCACTCAATATCCCATTCTAGGACATGTCACACTTGAGCACCTAACACCACCATACCAACAATTTGCCTACTGCTTATGATGATCGGTGACTATCCAAGAGTTGATTCAGGGGTTGCAACACTGACTTTACCGATAGTCCTTTTTGTATTGTCAAAGGATCGTGTGGCATCTTTAGACATAACAAAGTCTCAATCCTGTTCCAATGCCAATGAAAACCTTTTCCAGTGCCAATGAAAACCGATGCCCCAAAAATGACCGAATCCTTTCAAGTTCATGATATATGCTGACATAAACTCCGGTTGATAGCCATGTTGATGTAGTTGTTGGATATACATGAATCTTTATCATCAAGCACCATGTTGATGGTCGAGTGAAGTGATACAAGGCTCGTCTTATCGCCAAGGCTCTCGTACTTATGGTGTCAACTTCTTTGATACATTTTCTCACGTTGCTCGTCTGGTAACTATCTGGCTTCTACTTGCCTGATTTATCCTTCATCGGCTCGATGTAAAAATAGTTTTCTTTATGGAGACTTTCACGAGGATGATCTGCCTGGAATTAGGAATTGTTGTTGAATTAGGATTTGTCTTCAAATTTGAGTTCTTTTTTTTATATTTTCTTATTTAAATAAATTAAGATTGGATATGATCTCTAATTAGTTATTAGATAGGTCATTTTAGAGGTTGATTAGAGTTTGTGAGGATTTTGGGAAGCATAATCAGAGCACCTGGTGCAAGAAGGTCCTCGGTGCATGGAAAGTTTCTACAAGCTCAGGCCCCATCTATTATTAGAGAGTATGGAAATTCGGGAGTAATTGAGGAGCATAAGAAAGTAGTTAGATAGCATGGGCTCGTCAATTAGCATGGGCTCGTCAATTGACTCGTAGGTATGGAGAGAAAGGGCATTCCCTGACCTCCTTTTCTCGAGCATCAAGGGGCAGGGTGATGGTAGGCCACCCCTCCCTATAGACGGATTGATGGGTTTTATCTAGAAAGAGCTTTGGTTATACTTAAATTGGAGTTTCTTCACCTTCTCCCCCCTTCTTCCCCTCTATTCGTATATCTCCAAGTTTTTTCCACCAAAAATCCCGTGTAACAGGCATGCTCTTCTTTCCTCCTCTCACTCCTTATTTTCTACCAATCGGCGATTTTTGATTTAGAGGAAAGATATCTCGATCAAACCCATTTTTCCCAATGGATACTTTCAGCACATGATAAGACTTCATATGGATTCGATGTATTCTCATCATCGATGGATGGATCATCATTCGAGATGTATCAAAGCTTATGCGAGGTGGTTGGATGATATGAATGAGAATAGTAACTCACTCTCTGTAGTAGGAGACTAAATATAGACTATGTTGGCAATAAATATGCCAAAATCTATTGCATGATTTTCACCTTTGTTTGAAGCAATCTTGATACACGGCATATCCCACAATAGTGTGTGATTGCCCATTTGAGTGTAGAATTCAAGTACAAAACTGTGGTTCAGACTGCAACTAAAATAATATGGATAAGATCAGTATAACTGAACTTGTCATTGAAAAATCACTAGACCCATGAAAATATGGCGTGACAACTAATATGTTGTTTTTATCACAAACAATCATGTCTTTCACGAGAGGCCAAGCATGAGGAGATTAATTGTCACTACACTCGTTATCTGATCAAAGAGAACTCCTTCAAACTCCAATGCTCCATCCACCAAGTAGTTCGCAAGTGTATTCAATAAGCTAAGCTGCTATAGCAAGGGCTAGATTTGATCAATGTATATACAAGCTGATCATACATGACATTTATGTCCTAGATTGAAGGGTTGAAATAGATTTATGGTTGGTTGTTTTCCTTGTTTTGGCTAGTACATGTACTATCTTAAACATCATCCATCCTCCTATATAAGAGGTTGATACCTCATAACAACCAAGTCCTTAGTTTTCCTAACTATGATCATTTCTTTACAATCGTAATTTTAAATCCTGGCAAAATATAACGTTATGGCTGAATGGTATTTTCAATTCATAATAACATTATACTTACATCATCTCGTAGACTGTCACCAACCATCATTACTTCACTTGGATGGATATCCCATGTGGAGCAGATATGCAACAATGGGGCAGGATCTGGTTTATATGGTCGAAATTCCCTGCTGAGTGCAGGCCTGAACTCTATCTGCAATGAACAACAAAAGGTGACATAATTATCTGTTGTTACAATGGTCAGGAGCTATTCAAGTTAGGTAAAAGTATTTTTCTTGATAAGAACTCATCTAAATGGGTGTTTCTCTTTCTAAAAAAATAAATTGCCTGCCAATTGAATAATTAAATATCGTGGGTTGTCAGACATTGTTACGAAAGAAATTCATTTGACCATCAATTATAACCACGCAGAATAATTTCACATATAGAAATAGTCGGAATACCTATCACAAGCAACGATCTGAAATGCAGTTGCTATCGAGGCATCTCTATATTATCAAATATCAGTTGCACCATAAGTGATACCAAAAATAAAAATAAAATAGAAATGACGTGATGAACTTAGATTTTTTATATTTTTGTTATTTTCATTGCAACCCTCAACGTTGGATTACCCAAACACATGGTGATAGCGGAAATCGATTAGGATGGATGTTTCCATTGGTATTTCTGTATTTCTGCAAAAAGTGGCATTTAGAGTACCCCAAATCGGCTATGGAACAAGTCAACTGCAGCTTTCACATTGCGTGTGATCAGCCCCCTCCTGTAAAAGTAAAAATAAGGTAATAACCATCCTTTAAAGTAACTAAAATCAACAGGGAAACATAATGAACTATTTTCGAACACAAGGTGATAAGCTAATGTAACAAAGCATATAATCAACTACCTTGAAACCAATACATGCTTTATGTAGACCATGAAAAAAGTTTTTTGCACAGTGTGGCATATAGATTTTGGAATTGACTCGGAATAGATCTCTTAAAGTTGTTTACACGAGTAGGCAGAGTTCATGAGCTGTCCAAAATCATTCATCTCATGAACTATGCCTACTCGTGTAAACAACTTTAAGAGATCAATTCCGAGTCAATTCCAAAATCTATATGCTACATTGTGCTGACTCTTGCTTCAAATTAGAGCAGCAACAGCATGAACAATATCTTTTGATGGACAGCAATCAATCTCGCCAAGAAACTTCCCTCTGAACATCCAATATTATCATTCAAACAAGCAAAGCTCTTCGAGTGAGCTTGGAAAAAATGTTGTAGTAACCTTGTGGTTGGCAAGAGGCTTGCAGGGGATTGGAAATAAAATGCGAGATAGAGTAAAATAACTTTGTATGTTGTATTATTCTAAATTTAAAAATAACGAGAATTCTGTTAATCCAAATTTTTTTGACAATGTGTTAATCCAAATATATGATATTATATTCGGATGTGTTAAGAGATAATTACAGCTAGATTAAACTGCTCGGTCCACAGATTCAAACACACTCAATTCTTCTTCCCGAACCATGAAACGCCACAAGATGGGACCTTCCCTTTTTACCTTATCCGCCTCGAGTCCAGAAACCCGCAAAGCTCCGCCGCACCTGCCAAGATCCAATATTTACCGTAAAGACGACACGTACCAACCAATCCGAAGCCAAAATCACCTCCTCCCACTCACCAGGCATGATCTGCAGGCTTTCCATCCCCATCTTCTCGAAGTGTGCGATAACCTCGTAGGCCCTCTGCTGCTCGTTTGGTCCCCAGCCCTCGATGTGGTGCAAGATGTCGATGTTGCCGTGAGGGTCCCGGGACTTGAGACGCGCGTAGGAGTCGTCTCCGAGAACGGCGCGGTACATCGCGGCGAAGTCGATGACGGGGACGGTGAGGGTCCCATCCATGTCGAACACCACGCCGCGGAGGGACGTCTTGGGGAGGGCGGAGAAGCGGGCGGCGGAGGGGGCCATGGCCGGGCGGAGGAGGGGGGAGGGCAGGGTTAGGGTTAGGGCTCGTCGGAGGAGCGAGCTGAGCATGGAAGTGGGGGAGAGGCGGTGCTAACGTGGAAGGGACAAAGGTGAGAGAAATGGAACGGAATATTCTTGTGGTATATGTTTGTTGGATGATTAATCATATGGTGTGTATGTGTTTCACAACGAAATTGTTTGGACACGAATACGCATGCGTATACAAATATAAATATTGATGAATATAAAAATTGTATTATTAAATTTTAAAAATAAATATGAATATAAAATAAATACGAATCACATATACTTAACCGATTAATTTATATAAATTTGTTTAGGATAGTTTACCCATAAAATAAATATAGTAAACCTAATCATTTTATAGAAATAGACAATAGATCCTTAAAATTCTATCATACACAATTACAAATTTATCTACAAATATATTTATACATTTATATGATATGTATCTATTTTAAAAAGGAGATATTTACACCCATAACCTTGAGTAGTTTCGTAATTACCTCAAGAACTCTCCATAATCACGAATTACACCAAAGACCCTCAATAAGTCTTTCGTTTTACACCTATAACCCTTCGTTACTTTAGTTCATTAACTCAACCACACAACTTAGTTAATCTAACCATTACAAGATCTAACGGTTGAAGTTAAGCAAGAATTTAAAAAAACGAAAGAAAAAATACACGTCATCTCCTTCCTCCTCCAGCACGTCGCCCTCCCCCTCCGAACCTCCTCCTCCGACACCCCCATCCCTCGCCGAACCTCCTCCTCCCCTTCATCCTCAGACACCCCTCGCCCGCCCTCCTCCTCCAGTGTGCCCCCCTCCCTCACCGCCCTTCCTCCCTCCAACGCCTCTCCTGTCGCCCTTCCTCTCTTTAGCACGCCCCCTCCCCCTTCGCCCTTCCTCTGTCCAGTACGTCCCTTTCCCTGCTGCCCTTCCTCCCTCCAGCGTGCCCCCCTCCGCTCTTCCTGTGGGTGTGTGCCCCCTCTCCTGCTGCCCTTCCTCTGTCGCGCCCCTTCCCCGCTGCCCTTCCTCCCTCCAACATGCCCCCCTCCCTCTCCGCTCTCCCTACGGATGTGTGCCCACTCCCCTGCTGCCCTTCCTCCCTTCAGTGTCCCTCCCCCACCACCTTTCCTCCCTCCAGCGTGCACCCTCCCTTGCCGCCCATCCTCCCTCCAGCATGCCTCCCTCCCCTGCCGTCCTTCCTCCCCTTCCTCCTCAAACACCCCCTGTGTCACTGTTCTCCTCCAGCACGCCCCCTCCACCGCCGCCCTTCCTCCCTTCAGCACCCGTCCCCTGCCGCCCTTCCTCCCTCCAACGCCCCCCTCCCATGTCGCCCTTTCGCCAGCACGCCTTCCTCCCCTGCCTCCTCAAACACGCTCCTATGTTGCCCTCCTCCTCCAGAGCACCCCCTCCACTGCCGCCCTTCCTCCCTCCAACACGTCTCCCCTCCCCCGCCGCCCTTCCTCCCTCCAGCACCTTCCCTTCCTCTTCAGTATAACGGAGTAGTCCAAGAACAGGGGGCCTCTCCCTCTGTCGCGGTGATGCAGACTCATCGACCTGCAGCTCCTGCTATTATAACGAGATGGCATGATTTGTAAATAAGAACGAGCATTAGAGGCATATTTGTCTTTTTCAAACGGAAACTGTCAAATATAACAGTCATGCCAAATGGAACATAACACAAGGTTATGTCATGTAAGAGTTACGGATTATTCGGGGTTACTCATGTAATTATTGATTATCGATGGTTCTTGAGGTAATTACGAAACTACTCAGGGTTATAGGTGTAAAAATCCCTTTTAAAATTAATATGAATGTGCATGTAAAAATCGATATAATGGGGAGGAGGAAGTGTGTGCTGGAAAAAAAAACCGGCATGTGACCCCTAATTAATTAATCCACATAGTTTGCGCCCGCTAATTCGATCTATCTACTAGACTAAGTATCCTCTAAGTAGCCTCAACTCTTGTACCAGAAAGGAGCGTTTGCTTGTCCATTATCTAAATCGATTGGTCTATCTTGCATGAAGCTGGCTTATATATAATGGGGAAGAATAAGATCACATTAACTATGATGCTACGACGAGCATTTTTTATCCCTTCGCATCGTCCCGAAGAAGCCTTGCAAAGTAGCTCGTCCCTCTAGATAAGGCCAGGCTAGAAAGTTGAAGCTAGGTTGTCTCCCTACCTCTTAGGACTAGCTCCTTTTGATTCTCACTAAAAGAGTGCATATCTGACTTGACTTTTCTCAACCGGTCCCACAGTCAAAGGTGGGATATGTAGGGATGAGCATTGGGTAATGATCCACATAGCTTTGATTTGAATGTATTTGATGTCGAATGTGCTTGTTGTAATGGAGAGGGGTCAAATAGTGAGACTCCGGTTCCAAATGACATTCCAATCCTACTTAACCAAAACTTTTTTTATTATAGTGGGCCGACCCGAGTCCGGCCTGACCCATATATTTACAGGTCGATCTCGGGTTTATATTTTTCGAAATGTTGCGGGCTAAGGCCCGGTCCGTGGGCCCGAAAATTGGAATCGGGCTCGAGCTGGGCTGGGGTGGTCCCGGCTCGACCCATCCCGATGCTCATCCCTAGGGATAGGGCCATAGGGTTCCTATGACAAGGACACTAGATACTAGTACCCACTAAACAAATGCGATGACGGATTGGATACAAATATATACTTACTCATTTTCATTCATAGTATTTGGTCCATGATCTATAATAACCTAAATCACAGATGACTTTGATAGACATAATTCAATGTTTTTTTCTTGAACGAGAATCTTCCTTTATTCTCCTTAAAAAAAACTCAACCAGAGTCAATCATTTGTAAGATTACGTCCAAGTCCTAAATATTGTTCTCTTTCCTCTTTCTTCGGGTATAAGGAAGAGGAGATGAAACTTTAGGGCTCAAGCTATTTTTTTCCTTTCATATCCATCTCTTTCCTATGGAGCATGCAAGGAAAAGTATATGGTTCATGGCTCGTATGTATCTCCATCGACTCCGCATCAACTTCCCCTCATGATGTAACGAAACTTAGCCCCTTCTTGTTACATTTTCATGGTCATTTTTTTGTGTCTGTGTGAGGGTGTTTTGTTAGGTTTGGTGAGATATTACGTGTATGTGGAAGGTTATGAAATTTATGATTTATAAGTGGCGGATATGAAGTTTACTATCATACATTATTTAGAAAATTATGCACATTGGAGTTATCAAGAAGAACAATAAAAAAAGATAAGAGGGATCTAGGCACATACTATGTATACATATAGGCTTTGGGTCGTATGTGAAGTGTCTTTGACCTGTGGGTTGTTTATGTGTATGACTATAAGATATAGAACTAAGTTAAGTCCGTTTGCCTAAGCAATATGTAAGGTTAAATAACAAGTAAAATCTTCTTAACATTATGGTTCATGGACTAAAATTAGATGGGAATGACAGTGATGATATGAAATGTATATTTTATTATTAAAGAAGAAAACCCTCTTGTTATTTTTTGCCTTTTATTCTAGTATAATATTTTTTAGCTTGTCATTTTGTAAACTATGCTTAACAAAAATTTCGATGTACAACAATACGAAGTTCATGTTTAAGTGGTATTTTTTTCATGTATGCTTAAGTTATTTAGATATGCGGAAATAATGCATTCTATTTTTAAGTTTGGATCGTCCGCTGAATTTAAACTCTTTATTTGGTTCAGACTCACCACCTTATTTCTTGATATATTTACAGAGATACCAAAACAAGAATCATAGGAGGCTTGAGAAAATCATGGACATAGTTGGAGTTGGAGGTCCATCCTTTTTTTATTTTTGAAGTAAATGTTATGTATGATAGGAGATTTGGAAAATGTTTCTTGTAAAATAAAGAAGGTTTTTATCAGTTGTGTCCCCTACTTATTGTCATTCTACCATTTGTGCCCCTCAGATTAGTGGTCATTCATACCCGACGTAAACGGATGTTAACTCTGGAAATACAAGGGGAATAAATTTAAAAAAGATGGCTAAAAAGTCAACCTCGTCCCTCCCCCCTCATCCCCTTTCTTCATCCTCTTCCTTACCTTCTCTTCCTCCTCCCCAACCTCTTGCACCTCATCCAACGCCTCCTCCCCCTCCCCCTAGCTCCTCCCTCTGCCCCCAACTATTCCCTCCGACCCCAGCTCCTCCCCAAGCCCATGCGCATCCGCCCAGCTCCTCCTCTGCCTCCTTCTCCACACCAAGCCACCCCCACCCCCTATACCCCTGGGCCCTTGCTTCTCCCTTCGCCCCCATGCCTCCCCCTCTACCTCCACTCCTCCACAGCTCCTCCTTTGTCATTGCCTCCACCCTGTCCCCTTGCTCCTCCCTTCGCCCTCACTCCTCCTCTGTCCTGATCTCCTCCCACTCCTTGCTCCTCCCTCTGCACCTGGTCCTCCTCTGCCCTAAGCTCCTCTCCTACCCCCTTGCTCCTCTCTCTAGCCATGCACCTCCCAAATCCACCCCCAGCTCCTCCTTTACTTCCTCTTCCTCCCCGAGCTTCACCCCCACAATACCCCCCCCCCCCAACCCCACCCCTCGCATGCCTCCCCCTCTGCCCCTCTCTCTTTCTGTTGTCTGCCACCTCCTTTACCCTGAGCTCCTCTCCCACAAAGATTTAGGGTTTGGGGGTTGTTGGTATGAATCTATTGCTGCTAAGATGAGAGGAGGAACACAACTACCAAGGCAAGGTTCGAACCACCACGCAACGATCTCGTCCATTGGAGTCTCATGATGCTCATCCGAGCTTCGTCTTCTCAAGGAGACGAGGAAGAGTGAGAGGAAGAGGATGAAGAGGAGGAGGTGGGGGTATTTGGACGATTTTGCCCCTCTTAACCGTACCATGATTTGAAAAAATATGGGTAAGTTCAACTCAGTGACGGCTAAACTTGCGGAAGGGCATAAGCGATAGAACGGTAAGAAGTCGATGACACAACTAATATTCTCCTAAAAAGGACGGGCATAAGCGAAATTACAATATCTCGTGAGGGCACAACTGATAAAAACCTCAAAAAGACATATGAATCATCTAATAAATGGTAGTGGTTACCGATTATCTATATCTTCGACTTGGATCTTGATGGTGTTGGTATCATGGAATTTTTATTCATACTTGTTATGGAATATGTAAAAATGTCATTTCAGATAAAATTTTATATTTTGGGAGTCGTCCAAATTATAGAGGATTCGTTGCTGGAATTGTATGGACACGTTAATTAAGATAAAGTAGATCATGAAGTAAATGTCGTGCTCCCCTCGGCTAGTGGGGCATGTCGTGACAATTACAGTGATATCTCCCTCCATATCCATGCGTAATGGATATAGATATAAATGCAAATATATAGCGGATTCAGTAAGTAATTACATGTGTGTATCTATATATAAACATACATATACATATACGTACATGTGTGTGTGTGCGGGCATGTGGGCTGGTGTGCATGCAGACGTGTGTGTGTGCGTGTGCATCCTTAAATACCAAACATTGTATGGTATTACTTATTTACAAATGTCAAATTTGATGATATTATTAAACATCATGTTAATGGTACTATAATAAAATGAGCCTATAATAGCGTATTTTATCATTAACAATGATCCATATAATGATTCTTATTTATTCATATTTTTAAATTAATCATCGCTAGTTCAAAATTTGAATAAGCGTTGCTATAATCACATAGAAATCATCATGATATTCATCGCCATTTTCCAGTATAAAAAATCATTCCATAACGAATAATATTTGTTACTATATATTTAACATTGATCAATAAAGCGACTCGCATATTAAAAAATTGCACCACTACATACTCATTTTTGGTAAAGATTTATATCTCTACGATGAAGACTTTTTTAGTGGTTGTTTTGCTAATATAATATTTGTGGATATATTTATGCAAAATTATATGATTACAAGGGTATTTTTGTAAAAATATATCTTGCAAATATTAGTGCCAAATATTTTGAAAGAAAATTCTCTTATGTACGCTATGCATCCAATGATATATAAACAAAGATTGGCAACTAAAATGATAAATAATAAGAAAATATATTAGACAAATAATGGCTTAATAGTTTAGCCTCCTCCTAGTCCAAATTTCTCCCTTTCATCCTTATGTGAAGAAGTTAACACTAATGGAAATGCATATCTGATTACGTAGGCCTCATGTGCTATTTGGATGTTTTAATGCAGCGCATTTACCTTTACGTCACATATGTTGTAAGGACAGCTGACGGAGCGGGTTCTACGTATGACAGTTGACGCTTCGGATCCATGAAGAAGATCTGACGATCTGCACATTGAAGGGTGTTGTTTTTCACAATGGTTATTCATGGAAAATTATTTCTCAAAGTGGGTACGGATCGAAACTTTTTCCTGGAATGGTGATGTATTGACAAACGGTTTGCCGTTCACCTACATGACGCGTCAAGCAGTTTGCCGTGGTGATGTGGTATCGGCGGCACGGAACATTTCGGACACCAGGCACGGCAAACGATTTACCGCCGACGTTGATGCCACATCACCACATCAATGGGCGAGCAGTAAACGGTTTGCCGATACATCCTCATTCTGAGAAAAAGTTTCGGTACATACCCATTTTAGAAAATAGTTTCCAATGAGTACCCATTATAAGAAATAACTCCATTGAAGGGAGTAAACTGCAAGCATGACAAATGATGAATATTAAGATTACGAAGCCGAAAATGGTCATTTGACTGTACCTCGGGGATGACAGTGACCGGTGGGAGCAACAGTTTATTGTAGATTGTTGGTGGTTCAACGAAGATGACAACATCCAACGAGAGGAGCGGGACTGTAACACCCTAACCCCAAACATAGTACCACATGGAAAACTCACAAAGTGTGGGTGTGGTATATAAGTGGTGGGGATTACTACTTGACAACCCGGCTTAAGCATTTTGGGGGTGGTTAATCGGGTCCATATGGGCCCGATCCCAAGAGGTTGTAAGGGCCAGTAATGCTCCGTTAACGGACCGGGGACCTAAGCCCGGGACGTTACAGAGACTGTGTAGATGATTGCTCAGCGACAATCGACAGAACATGGCGATAAATCAGCGAAGAGGCTGACATGAAGATGATCTGCATGAGAAATGAGGTAAGCGAGCAGAAGGTCGGTTCGGCTTGCGTAAGATTCGTAAAGGTTCGGTTCGGCTCGTTAAAGGTTCGTTTAAGAATAAATATTGTGCAGATATTTCTTTTCAAAGGGAAAAATCGCAGCCGCATAGGAGGGTTTTGTGGAGTTTCAGGAATAGAGAATAATGACTTAGGGAGTGGATGACTAGATGGTTTGGGAAAATTAGTTAATAGCCCTTATGTTAATATGGAATGTATTTTTTCCTTATATATAATATGTATGTATATATACTTTTATGAATGTATGTGTGTATATAATCGAACTTTTAACAAACCGAACCTGAGCGAACCTATGTTTTTGAAGTTCGGTTCGTTTATTTAATCGAGCCCAAACTCATGTCCAGGTTCGATTTATTTATTTTCGAATCGAATCTGAATCGAACTTTTAGCGAGCCGAATCTGAACGAATGTCGAACCTGAGAATTTTTTGACAGCACTAGAAGCCACATAGGCCCATCATGCGTTAGGAGTTGGGGGACAGATTGTTTACTGTATGCAAGAGGGCAACAAAGTTTGATGTAGGTGTGTGCATCAGTTGATCTTAATTGAGCGGTTCGAACTTTTTGTGAACTCGTACCATGTAAAATCGTGTGAACCACTCGATCACGATCGAGCGGCTCACGTGATCACAACAGACACAACACCAAAGCTATGGAAAGATAACTAACTCAAACCCCTCCTCCGTATTTACCTGTTAAAGAAATATGGATCCGGAAGCAATTAGGAGGCATTTCGACAGGGACACAAGCGGGATTTAATAGAGCAAAATTTAATAGAAGTCGGCGGGTGCTCAAAACATATGGATACAAATACCATTGACAAAGTTTACACGATGCATATTTAAAAATCACTAAAATAAATACACGACACTACAAGGAAAACAAGTTATAGCTACAGAACTATGGCCACGGATATGTGATTTGTAGCCACAGAATTGGGCTCTGCCCACAACACGTCGTGGCAAATAGCCGTAGCTACAAGTTTCGTTGCGAGAGTTCTCTAGCCACGAATATGTCGTGGTCACTACCAGTGGCCACAGAACTTATCGTGGCCACAACTCTTATATGAAGACTTTGGTCACGGATTGTAGCTACAAGAAACTAGTGGCTACGGAATTATCGTGGCCACAAGTTTCCGTAGCCACATTCCATGGCCATAACTCATTTTTCTTGTAGTGCGAGTTGAACAAAAAAATTTAAAAATATCTGAAATAAAATGGCCCAGGAATTTGACATATCAAATATCGTGAGAAGTTAATGGATTTGACCCTTCGTCATGGCATTGAGTTGCTGTGTGGCATACGAAACGTTTTAAATGGACAGGTAGACGAACAAGGCTGACCTCAGGACTAAAAAGTTTGCTTTCCCCTGGAGTTGCAACATCATATCATAGTCATTAAATCTAATTTTGTCAAAACTTGAGCTCACGTTTTCTTATTACTGCCATTACGTAGGCACAATACCTACCCGTTCTCTCCATGAAGACTATTTATCTTCCATTGCAGGGCCTTCGGACGATATTTACTTGTTCTTACCTTGTTCTTCAACCGCGTAACCCCTTCTCGGTTCTCTCGATTACCGATCTTCTGAGGTACTTTCGAGGACTATCGATGTAGAAGTGTGCCAACAACGATTGCGTCTTGCCACATCCTGATGGTGATTGTCAAACCCAATACATTGATAGAGTCAATGATCTCTGATCCTAATTCTGTTTTTGTTTGTTGGTTGTTCATGCTGCTGGTTTATTGTCCTGTTCTTTCCAGATCTCGTCTATTATCGCCGAATATTAACATCACCATTCTTGCGTATCCAAAAGTTACCCATAATCAATTCTGAAGTTATATATACAATTATTAAGTTCGATTGAATCATGTTGGAATGAATCTTTTAGAGTGTGTTTGGTTGGGAGGTTATCCTCTAAAACTCAAATCCTTAACTCATTCTGGGGTCCATTAATATCAACTCTCTCTTATTTAATACATCAAATAATCCATTTCTCTTTCATCCATTTCAACAAAAATAATATAATATACCATCTTTTCAATTAAAAATTACAAAATACTCAACTTCTACTCACTTTACCAAATTTTCAATACAATCAAACCACAACAATACCGATCACTTTTCCAAACGTCAATATAATTACATCATAACAAACTCTCTCAACCATAAGCTCAATATCCAAACACTAAAACACAAAATCGAGTTATCCTACATTATTGAATAACCGCTATCAAAATGTAACCGTAGAAAAAAAACCCTTAGTGTTGTGAAAATAATAAAAAAAACATTCTGAATCTTTGCAGTAAAAGACAGCTTATACGCCAAAATTAGGATAACGAAGTACGTTATAACTCGTGGCAGGATGTAATGGGGAGTTATTCCCCCATCGGGTATAACTTTTTGCAAATATTACCCAAAATGTGTACGGTTTGAAAATATTTTACAGAATGGACATATATCAGTAAACCGTTTATCGCTTGGTGTGTCGTCAGCAGCAAACGATTTGCCATGACATATAGATGGTAAAAACATGCACCTGCAGTGAAAATATAATTTCCTGAACCCCTCTCGTCCATCCATATGGCACGGCAAACAACATATAATCATTCTAGAAAATATTTTCACGCCATACCAATTCTGAACAAAAAAATTTTCCCTCCCCCTTTGGGTAACGTCAGTGTTTTTGAAACCGAACCGGACCGGCCGGTTCGACCGGTGAACCGGGCCTGCACCGGTTTGGTTAACCGGTTATACCGGTTCGGTTTGATTGTTCAAATTTTAATTAACCCGCCCGGTTCAACCTATTTTTTTGACCCGGTTTAACCAGGTTCAACTAACCGCATTTAATTTTTAAATTATTTAAAAATATTGTTAATAGTGGGAGTTGAACCCATGACCTTTGGTTACCTTTTTCACACTTCCAACCAACTACACGAACACAACTTTTTGTATGTGTTGGATTTTAAAAATAAGTAAACTATTATCATGTTATAGAGCATCTAGTCCAAATAATATATATATATATATATGATATGTATGATATTTGATGGTGTATAAGAAAAATACTTTATGTATACTGTGAAATATATACATTATCTATGTATTTTATATATATCTCACGTATATTAAGTGTATACTATATATATATATATATTATTTCATTTCGGTTTGATTAGCCGGTTCAACCATTTTTTTCACCGGTCCGGTTTAATCCGATTTTAAATAATGATGACATCATCATCCGGTTGAACCGGTTTGATTACATGGTTTGACCCGATCCGACCATTTCAACAAGGTTTCCGGTTCGATGTCCGGTTCGATTTCAAAAACCTTGGGTAACGTCCACGTAATGGGAGAATGGAGGATATAGATCTTGCGAGGTCAACAAGGGACAAGAGGAAGGGATGAGTGACATGACAAGGAAGCCACTTGGTAAGAAGAATCAAATGAGTGCCAGACAAGTCACGATCAGGAAATAGTAACACGGTATGTGAGTTCGCATGAAGAAGGGAACAACAAGCACAAGATTTGGGATGATTGTTCTTCATTGCAGGCACCCTCAACAAGCAAGCAATGCCAATTAAACATGATACTATAGCCTCCTCGTTGAGCAGTGCGCTCTTCTACTGTTCCACTCAAGTGAAATATTTAATTTCCAGACCTCACATCCATGGAGAAATTTAAAAAAATAACAGGGGAAACTGGTTCCTGTCCATCCATATATATCGGCATTAATACCTCGGCAAGTAATAAAGAAGAGGAGGCCGAATGCACGGGGCAAGTCCCTCCCAAGGCTCCATTCCAAACCCCCAGCTCTGCAGCACAGCACAGGAGTAGTGCAACCTCTGCAGCAGAGGCTCCTCCATGCCATCCGTCTCCTCTCACCCCCGCGCGCACACCTCTCCCACCTCCGCAATAACTCCCACCACAAGAACATCCCGTGATCCACGACCTTCTTATACCCACCACCACCACCATCCCATCCCCACCACCTCCACCCATGTCTACTACCACCCTCTCTTCCTTCCTCTTATTCTCGTTCCTCTACTTCGCTCTCGCATGCTTTCACGTTCTTGTCGTGGGCCGTACTCATGAACTCCAAACGTACATTGTCCAACTCCACCGCCACTCCCACGATGCCTCGACGAGCTACGAGCAATGGCACCTCTCCTTCCTCGAGCGGACCGTGCTGGCGGAAGACGGGAACGACCCGTCTTCGCGGTTGTTGTACTCGTACAATTCCGCCATGGACGGCTTCTCTGCCCGCTTGTCGGAGTGGGAGCTTGAGATGCTCAGAAAGATGCCTGGGGTGGCTGCTGTTCGCCCTGACAGACGAGTCGAGCTTCATACCACGTACTCGTACAAGTTCTTGGGGTTGGGTGGGTCGGGGAATGGTGCATGGGCACAATCGCGGTTTGGTAGGCGTGCCATCGTCGGGGTTCTTGATACGGGTATCTGGCCGGAGTGCCCGAGCTTCTCCGATGCCGGGATGCCGCCTGTGCCGAGGAGGTGGAAGGGGGTGTGCCAAGAAGGGGAGAGCTTCAATTCGTCGTCATGCAATAGGAAGCTCATCGGTGCGCGGTTTTACGGGAAGGGGCACCACTCATCGACATCCGTGCCGCCGCTGCATTCGATGTCGGAGTACGTCTCCCCGCGGGATGCACACGGCCATGGGACGCATACGTCGTCAACTGTGGCAGGTGTGCTGGTCCAGAACGCGAGCGTCCTCGGAGTGGGCGACGGCGACGCCCAAGGGATGGCACCAAGAGCGCACCTTGCTATGTACAAGGTCTGCTGGTTCAATGGTTGTTACAGCTCTGACATCCTTGCAGGGATCGAAGATGCCATTCGAGACGGCGTGGACATTCTCTCCCTCTCCCTCGGCGGCTTCCCGATACCACTGTTCGAGGACAGCATTGCAATCGGGAGCTTCCGAGCAATGGAAAAAGGCATCTTGGTGGTATGTGCAGCAGGCAACAATGGTCCTGTTCCATATTCTGTCGCCAATGAAGCTCCATGGATCACGACAGTTGGTGCGAGCACGCTCGACCGGCGGTTCCCGGCCTTCCTCAGATTGGGCAATGGCGAGATTCTTTACGGAGAGTCCATGTACCCCGGAAACCATTTGTCGAGTAACCATGCTGGCAACAGAGAGCTTGAGTTGGTCTACAGGAGCGAGGGAAACCGTGGAGATGAGCTCTGTTTTAAGGGTTCGCTTTCAAAATCTAAAATTGGCAGGAAGATGGTGGTGTGTGATAGAGGTATCAATGGGAGGGCCGAGAAAGGCGAGGCGGTGCGGGAATCTGGCGGAGCTGCAATGGTGTTGGCCAATGCAGAGATCAACCTCGAGGAGGACTCCATAGATGTCCACATCTTACCGGCAACGATGATCGGCTATGTCGAGTCTCTCCAGCTCAAGAAGTATATCAACTCGACCGAGCAACCAAAGGCTCGAATCGATTTCGGCGGGACTCGAATAGGCAAAGCTCGCGCACCAGCAGTCGCGCTCTTCTCTTCACGAGGGCCGAGCTTGACAACCCCATCTGTCCTCAAACCGGACATCATAGCTCCAGGCGTGAACATCATTGCAGCATGGCCACAGAACTTGGGGCCTTCGGGTCTGAAAGAAGACTCAAGACGAGCAGAATTCTCTGTTTTATCAGGAACCTCCATGGCCTGCCCTCACGTCAGTGGGGTAGCAGCTCTGATCCGTTCCGCTCACCCTTCCTGGAGTCCCGCAATGATCAGATCAGCGATCATGACAACTGCCGATGTCTTCGACCACTACGGGAAGCCAATAATGGACGGTAAAAGACCTGCTGGAGTGCTCGCGATGGGTGCTGGACACATCAACCCAGCTAGAGCCATCAATCCAGGATTAGTGTACAACATCAAACCAAACGACTATTTCCTCTATCTTTGCTCTCTCAGGTACACACAGGCTGAGATTTTCAGCATCACTCACCGAAACACCAGCTGCATCCAAGCTCTGCCCAAGAACATGCCCTTCAGCCTCAACTACCCCTCAATCTCCATCATATTCAAGCACCGGATGACAACACTGACGACCCAAAGGATGCTGACCAATGTAGGTATGCCAAATTCAACCTACATCGTTCGTACATCCGCACCATCAGGTGTACGAATGCGAGTCACACCTCGGACCCTGACATTCGAGAATCTTAACGAAAGCAAGAGCTACAAAATTTGGTTCCGGACGAGGATAGCGGTGACAGAGAAGGAGAAGGCCAGTTTCGCCGAGGGACACTTAACATGGGTTCATATCCATCAGAAGCAGTACAGGGTAAGGAGCCCTGTTTTAGTGGCTTGGGCAGGGAGGGACTGGGAGTTGAAGGGTGCAGTGTCCTAAACTTGAATCTGAATCTCTCAGATTTCATTGAAGACTTGCTTGCCAAACAGATAGCCACTTCGACAAATACGGATACATGTACTCGTATCTAGCATTTTGGCATATCAAATGGATCGACATATTAATGAAGAAGCCAATTTCAGTCTTTAAATTTTTAATAAATGCAACATTCATGCTACATACATTAATAATAAAAAAGTTGGCAACAAATACTACTCACATTTCTAGCAAATCTTGCAAAAAAAGAAGAGTTAAAAATCACAGGCATAACAGATCGTCCAGGGTGATGAAGATGTTTTAAAAGGATGATGCAGAACAAACACAAACCCCTTTTTTACAAAGTAATTTGTACAAAAGGTGTCAAACAGATAGAAGCTAAATAACAATAGTCAATAGAGAACACAACAGACAGGCAGACAAAATTTTCAAGTAGTGCGTATTGCCGTTGTGTGTTAAGGTTCAACAGCATTTTCCCTTTTCTTTTTGGGAAATTGCATAGAGGATCGTCAAGTAACGATAATCCAATGTAACACAAGATAAAATGTGTCTTCACTTCTTGAGAAATTGTAGACCATTTGCATTGGAGTATCGCTCCATGAATCTCATGAAACGATCCCATTGTTGCGGAGTTCTCATGATATATTTGGCTTCTATCGTCGCAGGTTTTCCGTTTACAAACTTAGCACTCACATCTACTGATTGAAGCACGCCTTCCTCATCTATCATGTAGAGGCCGGTTATATCTCCGAGCTCGCCGGAGGCATCGAACACAGATGGCTGGTCAAAGATGAATGTGGCAACACCATTTGTGCCATCTCGTGATTTTGTCAGCCTCACGTCGGGAATTGTCTGTTCATCTGTTCCCTGGATAAACTGGATTGCTGGCTTTGTCATCATAGTGATGGATTTGGAAATTCGAGTGGGACAATCTCTGAGGTTAATCTTTGGAATCGCGAGGTTAAGAGAAAGGCCGCTGAATGAAGAATTTATGCTGGGGCAGATATAAGAAGAAGATCGTATACCTGCGAATTGTAAATAAATGTTAACAATCAAGTTGCATTTCACTGGAGATGTACATGTTGAGTAAATATCATTTTGCCATCGGTGGTGGTGACAGCTTCGTTCAATCAATCAGTGATGCCCACAAGATATATTGCAATTTGAAAGCAACTAATAACTAAAAGAAGTCATAAATCTTGAAGTGGATTAGCATTTTTTTTCCAATTCGAGATATGCATATGTGCATCTTGGAATAATATTCCAAGAGAAGTTAGTTAACTTCGCAACTCGTAGAAGTGCGGACAAAATACTTATGGGCCTGTTTGGTTGCAGGGTTGGGCAGGGTTGGCCCAACCCTGGTTACTATTCACAAGGATACTTCCTCCTCACAGATTACTATTCACCCATCCCAACCCAATCCAACCCTGCCCAACCCTGCAACCAAATTCATTGCTTTAACTAACAAATAGTTCACAATGAATAATAGACAGAAAAGCTGTCATTTTTTGGTCAATACATAACCCTGCAAGTATGTATCATTTTCTAAACAATACACTGTTTTTCCAATTCAGATGTTCATTGATCAGGATGCAAAATCATTGCAAAATTTTCCCCCATGGAAATCGTAAACATTCGAAACTATTCCACCAAATTCTTCAATTTTCAATTCAAGTAAGTGATAACAGTATAGGTTTTCGCTGGTGCTACAACCCAGCATTCTAATGAACACTTGACATGTGAATGAATTTGATTTTTGTGGGAAAAAAGTGAGATTTTTATTGGAAGAGAAGGCTACTGTTAAATTGTGAAAATGCATACAAAATTCTAGATGTGAGAATATAGGAATCTCATGTATCTTCTATGCCTTGGAACCATGAATAGGGAGACAAAATAATAGAACCAAAATCTTGGTCCACTATATAATTTTTAAATTTTTAAACCCGTGTATTTATTTCTCTAACACATAAAAAAATCACTGTAAGAAAAGTCACAACTGAGTCAGGAAGAATCTTATCCTTTCCAACCATACAGTGATGTGCCATTAATTCAAATATGATATGAGTCATATGACCATCCCAACAATGCCGGAAAACCACCAGCAATGCCAACACCAAGATACACAACTGGCATTAAAGCGGAGCAACAGAGAGCCAAGCCAATCAGTTTCCATGTCTAAGCTCCTAATGGTGTTTTGGGTCCCTGATGGGCTTTCAATTAGAAAATATTTGTAAACCACAAAAATATCACAGATACATCATATTCACATGCACGTGGGGGATAGTGCGTTGAGGCGGATTTGCCATTGCATGTAGAGGGAAAATGGAAGGGGTATGCTGTAGTTATTGACAATTACTGGATATTTATACTGCAATTTTTTACTTAGTTATAAAAATAATAAATGTCAAAATAAGGATACAAGAATAACTACATACGGGCATCTAGACTTCTTTTACATTATACATAGATTTAAAAAGAACAAGAATTAGTGGTTCTATCCAAAGAGAAATCTTTTTTAAAAGAACTCATCTGAAATCTATAAATTGTTCACTGAAGTTGGTTACCACGGAGTCCAGACACCATATGGAGCTTAAAGATTTCCAGTTCTCGTCTCATCAATGACCCATTTCAATAAACATAGCTGCAACTTCCCACAATTGCATAGAATGTAATTGTGGGAGCTAAGAAGTCACGGTCAACAAACATAGCATTTGAAAGGGCCGTGGTTCCCTTTTTAGGGATAGAGTTTAATAATGCTCCAAGTCATTCGTAAAAAAAGAAAACATACACAATGATCGGCATCCTACAGAGGCAACCAAAGATCAGCCAAATACATGACACATGCAATATCCGCATTGTGACAAAAAAAAGTCCACATATACCTACACAAATCCCTAACATTTTTGAAATAACATACCTGAAAGACCTCATAAGGCTCTAGATGCACTACAATATGGATTTCATTGCCTTGAACTGCTGCAATAGCCTTTTCCTATGAGAATGATAGCACTTGCATAACTGCTCATGTTCATGTACATTAATCCCATTATGCTTCTCCAAGTAAGCTTTTGGCTGACCACAAAACATTACTTAGCAACAAAACCCCAATTCATTCCATCATGGACTTAAAAAACACATATCCTAAACATGGCAAACAATATGTTCTGTTTGCACGAGTTTGAGCATATACAAATAAGGGAAACTTGTATTCTCTGGGTTAACGTGTGCGACATGACCTGATTCGGCCGCAGTCGAATGCCAAAATAGAGGAAGGGATTCCGTTTCAGAGAAGGAATTCTCCCTACTTTGTGTTGGGATGCTTTGTTGATTCCAGTATGATTCCGATTTGGTCAATCACATCAAGTCCAGATTAGATTGTAAATGGTTGTGACTTGTCAAAGTCCTAATTAGATGATGAGATCTTCTGAGATTGTCTGGATCAATAAACAGAGAGCAGGGTCTACAAAAATAGCCAGGATCTTTAACGAGAGAGAGGGAATGATGTGTTCTAAAGGGGGTTTGTGTGGTCAAGAGCGATGATCTCCCATTGGAGTTTATGCAACACTTTATATTATAGTCGGTCTTTCCTAAAAGATCATGAGAGCCAATCGATCCATCCAGTGGTTTTCTCCCATTATGTGAAGCCATTCACCACACTAAATCTCATGTTCTCCGTAGTTGCTTGCGTGCATTTCCAATTTTCTATCTTGCATATCACTCTGTAGCGTCTATTCATGGATCATGAGATAAATCCGCATACTTACATGTAAAATCCGCATACTTAATTACATGTCAAAATCACATGGGCAACTCCTAGCCTGACTGGATAGTTAGGTTTGCAAAGCATAACTTTTTATTTTTCGAATAACACGCCCGTTCCCTGAGACAATCCATGACTTGGGTTGTTCTTGAAAACAAAAAAATGCTGTGGGAAACTTGGTGACGAAGTATAATACAAAAATGTTTATAGGAAGATCCACTAAAATCAGAAACTGCATTGATGTTAACATTGAGCTAATTAAGTCTAGAAAGGCCTCCAAGCACTCTCCTTCGCAGCCTCACAATTCCACTTTTAGGTTATTTTTTCTTCCATAGGTACTCATGGAAGGAAAACATTCAGGGGGGGGGGGGGGGGGTTTCAGAGCTATGGATGTTACCTGCAAGAGAGCGGTGGCGGCGAGGGCAACCGGAGAGGGCCGATGACAAGGTGAGGGAGTTCGTGGTCGCCGCCATTGCAGGGGAGGAGAATGGAAGGGAGGGAGACGGCAGGTAGGAGAGGAGTGTGTGTGAACCGCGAAGGGATGACGCTGTGTGGTGTGTGTTTCGCTGAGCCATACGTTGTGGGTCAGTTCCGCAGGATCACTTTTTTTTTTCTAAATTAATTTTGACACGTGTTATTTTTTGATTAAATTACAAAAAAAATGTCCTTCAATTATACACCTTATTTCAATGTGAACATTAAATTTAACAATGTGTGGTATCTCAACTTTCAAATTTGTCTCAATGTGATCCTTCGTCATAGAACTTTAGTCGATTATTTCATTATTTTAACCTTAAATTTCGATTGCATTAAGACGAATTGAATGTTCAAGTAACACATTATCACTTTTTAAAGTTCGGGTATGACATTAAAATCAGGTATATAGTTAAGGGATATTTTTGTAATTTACTCTATTTTTTTAAGATTAAAGGATAAGGTGTGAGCTCAATGTAAAACTACCGGTTTCGAAGGAAAATATCATAAGATGGGTTTTGACGACGTGTTATTTAAAATATTAAGATTTAAAATTCACCAATTTCAAAGGAAAATATCATGTAAGTTCGTTTTTTATGGATATGGAAGGTGAAATAAGCTACAAAGCATTTTGAGATTTTTTACAACTCGAAATCTAAAAACATTGTCAATTATTTTCTCGATATTGTAACATCAAAATTATCACCTTAACCATGTAGACTTGGTTCAATTCACACCATGAATCCTACCATTAATTTAATCCTTCTTATTTATTTTATTTGGGTTGCATCTTGAATTATCTGACCATCACAAATCCAACGGTTCCACTCTCTCTTCTTCCTTTACCTCTCCCTCTTCCTCTCTCTTTCAGGCAAGCCAACATCGACCTTGTCGGTGCCACTATCAGCCACAGGACTCGAATTCCGTCAGCTCCGTAGGGCCAAATCCCACTTAGGGTAATATGATCACCAACAATCCAAACAAGGTATGGTAATAAAAGCAATAGCTTATAGTATAATGAAACCCAATTTCATCAACATTAACATTGCAATGTCGGTCAACCAAGCAATATGAACAGCTAAGAAGAACAACGAGGCATCATACATAAAATGATTTGTAGAACCAAAATGGAGCAATGGTTGAGCGGTTACCTCGAACTCCAACAAAGGGAAAAATAAATGTGCGGGCACAAGCAAAGGACAAAATACACAACCATGTCCCTGGATGAGCCATCAAAGGTCGATCTCTAGCCCAATTTATAAGGTAAGGACATGTTATCGGAAACCTAGACTCCATGGAGGAGGGCATACATGGGATGACAATTCAAGGGGTAATGGAGGACACATTGCTTATATGGAAAAGGATCGAAAGGAACTCTATGCAAGGCCCAAGCATCCCATTGATGCCACAGTAAAAGCAGCCTACCTCAGATTCGCCATTCACAGGATGATCTTAGGGTATGGATATTCCAAGAATCGCACTTCACGAGGTGAAGTTGCAGTTTGGGGTAGGGCGATCGAGGAGCAGATCAAGCAGCCGAGGAGGAGAGATATTGCTTCATTGGGGGAAGAGAGGGTGTGGGAGGGCTGGCCATTGGCGCTAGGCCGGAAATAAGGAAGGACGAGAATAGGGCGGAGGGATTGGCACAGGAGGAATTGTCGTACGATGGAGGGAGGAGAGAGATCAAGAATAGGATTCTTATTCCAGAGAATATGTAGAGCTGCATTGGGAGATCGGAGAAATGACATCAGTGACAACGAGCACCGAACTTTAAGCAAGGCTTTTCCATAATACTACCAGTAAAGATGATGACTACTATCAATGAGACGACTCTAATATCAATGCAAGACAATGGAGATGAGGAGAAGAAAGAATATTTGGGCTGAGGCCTTTCGTCGGCTATCGTTCTTATTTTTACATGCACTTGTGCGTGCGTGTTCACGTGCCTTCAAAATCCTAACTACTTTTCCCGATATTTTCACTAACCACTTTTTGCTAGTGCATGATTGTCAAGTCATATGTCACTCAGTCTTAATTATATATGTAACCAACAAGGGGTGTTAATATAATGTAGTGGAAAAATATACCTTTTTGTTATATATATATACAGAGAGAGAGAGGGAGAATGAGGTATTTAATTTAAAGTTGTAGGATGAATTATTTTAACATAAAATCATGTCATTTATGAGAATATCTACAATTTATTAAATAAATAGTCTCATTTTAATAACATAAACAAAAATATTTGAATAATAAGATTATTTATAAATTTAATGTTTTAAAATATATAAAATGATAGAGATCAAGCATACATCTGGGTTAAATTATCTAAAACATAATCTCATCCACTTTAAATCATACTCATCATTAACATATTTTATTGAAATATTCTATGCAGTTTTTTTCTCGATGATCTTCTACTTTATTGTCAAGTTTACATTAAAATTTTTCACATCCAAAATGCTTTTGCAATTATTGCAATTGAACACGACGATTCATACCAGTATGAATCAATCGATCAACCTTATAATATATACTTGATTTACTCAGTTATACTAATCTCCGACAAAGCTACTATACCAATGTTGAGAACATTTTAACGGAACTCTTGAGACTTCGGGTCAAGCAAGACAAGAAGAATTTTGGTGAAATGAACAACAATTTCTCCGTACTCTGACGGCGAAAAGGAAGAACTATAATAGAACATCACTACTTTACAAAGATGACATGCTCACATTCGATAAGGATACCATTGAGGATTGTATTTTTAGCTTCTTCAAAAATTATTCAAGAGAGAGAACTGTTCCATATGCCCCTTTCGTTTCACTCGATTAGGGCTTGCTTATGGTCATTAGGTTTATGTCTGAGAGTTCTCTTTCCCATAAATCCAAAAAGTTTTTCTTTGATCTTAGGAGGATGAAACTCTAGGTATGGATGTCTTCTTTATCAACTTCTACCAAGATTTTTGATTTGATATTTAATATGACCTTTGGAGAACCTTTGATAGTTTCACCAATGACCCGTTAATGATGGATTGTAAGGATACTACTATAACAACAAACTATAGAGTCGTGTCTTTAATCCCCAAGAAAAATCATTCCATGAATATTGAAAACTATAAGCTTATCACATTACTAATTTTGTGATGAAAATCAATTCATGAGATATTACAAATAGATGCAGATACATCGTGGGTCATTATATCCTAAAAAATATGTGAGTTTTTCTTCGTGACAGATCAACAACGATCTGTCTGGCATGAATTGATCAAATTATTGTAGATTGGCATCTATGCAAGTTTGACGGCATAGTATTCAAGATCAAGGTAGGAAATATCGATATTGATATGTATTGGTACGTCTGAAAAAGGATATATAGGGATATATCACCAATATATTGACGATATTAGTGGAGATGTCGAAAATACCTCAAAAAGTCAATTTTTTTTACCATTTTTGAGAAATTAAAATCATCCAAAATATCAAAATACAAATAACCTAAAAAACATATTTATATCACACATATCAATCACCCATATATCACACATATCGGTCTTATCGATCATATCACTTTAATATTGACTGCTAACTTATAAATATTGAAAATTGATTTAATCTAGTTTCTTATAACATTAAATAACTTACAAATATATATTTGGACAACACATATAGATCATCTATGATCCTTATATCGCACATACCGTTCATATCGAACATATCGTTGTTAATGTTCATTGATGATTGGTAAACATTAGAATTGGAATCAAGATAGTTAGGTTAAGCACACTTAGAACACTTGTTTTGTTCACGGAAGACAATGAATGGCATTGAGATGAGTAATTTGATTCAAAAATTGTACATAGTGATTAATAAGACAATGTTTATTTAGCATAAATAATTATCTATTCACAAAAACAAATGAAAAATGTAAATTAATGCGACATTGTAAATATGACTACCTAACCATATGGGGCTTAGAACCACGAGTTCCATAGAGAACGTGGTGGAAAATATCGATATCGATATTGTATCATTCCGTTTGATCGAAAATGTCATAAAAGCGATTTTTTCACAAATTAAAATTATTCAGATTATTAGAATAATAAATAACAAACAAAACATTTACATGTAAGAATGAAGTGTGTTTGGCACACTAATACACATTATATTGCACAAATCACTGGATGTTAATGTTGACAGTTGAGCTGACTATCGAGATATATATTATGGACCTATGATTTTAACCTGACCAGCATTAGACTTGTTTTCATCTGTATTACCAAAGAGAACGAAGTCCACCAATTGAAGAACCATTGCATGCACCCTTTATAGCACCGTATCCTATAGATAGGGGTCTCTCTATCCGATGAACGATCTGGGGTGGGTGGGTGGGGGGGGGAGGTCAAGTGGGAGCAGGTGCGCTTCCCCTATGGGGTTACAGTGTTCAACGTCCCCGTCCCTAAACAAAATATATAATTCACGGCGTGTTTAATAATAAAAGTAACAAAGTAAACAGTGAAATCAAGCTTACAAGAATAATATCCATGATATATACATATATCGATAAAATATCTATTATATCTGTTGATATCCAAGAAAATTTGTACTAAAACCATTCAATTTCAAGCGATGTGGCTCGATATGATGATACATCGTCGATATCTCGCGAGATATCAATTGATATCCTGAAAAAGAATGTCTATATGAATATCGGTACCCACATCTAGTCGATACTGATATATCGGTGATATATCGTCGATATATCATGATATTACCGACTATGATGAAGATCGACTTCAAGAAGGCTTTCAGCTCGATTGATCGAATTTCCTCCTCAAGTACTTGAACTCTCTTGGGTGTAAAGGTCATTTTGTGTCTTAGATTGAGATATTGTTGGTAACAACAAAACTTTCGATGAAAGCTGATAATAATGGTAGCTTTAGTTTCTCCCTTCAAAGAGACCGAGACAATGGGATGCCCTATCACTGCTCCTATTCAATATGGTTATGTTCATCCTTCACAAAAATGCTTCGAAATGCTCATTGTAAAGGGATGGTGAAGAGTCCAACGCTCGATTAAGTGCGATGCTGTGATTTCCGGTCTGCAATATGTGTATGCACTCTCTCTTTCATTGAAAATTATGACTTTTCTACTCGAAACTCTTTTCTTATCTAGAAAATCTCCAAATTATCAAGATTACAAGTTAATCTATTAATCTATGTAAATCCTCCTAATTAATGACTTGTGCATGGACCTCATACCAAATCTCTTCCCAAAACATTTTGCTTTGAGATCATTAACATAGGCCACAAAGAGAGTGAAACCCTTGAGGGGTGTTCACCTACTCATATCTTGCAAACTCATTTGATTCCAAAATATGTAATTAGAGTGCTGGTAATGTCAGGCAAACTTCTGCCCATTTTGATAATTTTAGTTTATTCTTATAAAACAAAAAAAAATGCAAAGAAAATAGAAATAAGTGTAATAGGTGCCGAGGAAACAACCTAGCTATCCTATTCCCAACATATACAACCAATCACCACCTGGCTTCCCTCCCAAGAAACTACTCCACCGGCTATCCATCCCTCCACGCATCAAGTACAACACAATGCCTCTCATGCCATCATTACTTACCATATACCCACATATAATCCAAACGCACCCCAAAAACACCTTCCTACTAGAGATGTCAGCGGGTCGGGTTTGGAGCGGGTATTACTATTCCCAAACCCATACCCATTTATAATATCACTACCCATGCCCATCCATTTATTAAATGGGTAATTTCTAACGGGTACCCATATACCTGTCGGATACCCGTGTACCTAATGGGTATCTATATCTTCAGCATGGTAAATCTTAAGTTGTTTGTAAATGGATACAAGATTTTCACAGATAGACAAAATAGGGTGAGATTGTGTAATATGTTGGTTCATAAAAATGTGCAATTTATAGAGAATATTAAATATTTATATATGTTAAGTGTTTAACTCTTTTGTATTGATAGCTTTTGTTTATTGAAGATGCAAAAAGTTAGTTAAATAAGAAAAAATAGATGAAGAGGAGAAAATTGAGTTTGATATTTATACATGTAGATCGATACATATTAGATATGAAATGGTTTTGAGTCTAGTTTGATTAAAATGCAACATACACATATATCTTTATATATTTTTTTATTTGGACTTGAGGCATGTTCGGATTCGGGTACCCACAAGGTAATCCCAAATCCGTACCCATATCCGTATGGATAGTCAATTCAAAATCCAAACTCGTCAAAAAATAAATGAGATGAATTTTAGATCTTTAAATGGAACTGGTTCGGATTGAATACCAGTAATAAGTACTCATATTTACATCCTACTTCCTACCCAACATCAGCGCAAGTCCACAAACCACGCCCATTGCGGTGCACGTGCATCACGCGCCCTCCTCGCGCGGCCTTCTCCTTAAGCCTCCTTAGTTAAACCCTAGCAGATCCTTCCAGAACCCTCCACCGCGCTCTTTAAGTGGGAACACCCGGCCACTCCTTCCTCCACTTCTCGTCTCTCCACTCGCATCGCAGCTCATTCCCCTCCGCCGCGTAAAGCCCTAGCGCCGCCATGTACCGCGCCGCCGCCGCTGGAGCCCGGTAATCTCCTGTTGCCTCCACTCGTATCGTCGCGATCTGTAATGTCGCTCGGTAACATTAGCCCTTTCGATCGAATTGATCGAATCCGTGACATGTTGTTGGATTTGCCCGGGGTTTTGTGTTTCGGGGAGTTTGATGTGTTGATCGAGAGTGAAAACGTTATATTTGAGCTTTTAGATCGTGTAATGTTGAGCATCTGAGCCGTCCGATCGGAGACCTGTCGCACTTGAATTCCAGTAGATCAGTGGGTGCTGATCTCTGATTGCTGGTTCGGAATTGAGCTCTGTTAGCATCTCTTGTGGTGGTATTTGATTTCTGATTGATAGTTCTGTGTCGGACTGTGAAAATCGCTCTGTTCTGATGTATGCCGTGTTTCGTGAGCTCAGGTTCGGTGTTCCCGTAGGTTCCGTAAGCTATAGCTTTGCTGCTTTGTATTGTTCACTTTAGTGCTTGTGATAGGAGATGATAATGCGTGGTTGTGTGTTAGTGCTCTTAGAATTGTTCAGAATACGATGTAGATTTATTGTATATATTGTTAGTACGGAATTGTCGCCCGTGCTATGTAAGATTATGCTCTTTAGGTGTTTTAGTTTTTTTTTGTACCGTGGTTGACATTCCATTTATTTTTTATTGCACATAGGATTGCGGCAGGGCGAAGCAAGCAGGTGAGATTTCACTTCTGTTTCTGTTACAACTATGCTTGTTGGCCTGATCAGAGTTTGTATGCTTTTGATTTTTGATTGTTGAATACTGGTTATGGTACAGCTCGGGAGTAGAATTGGATGGAACAGGAACTATGCAGCAAAGGATATTAAGTTTGGAGTGGAAGCCCGGGCTTTGATGCTCAGAGGTGTCGAGGAACTTGCTGATGCTGTCAAAGTAACCATGGGACCTAAGGTGCTCACTAATTCACTTGTTACGTGCTATTTGATCAGTCTAAATTATATGTTTTTTGGATGCATGCAAAAGTAATATCAATTTCAAAGGTACCCACATGAACTTGTTCCCAAGTATGCCCCTATCATCTCTCTTCAAGTATACTTGTCTTTCATAAGAGATCTGGACGGAAGTGAGTGCTGTGTTTCTTGGATTGTTTTTTTTTGTGCATTTTCTTCTTTCTTCCATAGTTTCATTTATACGCTGCCAATCCTATTTTTAAAAGTTCCAATTCATTGCACTTGGGAAGTATACTTCATCTATTTACAAGAGAGCTTCAGGAAGTGATGATGTGTTCACCGATTTTGTTTCTCCATGGTTTGTCTTACTTCGTTCTGGAATGCACCTTTGTTTGCATGGTAACTTTTTGGATAAGCAACGCTCTTAGTAAATTACTGTCAATACGTCTTTCCCTCATTAGCCATTTTAAAGTCTCCTTTCACCGTCACCATAAGGGATTCTGTTTCGCTTTGTTGCTATTGGTTATTTTTATTTTTGTTTTTGTTTTGGGCAATGAGAGCTTATATTTGCTGCTCACTGTATTTAGGGACGTAATGTTGTGCTGGAGCAAAGCTTTGGTTCACCGAAGGTTACCAAGGATGGGGTTACTGTGGCAAAAAGCATTGAGTTTAAGGACCGGGTAAAGAACATTGGTGCAAGCCTTGTAAAACAAGTAGCTAATGCAACCAATGATGTGGCTGGCGATGGTAAGATTCTAATTAATGCCTCAAATCGAGACATCTTCTTATTATGCTTTCTCTGATGTGATATAATGTCAAGAGATGAGTTTTTTCTTAGATCAAACCCGAAAAGCTGCAAGCTGTACATTTCCCTACATCTCTCCTGCTTTGGACATTTAGCATCCTGTCAAAAAAATCTTTTAGGTAGAAGCACCTATCATTCTAATCCAGGCTCGAGGATTAGCGAATTATTATGCTTATGATTTGTCACTCATTTAATGCGTTATTATGCCATTTGTCAGCCATCTGCCTATTAGTCAAAGCTAGTGGCCTTTTCGCATTTCCTTGCACATTGTATCAAACCATGAAGTGGCTACAGGGTCATTTTAGGAAGTGCAAAAAACCCGCCTTAGCAGCTAATGTGCGCATGATACTTTACTTGTGATGACTAGAAATCTGTCACTCCAGGAACTTGGATAATAAATTCAAAATCAGGATAAATATTTTGTTACAAAGGACCTGATTATGATGTTTGATTTGTATCATAAATCGTGGATCTGAAACTTCCGGTATCATATTATCATGGGGATGTTTTTTATATGCAGAACGTTCTTATATAGTTTTTTTTATTTTCTTCTTAGGTATTGTATACTATGTTGTGTGCAAACTTTTTTGTGGATCATTGGATTATGTCAATTTTCTTTTGTAGGTACTACATGTGCTACGGTCCTCACAAGGGCAATATTTACGGAAGGTTGCAAGTCTGTAGCAGCTGGGATGAATGCTATGGATTTGAGGCGTGGAATTACAATGGCTGTAGATGCAGTTGTAACAGATTTGAAGAGCAGGGCACGGATGATTAGCACATCCGAAGAGATAGCACAGGTTTGAATCATAAGCTTTGTCGTTATCTCCATATCTATTTGCTGCCATCTCTTGGATTCAAATATATATCAGAAAGGGGTTTTGGCGATCAATTTTTGTGGGTGAAAATACCATTCATGCAGCTTGTCTTGTTCGCATATTAGTGTATCTCTGCATATGGATAATACAGGTGCTGTAGTGTTAGGTTGCAAGATGTTTATTTGCACATTTGGATAAATAAAGATAAATGTGCTTATCCCTGTTTTTTATTAGCTTTTTAGCATTTGTGAATATCACTGTTGGGTGGATTGCGAGATACATGCCGTTTGGGATTGATTTATTTGCTGTTATAACTCTCCTTTACTAAGATGGCACAAAACAACTGTGTTTGCTTATTCCAAATAGGAATCCTCCCGGAGAGACCTTTCATACCTATGAGTTCTTATTTTGCAGTTTGCATCTCCATCTGCAGTAGGTCTTATTGTTCCTTGTCTCAAGTAGTAGCTGCCATTATTTTTTGAGATTGGTCAATGGTTGTTAGTTCAGGAGATATTCTAGGTTTTTCATACCAATTTGTTAAATTTCATCTTATTTGCTGTAAGAATGGTGTGCTTTTGAATCGTTCTTTGATTATATTTAAGGGTCTGGAAATTCTTAAGTACATTCGACCTTTAAGTGTATAGCTTCTGCATCCTGAATGCCTGCCCTTAATGTTGATATTCATTTCTCTATTAAAGGTTCTACAATTTATCACCTCAAGTAGGTAGCATCTCTAGGGATTGGCTGAATGCTATCTAATTAGATAATTTAAACCTTATTTTATTCCAATATTGGTGCCTATTATCCTGTTGTAGTGTTGTAGTTAACTGTATCGTCTATGAATTAATCTTGCATGAAATTTTCCGCCTTGAAGGTTGGCACTATATCAGCAAACGGTGAAAGGGAAATTGGTGAGCTTATTGCGAAGGCAATGGAGAAAGTTGGTAAAGAAGGGGTTATTACAATTGCTGTAAGTTTTATATATTATAACTTTTTTGAATTGCTCATGAGATCCGCTTTAAACTGGATAATTATTTTGTAATCCTTTATAGGATGGTAAGACTCTTGATAATGAGCTTGAAGTTGTTGAGGGGATGAAGTTAGACAGGGGTTATATTTCGCCGTATTTTATCACAAACCAGAAGAATCAGAAATGTGTAAGTATGCAATATTTTTGTATATGTCATAATGATCATTCTTTTTTCTTATTATTAGCCATTAGCTTAATTGCAAAATCCAACTTTAATCACAGGAACTTGAGGACCCTCTCATCTTAATCCATGAAAAGAAAATTTCGAGTCTTAACGCTATAGTAAAGGTTTTAGAAATGGCTCTAAAGGTAATTTCCAGCTTTAACATTTTTGTTATTCACACCGGTAAGATTTGAACATTGACATTTTCAAACAATACTTACAGAAACAAAGGCCTCTTCTCATTATCGCGGAAGATGTTGAAAGTGATGCCCTTGCAACTCTCATTCTCAACAAGCTCCGTGCTGGAATCAAGGTAGGTTTCTCAAGTTTTTGTTTAGATGGTTAGCTCTTGGCTTGAGATATAATTCTTCATGTTACATAGGTGTGTGCAATCAAAGCCCCGGGCTTTGGAGAAAACAGAAAAGCAAATTTACAGGATTTAGCTACTCTGACCGGCGGTGATGTAAGTTAATTGTTATCTTTTCCTGTCTTATTATCTTTTTGAATGCCATTTGTTCAGCTTTTTTTGAACTTCTATGAATATTTCAGGTTATAACAGAAGAGCTTGGCATGAACCTAGAGAAGGCAGAATTTGAAATGCTTGGCACATGCAAAAAGGTTAACTTCCTGTCTCATGTGTCATGAGTCCTTTTATCAAAGAGGAAAATAATATCTAATTCTCTTCAGTGTTTATGTAATTGTATTTTGGAGCTAAGAGTCTTATTAGTCAGTGTCTGTTTTTCTTCATTGAATTATTTTCTCAATGCTTGCTTTTTAAGATCTCAAGCTTTTTAAGTGTCCGAGCTTTCCGTGTGTCAACTGAGCGTTAGCGATTTTGATTGCAGGTGACTGTTTCCAAGGACGACACCGTCATACTTGATGGAGCTGGTGATAAGAAGGCTATTGAGGAGCGGTGCGAGCAGGTCTGTTTATTTTTTACGTTTTATATTCTATTGATTTTTGTTCTACATAAATGATACTGTTCCTTGTATTCTAACTTGTAAGCATTAATGCAGATAAGATCTGCTATCGAAGCGAGCACATCGGACTATGACAGAGAGAAGTTACAGGAAAGATTGGGAAAGCTTTCGGGTGGTGTAGCTGTCCTGAAGGTATCTTTTACTGTTCGTAGTCATGCAATTGTGTGGTTGACACTCAGGACTTTATAACTTGCTCATTTTATTTCGGCACATGGACACGTCATGCAAATGTCATATAGAGATGGAACTGTTATGTTGACTCTAGATGCCTTTTCTTGTCTCGTCTTTAGATTGGCGGTGCAAGTGAAGCTGAAGTTGGTGAGAAGAAGGATAGAGTCACTGATGCACTGAATGCCACCAAAGCTGCTGTTGAGGAAGGTATTGTACCAGGAGGCGGCGTTGCCCTGTTGTATGCAGCTAAGGAGCTTGATAAGTTGCAAACTGCAAACTTTGACCAGAAAATAGGGGTCCAGATTATCCAGAACGCCTTGAAGGTACGTCACCTGTCTTGTACCTGGCTAGTCTTCTGTTAGTCTCTATCTGTAACATAATTAAGGTGGTTGTTTCCTGCAGACCCCAGTGCATACCATAGCATCCAATGCAGGTGTTGAAGGTGCAGTGGTGGTGGGCAAGCTATTGGAGCAGGATAACTTTGATCTTGGATACGATGCTGCAAAAGGTATGTATTATCAGCCACCCTCCCTCCAGTTAGGTTACGATAACTGGAGACTCGCATGTCAATTTTGATCTACTTTCCAGGTGAGTATGTCGATATGGTCAAAGCTGGAATCATCGATCCTCTTAAGGTGATCAGGACTGCTTTGGTTGATGCTGCTAGGTGAGTTTCATATCCTGATGTTACATGAAATCTACTTTGTGATAACGTTGGAAGTATTTCGATCGTTATCCTGAATCATTTATTTTGCTGGTCTCGCAGCGTGTCTTCTCTTATGACCACAACGGAAGCCGTCGTGGTGGAGCTCCCCAAGGATGAGAAGGAATCCCCCGCAATGGGTGGAATGGGGGGCATGGGAGGAATGGATTACTAAGGATCATGGACGTATCTGCCCATAAAACATGATTTTTTTACTTCCAAATTGTCATGTACTGCCTAAAATTTTGTAGCAGTATCAGTAGTATGTCCATTTATATAGAGAGAGTCGTCCATGGTGCAGAGGTTCACAACCGGTAGAATTGTTCTTTTTTTCTCCCAGGATTTCCTCTGTTAGTTGTAATAATCGGTGTAACTTTGTTAACTATAACTAGCTGTCTCACAGGGGATTGGGTTCCCCAATGTCCCCAATTTCTTTTGAAGAGAATTTCGTTCTCGTTAGGTTATATTCCCCGCCTTTTACAAACCTCTCTATGGATATTGGTGCAAGAAGTAACTGTAGACTATATATAGTTGCCGCTGCCATTTATTGGGGGTCTTCATTCAAATGTTATCGCACTTCTATTGAGGGTCTTCATTCAAATGTTGCTCTTTAATCATTGTGTACTCTTGTGTTTTTAATAAATAGCTGCTATCCCTTAACTTTCCTAACAACAGAGGAGGTTTCGCAGTTGGTCAGGAAAATAGGAGGGGAAGGAAAAATTAGCAGAATGAACAGTAGCAGGATTGGGAAAATATCTCGGTTGGAAAAAGAAGTGGGGAAATTAGCAGGTTGGTGATGACAATGGTAGGGGCAAGAAGAGTGGAAGGCGGGTGGAAAATAGCAAGATAAGTGGCAATATGGATGAGGAAATAGCGTGACTGGTGTAAAATAACTAGGTTACTACGATGGAGTGGGTTGGGGTAATCTACTTTTAATGAGGATGGAATAATGAATGTGACGCGATGTCACATTAATAATTATTGATGGGATTGAGTTAGGGACGGTTACCGATATATCTAATTCGTCATCGTATTCGTTTTTTGTTTTAAAATGGATATGGATATCATTTTGATATCTGCAAACATTCATATCCGTACATCTATTTTTGTATATAAATATAGTCATGGATTTATTTTTAATCATATATATTATAATTCTATACATTCTTGTATCATATTTATATAATTATATAAATACATTTAGTAAATTTATATCATGTATTTTGCATTATATTCGTATATATTTAAGTCGATCATATAGAGCATTTAACATTACTCGTATGCGACCAGTATCTGTTTTGTAGGGGATATGGTATGACAGTTTTAATATTCGTCAATATGTCAATATCTGTATTCGTATTTAAAAATGAATAATATTTATATCTGTATTCGTTTATTTGCATCCTTAAATGGAGTGGATTGGGGTAATCTCCTTTGAATAATGATGGAATAAGAAATGTGATGTGATATCATATTTATTATTGATTTGTGATTGAATTTCAATCCGAGAATGAATTAACGGACTCCAGGAGTTTCAACTTGCTATAAATATGATTGAGAACATTTTATATATGTTGTTCTCATATCTTCCCTTGAGATTATAACTCCAATTGAAGGTGTTCCAATGGTTTTTACCAGGGGCTTATTGAATCAAAGTAAGTCGTTCCTGTTCCACAGGACGAACATGTTCACGTTTGGTTCAGCTCAACCTCGATTTCTGATGGCTCATTTCATATCTTTTAAGTCTCATGGCTCATCTCATTTCCTTGAAGGCTTGATTCAAGAGCAAATCGTACGTATGCTCATTTTATGTACAATTTTGGAAGGTTGAGGCTGGTTAATGATCGACTTTCAAAAATGTATTTAAATATTCTTTTAAATTCAATCAAACTTCAATTAAGACTTGGATGAATGATTTGATCTATTAACCTCCATAAACGTTTGAGACTTTATATATGTGTTTAGGCTTAGTTATTTACTTTAAAATCAAATCTTAATCGAATATGGAACTTGAGATTATTTATTCATCCTTTTTGTTTGAGTTTAATGAGTTTTGGCATTTTTTCATTTTTTTTTGAAAAATATCACCATGTATATTCATCCCTATATCCTTCCTATATGTCATTCGAATTTCGTCAGAAACAGAGACTTCTACGGACTACATCCAGATAGTTATTTTTTAACGGTAACAAGATTTTTCAAATCGACACTATCTCGATGGAGGTCGTAGGAGTCTCTGTTTCTGACGAAATTCGAATGATATATAGGAGGGATATAGAGATGAATATACATGGTGATATTTTTCAAAAAAATAAAAAAAAACACCGAAAATAGCGCGGGGGCAGCCCCATTAAACTCTTTCTGTTTTCTACGGTATAGGTCATGTGATATCAGTGAGTTTCCAACATTCACATTTTGATCATATACGTATACGTATGTATCTATTTATTGTATAAATAATTACAAACCATCAATCGTTATCTTAAAATTGAAGTTGTCTAATGTTAGATTTTCCTACTAATCTTTATTTAGAAATCAAAGAAATAAGGTTGTGATTTTTTTAAAATATACCTACAATGTTCCTCTTTGACGCATCCAGTGGTGCTGAGGTCATTTGAATCTTATTGAATTGCCCTTCCATGAGAACGAAAGAGTACATAACAGTCAACTCTCGCTCATGATTCACGTGCTTCTTTGGTTGCACAACAAAACGATAATAATGTCTTGGAAATAAAACTTGTCTTCCGATACTTTCCAAAGTAGATGATCACCTCTTTATCCCATGCTCATAACATATAACTTCTGGTCACTGTCGCTTATTCCACATTGCAACTCCCCAAAATGGGGATGCCTCTGCAAAAAAAATCCCCGAAATGGGGACAGTTTGGAAATAATTCTCCCAATGGGTATAATATATAAGCAAATCATTTGTCGCTTCGTGTTCTGCACGCGGTAAATGATTTGCCGTATCACATGGACGGTCAAAATCCGCATCCGTGATGAAAATCTGGAATCCCGTCCCCCTCCCGTCTGTCCATGTAGCGCAACAAACGGTTTACCGATATATTCCTATTCAGATAAATATTTTTGCACCGTCCTCGTTTCAGTAAACTTTCCCCCTTCCCCCTTTCGATAAACCCCCCAACCAAAAGGAAAAAACGTACACTTCTACATTATTTCTTATTCCTTATTCCTTTAATGCACGGTCTCCTTTCTTTTTTATCCAATACAGCTTATCCTTCGTTCACAATCCAAACCTTAAGGGTGTGTTTGGTATGTGGGTTTAGGTGGGTTAAACTGGTAGCATGTAGCTCATTTTTGGATTTTGGTGTTTGGATAGAGGGTTAAACTGGGGTGTGTTAGAAGTGGATTTATTGTGATATGATTGTATTGAAGTTTGAAAAAGTGAGTAATTAATGTGATGTGATTGTATTGAAGTTTGAAAAAGTGAGTAAAATTTAAGTAATTTATAATTTTCTAAGATATGATGATATAATAGATTATTTTTTGACGAAATTGATAATGAGGAATTGATTTATTTAATTTTTTTAAAAGATAAAAAATGGGGCCCACGTAGGAGTGAGAAAAAATTGGGGGGGGGGGGGGGGTTAACAGCACCTAAGTGACTACAAGTATCCGGGCATACACAATTCAATTTATGGTATTACATATTATTGGATACATAGTTAAATGGACATAATTGAAACTAGAGCATGTATAAATAACTGGATAATATAAAAGAGAAAATGTTGGGCTCCCCGCCTCCACCTTATTTTTCAGCTTTTTTTTTGAAAAATACCATCATATATTTTCATCACTATATACTTTTAATATTGCATTTCAATTACGTCAGAAACATAGATTCTTATGTCCTACATCAAGAAAATTAAGGTTTTGATCCACAATTGAGAAGTCCAATTAGCGCAACTGTATTTAATTAACAACAATCCCCCGCTAATTTTTCATGTAAAAACTAAGTGTGAATCGTGAAACTTCTTTCGAGTGCTATACTTTGCTTGGATTAAAGATACCGTTCTGTTTGAGCATCTACCACAATTTACTACTTCCACCTCAAAGGGTCATTTCTTAAACTTCAAATCTTGACACATAAATATACAGTAGAAACAATAAAGTATCCATCTTGGTAACAATCTTCAAGATCCCTACTCTTAAAGGTCATGCACTCTTATCTCGTTTCATGAGCGTGTTGAGGAAAAAAATATTCTTCCTTTAACTACAACACTTGGTAACACTAACAAAGGCAACATTCTTCAAGGAGGCACTGTTAATAACTTTCCCTAAGGCTCGAATGCATTCAATGTCTGTGTTCTACTTTTTTTGCCCCTTAAGAATTCATACTTACAAGGATTAGACACTCATGCATAAACATGAAACACCTTAAGAATTCATACTTATAAGGATTATACACTCATGCATAAGCATGAAACACCTTAAGAATTCATACTTACAAGGATTAGACACTCATGCATAAGAATGAAACAATAGTGGCAACCATTTCTTTAATCATCTTGTGTGTGAGAGCGAGTTATAAGAGTGGTGGATTACTATTTGATAACTTGGGCTTAAGCATTTGAGTTGTTGCCAACATGTCCAATTGATCTAGAACCCAACAAGCTGTAAGGCCATTTTCTCGTTAATGGACCAGGGATCTATGCTCGGGACATTACAAATGATTCGGTAATCAGCGCAAGTTCCTCTAATAATGGAAAGGACCAACCAAAAAGTGGAGTCATCTCTACAAAGAGATATGAGGAAAAGACTACTCGTAGGGTTCGATCGCCACTGCCATTGGGAATAAGTCATGGGTCATTAGCGCAACAAAGTCGTTGCAAATATAGGTAAGGAGGTTGTAACTGTTGTTTTTGAAACCGGAGTTCGAATTTCAAATTTTAAACAACATGTCCGTTCAACTATTATTTTTAACCTGGTTTGACCAAGTTCAACCAAAGTTGAACCATATTTAATTTTGATTTATTTAAAAATAATGCTAGTAATGTGAGTTGAATCTTGACCTTTGGTTATTAATTTCAAACTCCTAACTAACTACTCTAACATAACTTTTTACTTGCAATAGATTTTAAATATAATTAAACTACTATTATGTTATAAAGCAACTAGTTCAAATAATATATATATGTATGTATGTATGTATGATATTTGATGGTGCATACGAAAAATATATTTTATGTATAGTGTCAAATATAAATATTGTCTATATATTTTATTTATATTTCAAGTATATTTAAGTGTATATTATATATAATATTTCATTTAGGTTTATTAATATGGTTCAACTATTTTTTCTCACTGATCCGATTTAATCTGATTTTACGTTATAATCCGATTGATCCGGTTTGATTACATGGTTCAACCCGATCCGACTATTTCGGTAAGGTTTCCGATTCGGTGTCCAGTTCGGTTTCAAAAACATTGATTGTAGCATCCCATCCTAACATAGTATCAAATCGGAAGCTCACAATATGTGAGAGCAAGGTATAGGAGAGGGTGGTTACTATTTGATAACTTTGAGTAAAGCATTTAGGTGGTTGTGAACTTAGTCTAATTGAGCCTGAATGGAACAAGTTGTTGGTATCAGTTTTTTCCGTTAACGGACCAACGACCTAAGCTCGCGACCTTACAATTACTATGAACCAAACATACATAGATAGGTTGGGTTGCTACAATCGATGAATTCTCAATGAGTCTCCATCCATGTCAAAGCCTTAATATTAGGACTAAAGATCTATCAAGTCCATCAGTTTGTGGATTAGTAGTTATATCTTTGAATGTAATGACATCTACAACCATCACACCTTTAAACAATTAGGCACTTAGGGCCTGTTTGGTTGCAGGGTTGGGCAGGGTTGGCCCAACCCTGGTTACTATTCACAAGGGTACTTCCTCCTCACAGATTACTATTCACCCATCCCAACCCAGCCCAGCCCAACCCAGCAACCAAACAGACCCTTAAACTTTTAAGTCAGATTTGAACGAGATGTTCATGTTTCTAATTAAATTTTGAACTTTTAACCTTGTCGATTATGGGCATATTATCACAATGTTTGCATGAACTAGCTTGCATACACTAGTTCAAAATCAAGTTCCTGTAGCTGTTCAACCACAACTCCGACAGTGTCCAAAGCACACAACTCAATCTAAAAAAATATATCGATCTAGAATAGTGCGCTTCACAATCTTCTTGGAGAATTTTCGATAAGAAACCTAAGCTCGAACTCGAGCTCGATAAGGATCGAGCCCTGGATCACCAACTCGAACTCGAACTCATCGAGTTTAAGTTGACTCACGAGCCTCTTATCGAGCCACGAGTTTCTGAGCTGGCTCACGAGCTTTTTATCGAGTCATGAGTTTCTGAGCTGGCTCATGAGCATGCTCATGAACCTCTTAATGAGTCATTGTTCCATTTTATACATTAAATTATGCAAATGACATTTGTAATTTTGATTTTTTATACTCTTTTCTGTATCTTTTTGGGCAAGAAAAATGTTAACCTCTATTTTATATCAAACTCAATGTGGAAGTTTCGATATATATATATTTTTAATTCTTTATTAAGAGGTAAAATGAGTTATCGAGTCGAGTTTCTGAGTTGAACAATGCCCAACTCAGACTCAACTCGATAAGCTAACGAACCATAAAACCCAACTCGGGCTCGGGCTCGTTAAGGTTTCGAGTCCTACTCGCGAGCCCTTAACGAGCCGAGCCCGAGTTGAGCTCATCGAGCTCGAGCTTTCCTGACAACCCTAATCCCATCGAATATGAACATAATAACTTTTGTATCTACTTAGTTTGACCATCAAGAATGAAATATCATGCCTCATGTACTTTGGAAGATACATGAAGCTTCTCATTTTGTTCCAGTACAACGGTTGAGATACATGAACTCAACTCTTGTTCTTGTTAAGCATTTTGAATGAATCAGAAGAAGCAATTACAACTTTGCTATCTTGTTATGCAAATTTCTCAAGTACTTCCTCATCAAAGTGGAATTGAAAAATCTCATCAACTGATCTTGTCAATTTGAGGTTCAAGATAAAATCAAAGGCATCCATGTGCTTCATCTAAAACTTGCTAGATTTCATTGATAATACTTATATGTGAGCTTAAATGTGGTTTATCGTCAACAAAAAATGTATACGAATTTATAATCACCATCCACCTTGATATATATACACACACACACATGTTTGTTGGATTCATGAACCCCAAATTCACATGACAAAGTAGTCTTGTCAAAATTTTCATCACACAACTTTGATGTTCATTTCATTAAGGTTCTATTTTTTTGTTTTGTTACTCGTCATACTATGGTGAATATGGAGATGTAACTTTACAAAAAAATAATATAATTGATTATTGATAAAAATTCAAAGTATATTCACCCACTATCAAACTTAGTCTAAGAACTTTTCCAATTTGTACCTTAGCTTTATTCATAAATATAAATAATTTATTTAAGGGATTTTTACCCGGCAGATCCTATAATCTTTGCTAATGACCTCTATGATGAAGCCACATTTCATCATTTTTATTCTATCATTTTGGCATTAAAAATCCTAGCAAATGCTTGTAAATAGGCTTAATTTAGGCATTTTAGCATTCATGCATCATTGTGTAAATATTGTATAAAATGCGGTTTTTAAAGCCAAAATTATAGAATAAAGAAAAGAAAAGAAAAAGAATAAAATATTGTAAATATTTTATGATCCGAAACCCGAGACCTAGGCATCTTGATGAATAGGTCGACAAGGAATAAAGTAGGGGGATATAAGGGTCAAAATACAGTCTAAATACCTTTGTTTCTAATCCATTCTTTATTCATTTTGGGACCTATTTTTGGGTCCACTTTTTATACCTTAAATAAAGAAACTTTTTACATGAAAGTTGTAGATAATTTAATAAATAAAAATACAAAATTGATTTCACTAAAAAATAATGTACAGATAAAAAGTTATGGTCAGAATAAGATTCCATACTACAACTTCCCAGACCCGTATCTTGCACATAAAAACTCGAAATGTTCCAAACTCACCTTTAATTATATATAGCATAAAATAATCTATTTAATGGAGGTGGTTTCGTATTTTTCGGAGTTACGGTTTCAAAGTTGAGTTTTGGACCCTTATAATATACTTGTACAGATTAAAATATTCAATTTATTATTTATTCATTATTTTTATACTTTTTTTATATTTTTATAATTTTGTAAAAATTACTTATAATATATATTTACATTAAAAACTGGAATAAAAATATAAATAAAATTCAAAATAAAATACATGAATATAGAATACATAGGTATTATACCTATACTTATACTTGTATACTACTTACTTATATTTTATTAAGTGTATAAAACACATCAGAAAAATAAAAGTATATAAAAGTATGTTGTAAATTTACAAAATAATAAACATACATAAAATAAATACACAAAATAAAAATAAAATAATAAAATATATAAATATTATACCTATAAAGGGCATATTAGGTAACTCGTAATTAGATACCTCATAAAAATAAATAAAAATCACTAAAAAATTCTTTAGAAAATAAGAAACATTTTTTATTTTATAATCTAAAATAAATAAATTCATTTACTATTTTATTTTGAATTTACAAATAAATTCGGCTGTGAATTTCCTGGTTGGTCCACGTGGACCAACCAGGCGCGGTCTAGAGTTGACCTCGGTCAACTCCCTGATCGAGACCTGTCACCATCTGACACCCGATTTTCTTCCGATTTCGCCCAATTTTCGAGCCCGATTCTTGTGTCTTCTTCCCTCGATTCCTTCTTGGAACTTCATCCCCGATCTTCACTGAGCCACGCCATGTACTAAAATCTCAGCATATCTCCATCACTCGCGCGTGGATCTCGCTTGAAGGAGACGCCTTCAATTTCTACTTAAGCGCCCCGCCATCTTCGAGATCGGGTTTGAACCCTTCTTGGCCATTGATCCTCCTCCCTGTTGCGCTCTTCGTGTTGCTGGAGGTGACAGCTCCACATCCATACCTTCAGGCGAGTCGAGGAGGCTTTGTAACGGCTCCACCACCTCCGCCGACCTCCGACGTCGAGGTACCACCACCTCAGGTCCTCCACCTTCGAGGTTTGTCCCTTTCCCTTTCTTTTTCGCTTCATTTTGTTTCCCTTAGCTTCAAGATCGAAAATCCCCAAAAATATCCGAGCATCGACCATCGAGTCGCCTCCCGTAGCTCATCGCTGGAGCGCACCTCCGGCTGAAACCCCTTCGCCTTCCACCGACCATCGCCGACCTTCCATTACACCTCCGCAGGGTCCAGGCAGTTTGCCCTGAACCCTCTCACCCCTTTTTGCAGGTCAACGAGCAGTCAACGTCACTGGGGGACATTTTGTGAGGTTCGCCGGAGCTACCTGGAGCCAAGAGCTCCGCCGCTTCCGCGACAACGCCTCGATGCTTCTCCGACGCACCTGAGCACCCTAGCATCTTCTTCGACCTCCCAGGAGCCTTCTGACCGATTTTGAGCCCGTGCCATCGCCGGAGGCCCGAGATCGAGGCCGGGGAAGTTTGCCTCGCCGGCGTTCTTCCTCGTTGCCTCTCCACCATCCGATCAGAGGCCCTCTCCAGATTGATCGGCCACCGTTCGAAAGCGCACGAGAATATAGGCGTGAGTATTTTGCACCTACCCCCTCGCCAGTTTTGCAGTTTATATTCAGTCCATAAACTTTGACTTGCAGTTTAAATATTTCTGTAATATTTGCATTTAAGACCCTCATAGTTTCCATATTTGCACTTAGGTCCTATCCACGTCACCTCACGTGCCCGTGCGCGTGAGGGGGCTGGGTATTTTGCAGGGACCCCCTGGGGTTTATTTATTTCACCTCAATCCATGAACTTTTTAATTACGTTGTAATATTTTTGTATAATTGCATCTGAGCCCCTGAAACTTTGTAGTATTGCAAAAATACCCCAGCCAGGTCACGTGCCCAGTACGCGTGAGTTGGACATTTTGCAACGAACCCCCTCCGAGTTTGGGTATTTATTTTGAGTCCTGAAAATTGTATTTAACGTTATATATATATATATATATATATATCTTTGGAGAAATTGCCAGTAGGCCCTTGAACTTCTGCGTAATTACATTTATGCCCTTGCTAGTATTGTATTCTTGCTTGGATGTCTGCATTTATTTCATGCATCTCTTTAACTCTAAAAATTGCCAAAAATTATCATAGGCTCCTGTTGCATTGTAGTTTAATGCCCTATTTTGCATTGCATTTTTATCGCATTTTAATATTTATTAAAAATCAAAAACTTGCATTTTTCATACTGTTTGCATTAGAAAATCCATAAAAATTATAAAAACGTTTCGAAAAATTCCAAAAAAAATATTTTGTTTGTCTTATCATATTTTAGTGTTAATCCAAAAACCACTTAAAATTTCAAACGAAAAACCTTAAAAATTAGAAAATCCTAAAAATGTTTATAAAAATCTAAAAAATTCTAGAAAAATCCTAAAAATATAAACTCAGTTTCTGTAGCTTCTCCATTTTATTATCTTTCATTTCATATTAATTTAGGAAAATTTTGTGGCTGTTTGCTATTTTTCATTCCTATTTTACTTTCAGCCAGCATTGCTATGCACTGTTTTCTTGTATTTCCCTTTTAAAGATACCAAAAACATTCTGAAAAATCCCCAAAAATCACAAAAACAGTAGAAAAATATAAAAAGACCAAAAAAATTTTATTCTCTGATTTTTGAACATTTTTCCTCATCTTTATAAAACCCTATCCTCTCTTCCCTTATATTGTATATATATTCCCTTATTGAAAAAGAAAATACAAAAAATATAAAATATAAAAACAAAATAAAAAAAATCAAAAAATCAAAAAACCAAAATACAAAATTATAAAATTAAAAATAAAAGATAAAAATTTAAAACCCACAAAAATATTTGCATCTTGTAGGCATCGATCACAATCACATCACATTTTGCACTTAACTTGATCCATCCTGCCTTGCTCCCTGTGTTCGAACTCTCTACGTACTTACACCTATACATTATTTATGTAGAGCTAAAAATAAATTTTAACTTCACATTTGCTTGTCATTTCTTGATATTTATAGTGTGGGTTAATTGTTGATTAGATCCGGATTTAGAGTGGTCAACACTTCGACTGTGTTCCCGCCTTGTGTGGAACATACGACCGCTCCATTTTTGGGTTTATCACTCTACGACTTTTGAAACATCGATTTTTCTTCATCGACCCCGTAAACTTGCTCTGTTTTACCCCATGAACCTTGTTGTTAAATTTATACATGTAGAGTTAACTTTCTTTGGTTAAAATGAGTTAATCTACCAATCCGCGATCAGACGGCTAGAATTAGTCAAGAGAAGGAAAAAAAATCCCTCGACTGCAACGCCTCTATGATCTCTCCTCCCTAGACGAGGGTATTGGCCTGGTTGGAGGACGTGGCGAGCGGTTCGACCTAGGCTGGTGGAGCGGCAGGGTTGCGCGCGGGGGGGGGGGGGGGGGGGGGGGGTTGCGGGAGGCTGCGAGCTGGGGGTGGGTGCAGGGGGCTGCGAGCGGGAGGGGGCTACGGGGGAGGGGAGGAGGGATATCAATGTTTCAATGGTCGTAGAGGCATTGGCAAAGATTATAGGGTCTGCCGGATAAAAATCCATTTTTTTAAAAATGAAACATTGGAGGATTTATATCATTATGTATCACCACAGTATCATTCTAAATTGAAATTAATTCGATACTTTTACTATATTATCATATATATATATATATATCAAATTTTAACAATATTAAGATTACTAAAATTTCTATTTATAGATGGACATGTTATAAATATTAATTTAACATGAAACTCGAAATGCAAATTCCACAAAATATACTTGGTAAATTAGCTCAGTAAATCTCTCGAAGGATTTATGGAAAAAAATCAAAAAATAATAAACAAGAGAGACAAGAGTAGAGTGAATTGGGATCGGTTCCTCTGCAGTACTGCAAAACCAGAGGTAAAAGAAGGTGTGACATGAACCGTTTGATCACGATCACGATCGAGCGGTTCGCACGAAATCGGATCAACTCTTACCGTATAAATCGCTTGGGCTTGATCGAGCCGTTCACGCCACACCCAACCTTTACAGCCGGCCTCTGCGGTATCGGAGATGATATTAATATGCTACAGACTACAGTGAATTGCCTATTCCCCAGCGTGGGCTTCCTTCTCCCATTATAATAACAATTGTCCATGTGGGCCCAAATTATATAACCCGGTCTACGGTCCAATAAAGAACAAACCACATCCTCTTAACTTGGGACGGCAGTTTGGCGAGTAGGACCAATGCCCCCCTAAGGGCTAAGGCCATAGAGATCAAGCATGGGCTCCTGCCTCACCACCTGCGCCCCACGCCCCTCCCCCACTCTCCCACCTCCCTCTCCTCCTCCTCCTCCTCCTCCGCCGCCGCCGCCGCCGCCGCATCACCACCAACACGAAGAAGAAGAAGCGGAGGAAGAGCAGAAGGCCGTCGTCAAGGAGGTCCTCTCCTCCGAGACCCCCACCACCAAACCCGCCTCCTTCCACGACCACGCTCCTCCCAAGCTCATCGACCCGCTCCCCCTCGACGACCCCCCATCCTCCGAGATCTCCCTCTCCTCCTCCACCCTCGACGACCCCAAGCCCCTCCGCCCTCCCCTCCTCCGCCCCCCACGCAAGCACCGCTCCCTCTCCGCCGATCTCCCCCACAAGCCTCGCCAGCAATGGCGCCCCGCAGGCCGCTCCCCCGCCCGCCGCCCTCAACCTCCGCCCCGCCCCCGTCCCCAGACCAGATCCGTCTCCCCCGCGGTCAAGCGCCCCCAGGAGCCCCCCCTCCGCCATCCCTCCTCCCCTCCCGCCACCGCCGAGGAGGAGACGCTGGAGAACCCCCTGGTCGCGCTCGAGTGCTTCATCTTCCTCTGAAGCCCATCCCGCACCGTCGGATCGGATGCGGAGTCTGATCGTACGGTCCTCCTCTTTTACTAATATTTCCTTGCTTTTCTTTCTTTCCTTTCTTTTTAACTAACATGGAGCAGTAGTTATTGCTGGGCGTCACGGGTGGGTGAGTGGGTCGATCTGAAAGCAGAGAGAGAGAGAGGGGGGGGATAGGGAAGAAGAAGAAACGTTGTAATGATTGTAACGTGACCATGTTGATGTTGCTTTTCTTGTACATCGTGTTTAATGTTCCCCCTCACCTCCTCATCTCTCATGTGGCTCACCTCCACATCGCGTGTTCTTCTGTGATTATCATATCATATTCACTCCCCCACAGTCCACTGCTCCTTTCTGGTCAAACCAGCTTTGGATCCGATCGACCACCTAATCCAGATTCATCCACAATTATTGACTCGCTCTATCAAGTATGATAAAAAATATCTCGTTCAGCTCTCTTTGTATAAAGACAAGGCCTTAGCTGTTTCGGTCACCATTTTGGTATCGATCAAAACAGAATTTTGGTGGAATTTCGACTGGAATTTCGGTAATTTCGATCATTTTTTTGTACTAGGACTCCCATATTTCGGTCGTTTCGGTCATTTCTGTCGAATTTCGATTTCGATCGGATATCGAAATTCGACAGAAATTCAACCGAATTTCGCTGAAATTTGAGGCCATGTATAAAGAGTTTTTTTTCCCTAACATGCATCTCCATCACCCAAATATCCTGTCAGGACATTTGACCTCAATATTTCCTTGTTAAAGCATTGATCGACGAACGGTTTGTCGATCGATAAATCGTTCGTCGATCAATGTTATTTCAAAAAACTTTTGAATTTTATATCATTGAAAAAATATATAAAAATTTTTGGAAATGAGAATCGACAAACCATTTGCTGATTCTCAATTCCAAATATTTTTATACATTATTTTTAATAATACAAAAGTCAAAAAGTTTTTCGGAATAATATTATATAGTGAATCGTTTGTTGATCGATGTCTTGACTAAGAAATATTGAAGTCAGATGTCTTGACAGAGCATTTGAGTGATTGGGATGTCCTGTAAGGGAAAAAAACTCTTATATAAATGTACTTGTGGTTTACATCCTTTTTGCAATAGTACTTAATTAACGGTACTGCCGGCGGAAGTGCAATAACTGAAGGACAATACCGTGAGTTTTGTAAGAATAGAAGGCCACTCGGAAGGAAATAAGTGTAAAAATCCCAATATGTTGAGATATATTTGCATGTCAATGTCTCACGTAGAACATTTAACACTTTTGATCCATTGTAATAAGGTTAATGTTTAGTGAAAGATCAAACAACCAATAAAGATTGGAACCCAAGGAGTGGTTTGGTAGTAGTACAGTATGCCTACAATTCAAAGGAATCAGTTTTGAATCCTAAGAGAGACGTTCCGGATCCTTAAAATTATCGAGCCTACTATTTTAAAAAAGAAGATTGATGGGGAAAATCCAAAGAGTCCATCCGTGATTAAACAAAGATGGGATACTGTTTAACTAAATAATGCCGAAAGAAAGTTTAGACTTGTTAATATGTTATGTTGATCAAAGCGTTCTTCTGTATGGATATCCACTTATTATGTCAAATTTGGCGAAACGTGAAAATTGCTTAGTAAAATTTCATAGATTTCGCTTGATAATGTCAAAATTTATCCCAAATATCGAGGAGCTTGTCGAGCCTTTCACGATCGACTATTAATAATTAAGCTCCACCAACCACAACTCTCTATAGTTCAATAGCTTGTCACTTTATTTTGTTTAATGGTTTTCCCAATATTAGCAAAAATTGTCCCATTTTGACCTTATTTTGTATTTTTAGATAGTGTTTCCATTGCTTCTTTAGCAATAATCGTAAGATCTAGTTTTTTTGGTGGTATCGTACCCATTAGATTACAAACGATTATTTGTGATAGTCATGTTTCTCATATAACATAACTTGATAAATCCTATTTGCGAGACCTTGATTTTAACGATCGCAGAATTGTTGAATAATATAAAGATATAGTGATGAATTTCCATGGATTTGTTTTTCAAAAAAAAATATAGGGAAAATAGGACGGGAGGAGCCAAAGTTAACTCCTCCAAGCGGCGACCTCATTTTTCTCGTTATATTACCATTATACATATAGCGCATTATAATTTCTTTCTTTAGTTGCATATTTTACTTTAGGCAGTATATCAATATTTTATTATGTGGTGTATGATGTGGTATAATTCAATCTCATAGTTGCATCTCTATTTAGAAATTATATGCCTCTATATCTTATATGTTGATTAAAAAACATTGTAAATCTTAATCATTAGTGAAAAAACAATAAATTTTAAATTTATTCCATAATTTTAACATCAACAAATTATCAGCAAAATTCCCAAAATTTCACATTCTTATTTTGGTGAAACAACCCTGAAATAGATGGACGAGGCCAGGATTACTTTTCAACTATAAATCCCTAAAGATGACTACTCTAGGTCCTTTGTATCTTTTAGTCCAACATTCTTCCATGAATCTTTGAATAAACACTATAAGAAAAGACAAACATCTGTTGGCTATCACATCTTGTTTTCAACAAAGGTACATTCCGATTTGAAGTTCTATTTTAGTTGCTATTTTCACTTATACAAGAGAAAAAGTGAACTATCCTGAAAATATTTATTAAAAAGTGAACTATCTTGAACAATATTTATTGTACACATATTTAGGAAAACTAATAATATGGTGTTGCATTTGGTGACAATGCCTTAGTTGTGGTGATGTTAAATGCTATGTCGTGTATGCACCCAATCCTATTTCACTTAGTGTTTTAAGAAGAATCAATTTCTCATATTTTTTTTTTGATGGGTAAGTAAAATTTCATTAACTAAACTGCAGAAAGCAGTAAAACCATTACAAGAGAGCACCATAAAATGTGCTTTACATAGAATGCCCTCAAAAAAGACAAAAATTTGAAGAGGTTAGAGGCGGCTGAGAGAACAAAAATCAGCACCAAAAAAATAGGACAGTAAGTGTCTAGCTTTAGTAACTATGCAGGAAGCGATTTTGTCTGAAGTTGCGGAGCAAGCAGAGGTCCAGCGGCTGTTGCGTTCCGCCCACAATTCCCATGTCGTAGCATAATTATCATATTTACACCTCACAGAGATACTCATAGGCGACATTCTCCAAGGATGTAACTTCTCACGTCAATCAAGAAAGGAAAAGGAGAAAGCCAGAAGGAGACAAAAAGAAAGCGACTTAAATTCATGTACAATCTTCTTTTTTCAAGCCTTTAGCCCAAAGTTATACAAGACCATGGTCATACATACTTGTAAAGGCTATCCCTTATACTTCACGGGGCTCCATCTACTTATCTTTTTCATCAAGGAAACTGTCATATTGTTGCCCTGCAAGTTTCTCCAGGGTCAATAAAGGGTAGTGGCCTTTGGGATTTTTGATTTCCATAACTTTTGAGGAGCGGGAGAAATTGTTTGGAATTCTATGAAAGAGTCTTGGGAGCCAGGATGCATGTCAGTTTCATACGACCTGGTGGAGTGGCACAAGATCTGCCTCTTGGCTTATGTCGAGATATTGATTCCTTCACACAACAATTTGCTTCTCGTATCGACGAATTAGAAGAGATTTTCCAATTTGTAAAAATATTATATATGTTTCGAATAAGTAGAGACAATAAAAGGTTCTGTATCGTGAACTTTGTTGTACCGCGCATATGTAAAGTAACATAAGCGGGAGAGGGAGTGAAGAAAAAGAAAATACAAAATTCCGCAAACAAAGGGGGTAGAATTTCATTTGTACTGTATCCGAAATACATTCTATCAACTCCTACCCTTCCACTCTTCTAGACTAGACTTTGATTGGGTTTTTAACCAACTTCGGATATATTATGAGGAATTCACATATTTTTACAAAAAAAAAATAAAAATGAAGACCCGCATTTGACCTTTTGGGAAAGAAGGCTGCATTATATATATTGAATGAAAACGATAAGCCGAGCCGTACAATATCAAACTTATTAGTTAAAAAAACTTCACATTAGACCTTTAAAAGGCTCAGAGACTTCAACTCATTCATACAATTGTCATTCACTCGTACTTTCAGTAATTGGACACAACAAAATGACAATTATCTTTGAGTGCATAACGATTCCCAAAATAGCTTGTTATTATCGTAATTCCAATCACATATGTTGGGTTGCTATTACCAAGAACTCTCAACCTAAACGTAAGTGCTAACTACAAGTCCTTTATTCAATGAGACTGTTGTATTGTCTTTTAATCCTACAAATTTACAATAATCTCATCTTCACATTCTCCAATTATGTTTAAATCATTTGATATTCACAATTGTCTAAAGGGGGCGAGGAAGGCCCAAAAAGTGTTGGAATGGGGTTATCTGAAGGGATCTTAATTTTTTTGAATCTAAGCCCAAAAATGACTCAAGAGAGATCTAGACGGAGGCAAAGAATCCATACAACCAACCCTACTTAATGTGGAAAAAGACTTTGTTGTTGTTCTTGATGATGATATTCACAATTGTATTCATATTATCATGATTCAAAGATACCGATGGAATGTGCCTACTCACCATGGGTATTTTCCGCAAGGAGATCTCCTAGTCATTCAACTTCAATTCTTCTTCTTTTCAAATCACAATAGAACTCAAAAGTAGATCGTGCTAAAATGACCCATTCACAACCCATCTTAAAGGCCACAATGCATTTAAAGGTAAAAATGCATCATGTCACACTATTTCTCCGAGTCCTCTATTTGACCTACGTAACTTAAATCGGTATATCCTCCTCAAACCAAAGAACTTTCATAATGGCGTATATAACACCTCGGATTTTATAAGATCTTAAGACCTATTTACCAAATTGGATTAGATCAAGTGGAAGCAACTCACTTGGATATCCTAGCATCTAAAAGCTTAGATCATGTAAGCTTGTCAGATGACACGCGACATACCACCATACTCACTTCATTCATCGTCAAGTTGGACAGAAATTTTTGCTTTTGTATTTTTTGTATTTTTAAAACATGCAATTTTTTTTACAAAAGTGAGAAGGCCCCAGTCCGACGACGCTCGAAATATACCCTGAACAATGCAACCATGTAAAATAAAGTTAGATACAATGTAAAAACCAATAGAGTACAAGGATCACATCTAAAGCTTGCTATAATGATGCACAGATTTCATGTATTATTTCAAGATCATCAGACTAGCTTCAGTTAGTTTTTAGGCATATACAGGAGTCACTGATTATCTTATTAACAGATTAGTTTGCAATTCAACATACAGAGATTCTGGAACAGAAGCGCTTTAGAAGACCACGACGAAAGATACCTGACATCCATTGCCACCTCCGACGTGCGACGTAAATTTCAGTACAAATCAAACTGTAAAGCACACGAGATGGAGGTATCACAAGCCCTACCATATTAGAGGAGGGAAAGCATTGTACCCATGTGAAAGATCAGGATAAATACATTACTATTTACTGGGCACAAACATGGGATTCGAATTTCCAAACAATGCTGCTGTACAGACCACACACCTTAGCAAGCAAACAATCATTCCAGATGGGAAGCAAGCAAACACCAGCAAGGTTTCATCTCATACGCTTACAAATTATGGCGCATGCACGCTTTGACCATTACCTCAGCTACAAGGCGTTCATACCGAAGGAGTAGAGGCTTTTGGGTCATAAGTGCCAGTCACATAATCGCCCTGATTTAGACCATACTGCAAGAAGTGTACAGACATCGAAGGTAAATATCACAATGTACGAGTAAGCAAGTTTATTATGAAAAAAACATACAAGAACCAGTGTTGCAAAAATCAGTATTTGATATTCAGTCGGAAGGAATAACATGGTATTCAGGTGACTAATCGGAAATATTCGGTTAGATCTTTTTAAATATCAGATGACTAGTCATCCCAAGTAATTATATTCAGTCAACCAACCAAATAGAATAGTCGGACCGACAAATTGGTCCAGTGTGAGAAAATACTATCAGCGACAGTGACGAATTCAGGAGAAAAGCAATGAAATGATGTACAGTCAGACGTCCATTGACAGATTCATTTGATGGAAAAATGGGAAAAACATAAACTGAACAAGCTCCCTTGATCGATTGGATGATAAAAGCTGGATGTAATATCTATCCAAAATGGACCGAAATCTCAGATTTTTTTTATATGCTTAAAGTGCTATAGTTGCATGAATTGTTGTCTGACTGACTTGTTATCATGTGAACATGCATCAAACAACTTCACACCACATCAGCTCCAGATGGTTATGGATGAGATGGCGATGCTTGTAAAAGACTAGGTGCAATACAAGCATTTTGCATACAACATTGCATTCTTAGATGAGACAGGGGAAAGAGTCTAAAGGAGTCTAAATAAAGGAAAAGCCCTTTTGAAGGTACAGGTTCTCAGACTGTTTATAACAGCAACCGAGTGCAAATTGAGTAAACAAGATAACAAGTGCACTGCCCATGTCGCATTAAATAGGCTTTTTTTCTAAAGAATTAAGTAGGCATTTTAACTAGTAAATATGAAAAAGTTAACAATGTTGCTTGCTGAAACAATGCCAGTTAGCTAATGAAGGGTAATATATAATATGGCATTTTAAGTGGCAAGAAAATCCATTAAATGAAAAAAAAAAGATAACACAAAGCAGTACATCAACTGAAGATGAACAACATGGATGAAGATGGTTATGGGTGTAAATACATGGAGTGGGTGGTCAAGAAAAGGACAGCAAGACACTAACAGGAAACAAATGGACGAGAGGCTTAAGGTGGTTGACATTGCAAGTGAAGAACAGATAAAACAATAAAAGGAATTCATTTGGACCAGCACAAGTATGAAATACACAATATTACTGCAAACCAAAGTAAAGCAATTTCGTAGAAATACCAGAATATTTGAACAGGATAAATCCTGTGCTCAAACCTGATAGTGCATCTAGACCTCCTACCATTGAAAAGGCCAACTGAGGGCAGTCTGCTTAATACTGCTAAAGCTGCATCTTACTCCTACTTGACCACCACTGATCACGGTATCTTTCAGAGTACAACTCTCACGACTGATTAGCATTTCGCCTGTGCATTTTGACTAAATCACTAAATAACGTACCATGCAATTGATATTGCTTGCACAGATTGGAACCATACTCCCTTAACCTTGTCTAAAGTTTTCCAATCGTTATTGCTCATCTTCAAAATGAAATATTAACTGGAAATAGAGTGGAAGATACTGTTACCATTGCTACGCTATTTGAAAGGAAAAGGTCCACATAAACTCCTTGAGGTTTCAAAGGCTAATATAAGCATACATACAAATATTCGACATGCATGCCTGAGGATGCCACCAAATGGCAATTCCCAACACAGGAATTTAATTCGTGGAACATATCTAGACATAATGAACATGTAATAAAATGCATAATAACACGAGTCTTGCATTTGCAGCACAAAAATGTAGACACCCCTGTAAACATGCATAAATATGAAATCTTTTCTGTTTATTTTAAAGACTCGTTTCTCTATATCCAAGAACAAATTGCTGAAAAACTGGCATTACCTTCTGTCTCATTCGGGAACTCCAAATATCTGAATGAATGCCTTTCCCATCTATGGAGCCCATGCTCGGGTTTGGTGCATATTGAGGATTTAGAAGTGGTTGTCTGGTTACATTGAAATCATCATCACTGTCATAATCACCACGTTGAGGTGATACAAGGGCCCGAAGAATTATTGCAAATAACAAAGATAACCCCTGCAGTAAATCAAGGAAATTAACATAATTATTGGAGGTCTATCTAAAGGGAGTGAGAATTAATAAAAAAACAATGCAGTGTCAAAAATTTTAATTTCCTCAGAACTTGAATTAAGATTTCCGTGGGGGCAAGACTTCTGGACAACTAGGGAAAAAGAAACAGAAGACAGAATAAAATGAAAAGCAGAAAAATATTTGTATTCAGATAGATCGCAAATGAATGATGGGGAAGATTTCAAAATTTAAGAAATACCGCTATTTCGTTATTTCAAGCAACCAAATTTTCTCCAGTCTCCAATTTGAAGCAAAGACATATAATAGGTGCATTACAAACATTGACAGGATATAACTCGAGTGCATGTCCTTTTACATCAAAATGGAGAACATGTCAGAGTCAATATTGGCTAACCTATATATATCATGCTTGATGATCCATTAGATATTACATATTTTGAGCTATTTTAAACTGTACTCCTCAAACGACAGGAACAGACAACTCCCTGAAAATAAGAATGCAATAGAAACTAGTGGTATTCAGTTACTGGTGGATCAGTAACTACGGACCGCCCAGTTAAAGAATGACTTTGTTAAATTAACAATCATCCCTACAACTTCTTTTACAGGAGAAGGCCATCACGTGCTTTAGCTACACGTGACGAAGGTTTGCTGGCGGCATTGTTGGATTAACAAAGCCTTACAACTTCTTTTACAGGAGAAGTGTAACGTCTCGGGCTTAGTTCCCCGGTCCGTTATCAAGGAAAAGTCACAAGAAGAGTCTAAAAAAGTAAGAAAAGCATGGGAAAAATACATGGAAGGCCGTATCCCGATATATCGGCGATATATTGGCGATATATCGGTATCGCCAGGTCACCGATATATTGCTGATATGTCCGATATCGGGTATCGACAGGCAAAAAAGGCGAGCTGAATCCCGATGTCGGCGATATGGCGTCGATATATCACCGATATATCGGTGATATATCGGTAGCGACGTGGTACCGATATCGATACCGATATCGATATGTCCTTCCATGGAAAAATACATAAACAAAGTGACTAATAACACTTCTCTTAAGCTGGAACATATATGTAAATCATGCACAATGTGGAATGAGAAAATGTTTTTCTTTGTAGGTACCCTATTTCTCCTTATAAAAGGACAAGCTAGGATTAAGGTTAAATTAGGGAGTAATGTCTCATGGACAATATACAAGAATACCCCCGTTGGATTGTACAATGAATATCTCTCACCCTCCAGCTCTAGCATAGACATCATATGCCCAGCTTGGTTAAACAATTCTGAAAAGGTCCTCTGCAGAAACCTTTAATGAGCATTATCTTTTTTTTTTGAAACCAAAGCACTTCGGGGGAAACACGCCGTGGTGTTCGCCCCAAATATTATTAAAAAACGATGAAGAGGAGAAGGCGGAAGAGAAGAAATACAGACACTAAGGATCGAGTGGATCCCGCCTGAGGCCCCAGCCCAAAAGAGAAAGAACACACGCCAAATGCATTACAGGAGCAGCCAGTCATTCATAAGCAGATCAACGTATGCTAAAACATTCTCCTTGTAAAATCTTTGACCCCTGAAAATCTTTGCGTTCCTAGCGAGCCACAGCGCCCAAATGCAAGCGAAGGGGCGGAGCAACTCCCTCCTTGGCCGATCAGCACTTGAGCGCATAGAGTCCCAAAACGAGCCAGCCGAAGATGCGTTGACCCAAGAAACATTGAGGTCCTCCCAGATTGTGCCAGAGCTCGGACATAGGAAAAAAGGTGCTGCAATGTCTCTACATTGTCGCCACACAGCACACAGTCCAGGGAGTCAGTCCCCGAGACAAACTTTGCACATCTATCTCGGGTCAAGACCCTCCCACGTCTCAAGAGCTATAGGAAGAAAATCACCCTCTCTGGAAGCTTTATGCGCCACAGCCAACCAAGATCCTTGCAGAGGAGGTTCCGGTCAGAGGACTGTTGTTGCGAGATGACCTTGAACGCCCGCCTCGAAGAGAAGATGCCGTCGCGCCAAACCCAATGATCCCTGGTAGTCGAGGGCTTTGGCGCAACCCTAAGATGTTGCAGGAACCTTAAGTAGTCATCAAATCGCTCGTCGAAAGGTTGCTAGCAAAAGTAGGGAACCACTCGCCCCCGCTCTAAGAGGACGCCACCGACACGCTAGAGTCAGAAGCCAGAGCACAAAGACGAGGGAAAGAGTTACCGAGAGAGGTGTCCCCCGCCCAAGCGTCGCGCCAGAAAAGAAAAGAGTTGCCATCCCCCAGCACCAGCTTGAACAGATGAGAGAATCTCCTAACCGCCGAAGCGATCCCCCTCCAGAAAGGGGTTCCAGAGCGCATAGAGTCGGCGTCCCGCATTATGTCCACCCCGATCGAAAGAACATCCCGCAACATAGAAGGAAAGAACCCGGTGGCGCTACCCCAAAGTCTGTTGACCCACTTTAGCATCAATGCGTCGTTAACCAGATCCAGCCTACGAATGCTGAGTCCACCATCGCACTTCCTTTTCGCCACCTCCTTCCATGCCACCAGATGGATGCCCCGCGCCGTGGGACCCCTTCTTCCCCACAGAAAGCTCCGCATAAGACCCTCAAGACGCCTCCTAATCCCCACCGGGATAGCCCAATTCGACAGGAAATAAACGGGAATAGAGGCAAGGACCGACCTAATAAGCACGAGTCGGCCACCCCGAGAGAGCATAGCCGCACTCCACCCAGCAAGCCTTCTTTCCGCCTTGTCCATCACCCTGTTCCAATGAACCAATCTTGGCCTTCTCGCGCCCAGCGGCAATCCCAGATAATCGATCGGAAGAGAAGATGGGGGGCTTCCCAAAAGCACGCCACACGCCGCCGCGGACCGCTCATCCCAAGCGAAAGGAATCACTTTGGACTTGGATTGGTTGATGCGGAGCCCCGAGAGCTCACTAAAAATGGTCAAGGTGACCGCCATCCCTCTGACCTCCTCCAAGCCCCCCTCGATGAAGGCGATGGTGTCATCCGCATACTGGAGAGTAGGAGTGTTCCTGTAGTCGCAAGAGAAGCCCGAGGAGAAGCCTCGCGCGACCACCCTATCCGCCATCCTTGGAAGCACATCCGCCGCAATAACGAAAAGCATGGGTGCCAGAGGGCACCCCTGCCGAACACCCCTCCTAGGCTGAAAGGGGCTACCAACGATACGGTCATTTAGCATGATAGAGAAAGATGTTGTAGTAACGCAACGGCGCATCCAGAAGATCCACACATTTGGAAAACCACGAGCCCGCAACACCGACCAGAGAAAGTTCCAGTCCAAGGAGTCATAGGCCTTTGCGAAGTCCACCTTCCAAAGAATCCCCTGCTTCCCCCTCCACACCCAACTGTCTACCATCTCAGAGGCAAGAGCCGTCACATCGGAGATCAGGCGGCCAGGAATGAAAGCCACCTGCGAGGGATGAATTAAATCGTCCAGCACCACCGCAAGCCTCCTCGCCAGCACTTTCGCAACAATCAAGTATAAAGCATGATTAATGAGCATTATCTTATGTCATTGTCTTAATGAGCATTATCTTATTGAGCATGATTAATGAGCATGATTAATGAGCATTATCTTATGTCCAGCACCACCGCAAGCCTCCTCGGCCAGGAATGAAAGCCACCTGCGAGGGATGAATTAATGAGCATTATCTTATGTCTGCTTTGATGGGGAAACATGATTAATAGCGATACATCCTTTTTGTATCACACCTCTAGTATAATGACAATCAGCCTCAATGCACTTGATTTTGCAAGGATATTTGCTATGAATAATGCTATATCATTGTCTATGTGTAGGGCCTGTCAATACAAATATAACCCACACCATTTCTGCAATGGCTTGGGCCATAGCCCCAAATCTAATTCAACACTAGATCTGGATACAACTTGTTTCTTACTATTCTTCCAAGTTTCCACAAACTCACCTAAAAACAATGGAAAGCCTAAAGTGAATTTTCTATCCTGTAGATAACCCACATAGTCAGTATCAGCATTTCCTGAGAGGATAAGAGATCCTCCTTTCCTAAAGAACATGCCATTTCCTGGAGAAGTTTTCAGGTATCTGAGTATTATAATGAGAAAATTACACAAAAGTCTCTGAACTATACACACAATTTCAGGGTCATAATCACAATTTTAAAAAGTAACAATATGATACTGTTGACGCATACTGATTAACTGTATCTCTTTGTTATTTTATTTTCTTGTTATTCTCTTTATGTAATTTACCCATAGGCTACTCTCCTATATAAGAGAGCCTAGGGCTATGGAATAGAGTATCTCATTCACTTTTCCCAACATGGTATCAGAGCGACGGTCCTAGACCGGAGTTCTCGAAACCCTAACCCTAAACCACCCCACCCGCCGGCCCTCTTCTCTCTCTCTCTCTCTCGATCGACGTGCCTCCAACGTCGCCGCCTCTGCCGTGCGCGCCTGTGTGTATCACCTGCGCATCCCCTGTGCGCTCTGCAGCCCCTCACGCGCTGTGCGCCGCCTCTACGCAGCCATTGCGCAGCCCCTGCGCAGCCCTTGCGCATTCCTTGGCGCCTGCGCGCTCCTGTGCGCATCTGTGCGCATTGGTGCGCATCTGTGCGCGTTGGTGCGCGAGATCCGTGCGCATTGCAGTAGCGCACTGTGCGTTTTTTTTTCGTCTCAGTCGCACACGCGGGTAGCGTCTTCTTGTCGCCCCTGCGTGTGAACTCTGTGCGTGCATATCCAGACCGTATCCAGACCGTAGCGCGCACATATTCATGGGGATAGTTGCTTGACGTCTACACAAGCAACTAATCCCGTCCATGTCATTGTAGACAAAGATTATCTTCTGTCAGTCGCTCCAGTCTTCCGTCTCCAGTATGTCAGACAGCAAGGCTGACATCCCGTCTATGGGCGCATTTCGTGGTCCAGCGCCCATTGTCAAGATGGATGGTACGAATTATGAACTGTGGGCAATGTAGTTCATGAGTATGATGAAGTCTACAGGTAAGAAGCACATTCTTACCGAGCCCGAGCCTGCAGAGAAGACTGGAGTCCATGCCTCATGGGAGGCTGATGATGCATATGCCAAGGTCTGGCTATCCGGCACATTGGCTATTGAAATCGCCAATGACATTCTACATCAACCTACAGCAAAAGACATGTGGGATATCCTGGCAGCGACATATTCTCAGGCGAAGAATGAGACGAAGATCCTGCAACTACAACATGATATATTCACAATAAAGCAGAATGGCTGTCCTTTACATTCTCTCTATACATCATTAAGAGGGATGTTCGAGAAGCTTTATAGCTTCATGCCTCTTACTGCCACGCCAGAACAGCAGAAGACATACAGGAATGCGACGATGGTGGGTGTGTTTCTCGCTGCACTTGACCCAGAGTATGAGGCAGCACGTTCACAGATTTTGGCGGACTCGACTATTCCTCCCATGGAGGAAGCTTTTCACAGATTGAGTAGGATCACAGTGCCTTCTGCTGCTACGAGTCAGAATCCCTCGGCTATGGCGGCCAACAGAGGCCGCGGCTTTCATCACCAGGGCCGTGGACGTACTCCTCGTGGAAGGGGTGGCCGCACTAGGCCCACATGCTCATATTGTCACCGAGTCGGACATACTGAAGACACATGCTACTCGAAGCATGGATTCCTTGCATCTCCACGAGCCGCTGAGCAGATAGAGCCCCCATCTGCTGCTACACTGGATCAACGATTTGATGATCTAGTTGCCCGCCTCAGGGGCATTATCCCACCATCCGGTCCAGCACAGACTACAGAGAGTCATACTGATACTGCTGCTTCTGCTTCTGCCTCTACTAGTACCTCAGGTAGTACACTTGCACTCCACAGTAGTAGATCTGATACATTACCGTGGATCATGGACTCGGGTGCTACACATCATTTATGTGGCGACCAGAGTCTACTTACAGGATACACTCAGATTCCTCCAGGACGGACAGTAGTGATTGCCAATGGCACCCACTCCCCTATCACGGGTCAGGGGGAGATTAGATTGACATCTTCTATGCAGCTCAAGAATGTCCTACATGCACCGCATTTTTCTATGAATCCGTTGTCAATTAGTCAGATTACGAAGGATCTCCATTGTCGAGCTATTTTTGATCCATCTTCTTTGATTTTTCAGGACATCCGTACGGGCAACGTGATTGGTCATGGCTATGAGCAAGGAGGCCTTTATCGATTGAACCAGACCCCATTTGCTGGAACCACATCCTCTCCTGTTGGACAAGTATCTCCTCTCATGTGGCATCTGCGCCTTGGTCATCTACCGCTTCAGAAGTTGCGTCTAGTTCTACCCTATGGTCTTTCTCACACACCTATTCAGTGTGAGGCATGTCAGTTGGGAAAGAATCACAAGTCGTTTTTTCCCAGTAGTCAAGGTCGGAGTAGTAACTCCAAGTTTGAGTTGTTTCATGTTGATGTCTGGGGTCCGAGTCGTGTTCCCGATCATCAGGGACACAGGTTCTATATTGTATTTGTGGATGATTTCTCTAGAGCGTCATGGGTCTTTCTAATGAAAAATAAATCTGAAGCAGGAAACATTATTATCCACTTTCTTAATGAAATTCAAAATGTTTTTTCCACTTCTGTCAAGTGTGTGAGAAGTGATAATGTCTTAGAGTTGTGCACCAACATTCTAGCCAATTACTACTCCTCAAAAGGGATTATTCACCAAACATCTTGTGCTCATACATCTAACCAGAATGGGGTTGCTGAAAGAAAACACCGTCACCTTCTTGATGTCACAAGGTCACTTCTTATTCAGAGTCATGTTCCGTACTCCTACTGGGGTGATGCAGTCCTTACTGCATGTTACCTTATCAACCGTATGCCTTCGTCTGTCTTGGATGAACAGATTCCTTTTTCACTCATTTACCCTGACAAGGATTTGTTCATCCTTACCCCTCGTGTGTTTGGGTCAGTTGCATTTGTCCATCAGTTGTCGCCTGGTACTGACAAGCTCTCTCCTAGGGCTGTCAAGTGCGTCTTTGTGGGGTACTCCAGAACTCAAAAGGGGTACAAGTGTTTTGATCCTGTGCGTCGGCGGTATATGATCAGTGCAGATGTTACATTTTTTGAAACTATTATGTATTTTTCAGAATCCGGAAACATGCAGCCAACACCTATATCTCCTGATACCGTATTCATGGCACCACCATCACCATTGCCACAAACAACACCACCACCACCACCACCACTACCACCACCACCGCTACTAGTATCCCCGCTACCATTCCATTATACACGCAGGCATCCTCCAGCTCATGGTCCTGACCCGTCACCTAGCTCGCCTATGGTATGTAATGAAAATATTAATGTTGATGGATCTGACGACATTCCTCAGCAGGATGCATTACAGGAGCATGGCGATAACACCGAGGATCTGGATGTTCCAATCGCTCTACGCAAGCCGAAGAGAAGTTGTGCCAAATATCCATTATCAGCAGCTGTGTCTTTTGAGAGGCTATCTGGAGACTTCAGGACATTTGCATTGGCCCTTTCAGCTATAGACATTCCACGGAACCACCATGACGCTTTGCAGGATGCTAGATGGCGGCTAGCAATGGAAGAAGAGATGACGGCACTTCAGTCTAGAGGAACCTGGAGTTTGGTTCCTATACCTCCAGATGTCAGCCCGGTGAGTTGCAAATGGGTGTTTACAGTTAAGCACAATGCAGATGGTTCCATTGACAGGTACAAGGCACGCCTAGTTGCACGAGGATTCACACAGACATATGGGGTAGATTACCTTGACACGTTCTCCCCTGTGGCGCGTCATTCCACTCTACGTATCCTGTTATCAGTCGCAGTTGCTAGAGACTGGCCACTCTATCAACTGGACGTGAAGAATGCTTTTCTGTATGGAGATTTGCAGGAGGAAGTCTATATGCAACAGCCACCAGGTTTTGCTGTTGAGGGGGAGTGTTCCAAGGTTTGCAGATTACATAAGGCCATCTATGGCCTTAAGCAGAGCCCCAGAGCATGGTTCCAGAAGCTGTCAGACCTCTTTGAGAAACAAGGATATAAACGCTCCAATGCTGATCATTCCTTGTTTGTACAGAAGACGGCGAGAGGTATCATTGTAATCATGGTTTATGTTGATGATATCTTGATTACATGTGATGATGACCAGGGCATTAAGCAGGCAAAGGAAAGGCTGGGGACCGAGTTTGTCACCAAGGACCTGGGAGTCCTTAGGTATTTTCTGGGGCTGGAGTTTGCCAGAAATCCGTATGGATTAGTCATGTCACAGAGGAAGTATGTTACAGATCTACTGAGTGAGACAGGTATGCTAGGGTGCCGACCGGCTACGACACCAATGGATCCTAGCATGAAGCTGTATGATGATGACACAGAGGAGGTGGACAGGAGAAGATATAGAGAACTGGTAGGCAAACTGTTATATGTCACGATCACTAGGCCAGATATATTATTTGCAGTGAGCCGTGTGAGCCAGTTCATGGAGCAACCACGCCAGGTGCATATGGATGCAATACATATGATACTTAGATATCTCAAATCTTCTCCAGGTGCAGGTCTACTATTCAAGAAAGGAAAGGGGATCTCTATCTCAGCATGCGCAGATGCAGACTATGCAGGATGTCCCAAAGATAGGAAGTCCACCTCAGGGTATGCGGTCTATGTTGGAGATGCCCTAGTCTCATGGAGGAGCAAGAAACAAACTGTGGTAGCTAGATCTAGTGCTGAATCCGAATATAGGGCTATGGCCCAGGCTACTACAGAGATGATGTGGGTGAAAGCGGTGCTGACAGATTTATGTTTAGATGTACCACTTCCAATGAACTTGGAGTGTGATAATCAGGCTGCTTTGTTTATTGCAAACAACCCTGCATTTCATGAGCGGACCAAGCATATTGAGGTGGATTGTCACTTCATACGTGATATGATTCAGAAAGGATTCATTGCCACATCTCATGTTACTTCAGAGAACCAGACTGCAGACATATTCACCAAGGCATTGTTACGAGGTCCATTTCAGAAGTGTGCTTCCAAGCTGAGCATGATTGACATCTATGCTCCATCTTGAGGGGGAGTGTTGACGCATACTGATTAACTGTATCTCTTTGTTATTTTATTTTCTTGTTATTCTCTTTATGTAATTTACTCATAGGCTACTCTCCTATATAAGAGAGCCTAGGGCTATGGAATAGAGTATCTCATTCACTTTTCCCAACAGATACATTATCCGTTAGTTCCATAACAATTTCGTCTTTATATGACGGAAGGACCTCACTACCGTCATCTTTTCTATATTAAGGACGAAAATGCCCCTCAATTAAGATATTGACCTCGTCAACACGTCCTTCCATCTCCCTTTCCACGGATGCTGACTCATTTTCATCTTTCTCTTCACGCTCTCCAGTCCCCTCCACCCTGCATGGTCCTCATTCTTCTCATCTGCCTACACGAACAGAAAAGTGCACGAAGAAAAGGTTTACAACAAAGGGGCACTGCCCTGATGACATGCTGCTTTTTATGACATTTGAGGACCTTGTACCGTGTTTATGTTCGGAGCTTCATCTTTTCTATTTTTAAATTTGCTTCAAGCCACATTTAATATAGTCATAGTTGCTATAACTTTTGCTTTCTGAAGGTCTTCTTTTTCGGTTCTAACAATAGTTTCATGTAAGGCTATGCGTCTTTCACTTTGGTGCTACATTATATGCATCTTTTGAAATCGGCTAACCAAGCCACACAATATCAAACCTATAACTAAAAAATATGAAGAGGCTTGCTTACCATCAAGCAGGTTAGCCATATTTTTTCTAACATCCGTCAAAGAAGTAGTTTGTGCCCTTGCAATGCACACATGGTTGGGTAGATCGACGAGGAATACAACCACTATCACAGCCACACACTCGACCATAGAGTGACCACCAAGATCAGAAGAATTACCTCCTCGACCATAGACAACAATAGAGGTGGTATCCACTATCCATAAATATAGTAGATGATGGAGTACACCGCACAAAGTTAATATCAACATGAAAATGACTTTAGACGATCTCCAAAAGGGATAGACTTGGACACTGTAATCTGATCTCTAGTTGCATTATATCAATGACTGGTCATCAGCCCTCTAAGAAGTCTGCTTGTCACAATAGGAAGGTTAAATAATGGTCGATTCTTCAAAAAGAGGTTCCACAATAATGTAGCCGTCAACTAGATTCAGTAGGCCGGATCATGTTCAACTACTTGCAGAGTAGATTGGCTGCAATTTTGTTTTCAAAGGTATTCATGGACCAGTTCATCACACAGTAATTCCCATGTTCCATTTCTCAAAGCCTTCATCAATAGGATTCTGAACACAATTTGTCGGAATCGGTGTTGTTAAAAGCGATAGGCGATCCAAGGCGCTAGGGGGTGCAAAACGCCCTAGGCGCTAGGCGCTCCCTAGGCGCTCGCCTGAGAAAAGCAAGGCGCCATATATAAAAATAAATAAATTATGCACAAGTCTATGTAATATATGCACATACACATGTGTATGTATGTGTAATTGTAAATATATGTATGTATAACTTATATTTCAATCTAAGACCAATCCAATATATTTGTGGGTGTGTTTACATGCACGTATATAAATGTGTATGTGTACATGTGTGTATGTATGTAAAGTTATAACTTATAAATATATGTATGTATAGCTTATATTTAAATTTAAAACCAATCCAACATAATTGTCGGTGTGTTTATAAGCGTGTGTATAAATGTGTGCATGTACATATCTATGTCTAAGTAAGTGTATGTATATGCTATCACCAAATTATATTTTGTGATCAATCCACTGTTTATTAATATTGTATGTATAATGTATGCATGTACTTGCATATATATATATATGTATTAAATATTTGTATTTATGTGTGTATTTGTATGTATGTGTGTATATATGCATATGTATTTGCTTACATGTGTGTGTGTTTGTGTAAGTATGCGTACATGCCTATGTATACATGTGTGTTTTTCTATTTATATGTATATATATGTGTGTGTGTGTTTATAATACTTCAAGCTAATATATATAGAGAAGAATATATACTTTTTAGTCAAAAGTATATGTAATATTTAGAACTAAAACATGAATGTACATACATACGTATATGAAATAGAAGTATGTGTAAATTAGATATACATGTGTGTGCATATGTATAAGTATGTGTGTTAATGATACTTAGAACTAATATATATCTAATATAAAAAACCTAAACATAGATAAAAATCACACAAAGTGTGCAAAAAGCCTTACTTTTGCCTAAGGCGCTCAAGGCGAGCGCCTAGAGCCTCTAGCCAGGCGCTCGCCTGAGCGGCGCCTGAGGCAAAACGCCTCGCCTGGAAGGAGGCAAGGCGCTAAGGCCTCGCCTCGCCTGGGAGCCTAGGCGAGCGCCCGGAGGGATTTTGACAACACTGGTCGGAATAACTTTTTATGGCCTTCAAAAACAAATCTTTAATGCCCTATACAAAAGAATATAGTCAACGGCACCATTCAATTTGATGACGGTAACTTGCTAGTGTATTTTCCTTCCATTTTCGTAGATTATTGCATGAAGATTCTCCATAACATCACGAAAGCTATGTATGCTAATATGAAACATAATAATGGAAAACAGTTTGAACAAAAACCAGTGATCACTACCTCCATATGAATTGGGAAACTTCACGAAGACAATTCGTTGTAAATTTATATGGTGTTTCCACGAAATTGAGTCTAACATTTCTAAGATTATGAAGTGAAAAAATAACATATAAAAACAAAATATAAAAGGAAAAGCACAAGGTCAAGAAGGTAAGAGCAAGATATTTGGTCAACATATATAGAAACCAGCATGAGTTCCATGTACCTGTATAACAACCACTGACAGACCAACCCATTTAAAAACATCCATATTAGCTTCGATAAAAGTCCGGAGCTTTTCAAGTTCCCCTGTAGGATCTTTCGGGAGGTCCTAATCACAAGAATCAAACTTGAATATTTAAAGAATTAAAGATACATTCAAATGTTAGTTGTGCCTTAAACAAGTACCTCCTCCCAGTGTTTGTCCAGTGCCATAAAACCAACCAGTGCAGCCTCTAGCAACATGAGTACAGTAGCAAACACCACATACTGGTGTCAATCCAAGTCAAGAAATCCATGGATTATTAGAAGCACAATAAGTAATGTAGCTCAAAAGAAGATTCGGTGGACCAGCATAGAGGAAAACTTAGATTTCAGCAACTAAAGAAACGAATTTACATCCTTAAAAGGAATGATGCCAACTAAGGGTCCGTTTGTTTTATCATTTACATTGGACGAGTATTTCAGAGCCAAAAAGCTTATAGTCGTACATCTTTTTCGTATTTGTATATATGCATTTTAGGCTGCAAGTTACTGGAATAAAAAATTGAACTTCAATTGCTCTAACCGATTTACAGCAAAATCTAGCGACTGCAAAAGGGCAACCCGCAAAACATGCACTGCAAATCGGCAGATATCATAATGCGGAAAGAGACTCCCATCATTTTCTGTAACATTTAAAATCACGGATGCCAACACAACAAAGACGACGCAAGATCGCATCTTTGGTCCTTTCTCTCCTTCCCTTGCAGGCCAATCACCAAAAACCAAGCACCGCAAAAAGGATACGAAGCAAAGGCAGCACCCATTAACGGCCTCCGCAGCAACATGTCCAACGAACGCGATCAGGCACAAAACCACCCCAATCCCCAACATCCCGTATCCAAACCTGCAACACCACCAATCACCTCAAGTACATCCCCACCCACACAAAAACCTCCAAAATCAAAACTTTCAGCTCACCACGGCGGCGGCAGGTCACCGAAACCCGCGCCGACCTCATCCCCGCGCCGGTTCCAGCGGTCTAGGACCCATATCGAGTAGATCACGACGGAGACGCCCACGAAGGACTGGAAGAAGATGAGGAGCTTGAGGAGGGAGGCGACGCAGCTGGCGCAGATGCTCGGGCGCATCTCTTCCAGCGAGATCGAAGCCCCAACCCTACGCCCTAACCCTGATTAGGGTTCGTGTGGGAAAGGGAGAGAAGGGGGAAGAGAGCTTCGGGCGTTTGGGGTCCGTCGTCGTCCTCTGTGTTTGCGGTGCTGTGTTTGTTGGTTTGTTGTCGTCGGGAACGGAGAGGATTACGGGTTTTATTTTTATGACCATTTTGCCCTTCACTGAGTTGGCAAACAAAATGGATGGGAATGAGTTGGAAAGCATGAGAAAGGAAGGCTTTTGAATCTTTGTGCTGGCACCCTTTTTTCCTCCCTATTTATTTCTTTTCTCAAATGTTGTGATGACATTTAAAAAGGAAAGAAAGAAAGATATTATCTTAGGGCTCGTTCGGTTCGGTAGGAGAATAAGCAGGAATAAGGATGGAGAATAAGGGGAATAAGAGTCTATTCTCCGTTGGTTGGAGGATAGGAATAAGGAAAATAAGGTTAAATAAAGGTAAGTAAGGTGGGATAACGATAGGAATAAGAGTAAAATAAGATGGAATAATGAGGAATAGTCGTACCACTGGGAACCGTGTCGGGAGGAGAATTGGCCCCTTATTACAGGGCCTATTCTCCAACCAAATAGGTCCTTACCATGATAACTCTTCGACGTTATTTTTCTAGTATTTTCGTCTTTTGTGGACTTCTTGATTTTTGCAATATTAGTAATACCCCTTCCTTTTATATAATATCAGTTGTGCCTTAGCTTGCAAAATTCCAAGTTCTGCTCTTTCCTTAAGCTGATAAAGCCTGATATACAAACATAATTGATATTACAAAAAGGATGGAGTTGTAAATTTAGTAGGAAGTCAGGGTACAACTGATATTACAAAAAAAGAAGATGCGTAATCGATATTACAAATTTTAAGAACGACATGTGATAAAAATCATGTGTTTTGATAAAATATAATACATGTGTAGAAATGAGAATAGAAATATATCAAGTATCTTGTTGGTAGAGAAAAAGTCGCCCTTAAGTGGTATTACCGGCCATTCTGACGGAAGGAAACATCTACTATCGATAGAGCACATGGGCACAAAGTACATGATTTATATCCTATGACAAAGGAATTGACGCGTAATATTACTTGTAATGTAAAGGATATGGGCCTATCAAGTAATTTTTAACAAAAATACATCCATATGCAAACCATTATTTTGATGTGACGATTTCTACCAAGTTATCTTTATTCTGTCCGGTGGGAAGCTTGCCGGGATGGTTTATACTTACAGATAAAATATCTACTTAATAAAAAAAAGTAATAAAGTGTAACTAAATATGCAACAAATAAGTATCATATTAACATCCAGTAAATAAAGAAACAAAAAAGATTAGACCAGGGAGTTGAACCCGACGTGAATCGAACACGCAACCTTCTGATCTGGAGTCAGACGCGCTACCATTGCGCCACGGATCCGGATGCCCAATGGACGTATTGGTAAATATTTATAGGCATTTTGTTGGCACCTTCAAGATTTCAAACATATGGTTGACCAAGAACACAGTTTCGTGTAGTTAATTCGTCACATCATGGCCCTCACATTCATATTTCTGATGCTTCCGGACAAAAAACCTGCCAATCTATCTAATACCAGACCCTTCAAGGACATAGAGTGACAGATTTACCTAGGGGTGTGTCAGGTGTGTACTGTGTATGATTTTTGGATTAGACAGGTATCCGATTCAATACGTATGGATCAATCATAAACTGATTGATATCCATCATAGCATTTTCGCTCGGTATCCAATGTGATTATGTGATGTAATCCATGAAATTCGATGCCCCAATCCAATATTCTTCTGATACCTACCATTTCTATTATCCAATGGGCTTCGGCAAAGGAATAGCGAATTCGAGAATTTGAATTTCAATTTCAGATATCGACCATGTCAAAACAAAATTGTCAATTTCAAGAAATTTCATCAAAATTTTGAGAAATTTAGATCACATTTCGTCCAAATCGAGAAACATTTGTGAAGGAAGGCCATCATATCGGCATTTCGCTCAAAATTTCAGTTCCATATCGAAAATGAAATTTCGGCAAAATTTGACCGATATTTCGCAAAATCTGAAACCATTAACGATGCATCATCACATCAACCCAACAGTCCGGAAAAGAACCCCTTGGTAGTGAAGATGCTAATGCATCCAAGCCTCAATATTAGCCATGCTTGATGGAGGATTGCAGCTACACGAGGCAAAATCGAAGGCAGAGCCCGCCCATGGGCCTTCTCAATGCCTAAGCCCAGTCGAGCTTCGATGTTATGTGATGATCATAACAACCTTTTTCCTAGTAGTTAGTGAAGGGTGGGGGTAACGGGATTGGAACTCTGATCACTTGAGTGGATGATGATAACAACTTTGCATCTTATGATCTTCAGGTTTGCATATACCCAAACAAATGATGTAAGTAAACTTTCCTTAACCAGCTATTTATAAGGGCCATGCATTTTTAACACGAGATCGATAGGAACATTTTTCGCTCCATCATTCTCTTCCTGGTAGCTCCCGCATCACATTTGCAATGGTAACCCCATCTATCTCTCATAGTTGATGAAGAGCATGATAGTCGCATGCAAGTTTGTTAGGAACTTGTTGCAATCCATCGTAAACCCGAGAACATGTGTCGATTTACCAAATCTCTGGTTTCCGACGTGTATTCTTCGGTGGAAAAGTGTGTGCTGCAAACAAAACTATTCGCAGGTTTCAGATTCGAATGCTAGCACGCTTTATTTGTCAAAGCCAGAGGTCGAAACTGCATATAACTATATTACATTTCTACCGACATGAATGCGATCATACCTCTATAAATTCCATTCAATTGTACATCAAAACCGTAGTACGGCGAACCTAACTCGTTTCACTAAGAAAATAAGTGCAGGGAGCATCATGCGAGGATCAGACATGCCATGGGTCCCCCTACAAAATTTCCCATCCGATCAGCCATCACGAAATGTCTGCCGAAATGATGTATGTCGTTATCACCTACATGGAATCCATCGCTATTCAAAATTTGGAACAGAATGGAGGTTCAACACAGAGCAGAAAGCAAATTCGTCATCACAAGGACTTGATCTCCCATGTTTGAATATTAGCATCTGAGTACTCCTATCCGATTGACTTATTTGCGACTTTGACGGTTAAGCTCAAACCAGTCAGCTAGTCTAAAATGTCTGGTCATTCAGGATGAACAGTTATGAACACAAGGAAACTAGAATGTAGGAAATTAGGTGTACCTTTGATCTTCAGAATATAAATCTCAGGCAACATTAGTAGCTTACCAATACCAACTACTCTTGCAAACTGCATCGCAGATGTTGCATTCAATTTCCAAAGGTGCGATGCGATCCCACATCTAATAAGAAGCCCTGCAGATATCTGCAAGCAGTTAAACTTGGGATGTGCCGATGTAATCTAAGAACTAACATCTTCTCAAACAGCTTCCCGAGATCGATCACCATCACGGATGACCAGCACAAAAACCACATTGTTGGATAGTAGTCTCCACTGCAAGGTTCAATGTGCCAGAAGTAGGCAGTGACCAATATAATCACGCACCCATCTGCTACAGCAATCAATTCTTCATAATTAGACATAAGACTAACCAGACAGAGCCGCTCACCAGAGTCGGTGTTATCAATCTCTATTAGATAGATGGAACAAATGATTGACGACGTCTTCAAGGCAGGAGATATGGGTAGAGAACTCTTCCTTCAGTTCGGCAGCAACATCACACGCAAAAGCATCATTCAAGGCCTTCAAGCCACTTTGTAGCATTCCAAGACCATGCTTAACACCATCAGGCATTTTCCTTTTCTTAGATGTGCTCATCTTGAGTTCAGTCACGTCCGCCTTGTAACTAGAAATCTCCGCCGCCTTCTCTCTGAGGATAGCTCCTTCTGCTTTGAGAAAATCATATTGGGCCTTGAATGAATCCATAACATCAGAACGTATTTCTTTCTCAAGAAACATCTTGAATTCCGTCATAAACATTTCTTCACATGCCGTGCTACCAGTCTCAAGATCATATGAAAGAGACGCATCATTTGGAAGAAATCTCCATAGCTCACTGCATGAGGTACGGGCAGTGAAATATCCAAATGCCACAAGTGCCAGGTGAATAAACGCCCAATGCCGTTCTTTCAGTAAAACATGAAATAAAGCCCAGGCTGCACAGCATACACTGTTTGCATCAGTTTCTTCTATTTCCATGTGACAAAGGCTGGCCATGAAGGATGAGAGAGAGGCCTTGCATTGATATGAGATGGCATTAGAAGCTACAGGTTCAGGGAGATACAGTTTCTGGAGCTCCAATACAACTTTCCCCATATCTTCAAAGGTGTAGAGAACTTTTGAGTTTGAGATTATGCCTAACAAGGAAGATAGAATTACACCATAACTCTCCTTTAAAGCATCTGAGGCAGCCGAGCACTCACGGATAACAGAAATTACAAAGTTCAAAAGTTGAGATGCGGTTTTTTTGTCGAATATTTCAGGGTTGCCAATCTGGCTGCAAGAAACCAGGAGATATATAAGAATATAAGAAAGAAAATCCAGAATCTCTTCTAGGCCTATAATGAAGATAAATAGAGATGTGATTGTCTATATATTATATATCTCGCAAACTGTAACATTCCGCTTGCCAAATCAAGTAATAAAAGAAAATTCAGGACATAAAGATGAGCAGAATACTGTATAATTATTTACATACCAATGTTGCAACCAACATGCAAGTGCATGAACAGGTAAGCCGAAAACAGCAGAACCACTTGATCCAGTTGAAGATAGCAAGCTGAACTCCCTATAATTGTTCCCCAGAAATTTAAAAAACATATCCTGAATATTCTGAAAGTAATCATTTTTGACATTTTCAGATAATAAATCTAGAGGGAATCCTTCCATGAGCAGCGCAACATGCATGCTGAGTGAAAGTTTTGATTTACCATCAGCAATGAAGGAACTGTACAGGCGGTCTATGGAGTTCTGTGGTGCACAAGAAATAATAATAGCAATAGATCTTGCCATTTTTCTTTCATCAGAAAATGGTGCAAGAGAAGGTTCTGATGGACAGATAGTCTTTAATAATAAGCAGAAATTATCGAGAAGAGTATCCACTGTATCCTTCGGTGCATTACGAATCAGGAAGCACCACAGTTGTATGACAATCTCTACGCAAAGCATGTGAGGATGAAAGAGATTTTCATAGAGAAAATATTGCACCTCGTTCCATGCCGATTCAAAAGAAGTGGTCACGATCATGAATATTTTGAAGCAATGTATAAGATAAATAATAATTGTTTGCCAAACTACACCTGCAGTCCTACCACCACAAGATGACAGGGGAGCTTGCATGACGAGACTACATGCATACACCTCCTCGTTAACCAAACATGACAAAATAAATCCAAGTTTTCTTGAGAGAACAAACACAATTTCTTCTTTGAGATGAACAGAACTTTTTAGAAAATTCAGAAGCAATATCAATTTGCCCATCTTCAAAGTTGCAGCATCAGTTATTTCTTCATGGACAACTTTTGATATTTCTTGCATTTGTTGCATTGCAAAATCAGCATCTTTATCAAATAAGGTAGAGCGTAATTCGGCATCTTCAGTGAACAAACTATCGAGTAGGTACAACTTCACATCATGCTTAACATTTGCAGAGTTGAGTATGCTACACAAAAGAAGAAAGGAGGTTGGTTCTAGGACCTCCGCTAAAGCCTCACTAGCAGCCCTGAGGTTTTCTTCTCTGCTAAAGGAAATGCCAAGACATGAAACCTTTAAGGCACATTTAGCTGCAACACAACACACTTTCATTGCCTGACAAGGGTATTCAGAGTATATTCTTACAGCATTTACCAGGAAGAACTTTACGGGGAGAACTGATCTCTTGACTTCCACTAAACTAAGCTTATTGTTAAGTTCATGACTCCAAGTATCAGTAATAAGTCTCAGAGCTTCCAATGCAAGTGTAATTAAAGATATAATGATATCCCCTGCATTAATCTTGTCACTTAGAACCCCTTTACCAAGTTGTAGCAGTGAAACCACACCTTTCCAAGATGCATTCAGCAATGTTACCAAATTCCCCCCACCAGATGCAGCAATAACTCCCAAATCATGCAAATTATGTATAATACAAATAGTAAGGTTCATAACATGGTCATGATGATTTTGCATTTCACCATCCACTGAGCCAGGATTATATTCTTTGCTCACTGCAGTTGCATCATGTTTAACTCTGTCAATATATGTCTTGGACAATTTAATAACAGTGTCCAAGGTTGTTAGCATCGCCTTCATTACTGGTGACAGAACTGGGTGAATTTTCTGCAAATGACAAAGTTCATATTTCAATAATGATGGCAGTAGTAATGCTCCATAACAAGGGAGGATCCATGTTACAATAACTAACTCATTAAGTAGGAAGGAAACTCCTAGGAATTGTTCACAGAATAAAACCTCACGGCTGATTAACATACAGAGATAAGTTCATGTTCAAGTATGCAACTGGGTAAGAAACAAAACATACATCTGTTTTTAATTAGTAGCATCAAGTTTCTAAAAATATGAAATGCGGGAGCGAATCAAAGCAAGAACTAAATTATAAAGAAGACTTTGATTTTACGCGGAACCCTACTCAAGGAGCGGATGAAACCACGAGAGAACCGCTTCAAAGGGCTGATATTTGTGTCTCGTGTTATCTTTTTCTCATTTCTATTTTTTTATGTACCTCTCAAGTAATTAACCCAAGGCTTTTCTCATATATAAGAGAGCCCTAGGGTCTCATCTAATTCATTCTCTTTTTTTCTCCTAACACGGTATTGGAGCAACGGCCCTAGACCGGGTTCCCGTATCCCAAATCGACAAGCCTCATACTCAAACAACTTTAACTAGTCAGGGAGCATCCGAGGGACTTTGGAAGTAAGGTTCGAAGTGCTATCAATGTCATTACGGCAATATCAGAGTAGGGCATGCTAATGACATGCCAGCAATATGCCAACGAAATTCAGAGTTACGTGTCAAAAATGATTAAAATCAATTAATTTCAAAATAATAAAGTTTCTATTGATTCTTAAATGTATAAACAATGTAATTCTACTATCATCTTACAATTAGAGGTTTACGAGAAGTTGATGCATAAAACCATGTACCTTTACTATATCAGAATTCATTGTTTTAAAAAGTTAATATGAACTTTGTATATAACGACATCAGGAATTAAATTATTCATTATTTAACAAGAATTGAATGGTAATGGAGGTAGAAGGTCACACAATGAAAGTAAGAAAAGAAACTGGACTAGTAATCATCTGATTGAAGACAAAAGTAAGAAAAAGCAAGGAAGAAACAATAACGAGAGTAAAAAACACTCCTCACAAAATTGCACGTTCGTAACAACTCCTAACACCTTTAAGTAATGCCGGTAATAATGGCATGCCCCGTCATATTGCCTGTAGTAGTCGATATTTCATTATCTAAGAAGATGCTCTCCTAATTTCGCACATATCATCGAAGTGACCGACATGCCGCTAGTTTTGCCATCAGCATCTGGAATTGGGCGCTTCACTCGTGCCAATGCTGAAAAGCTAGGGAATCGATGCATGCCTTCAACATACCGTGACATCGAAATCCATGTATAAAAGTGGAAGGATGACCCCCAAAATAATAATGCTAATAAAGAGGATTACATGGAGACTGACAAGGCACCAACAAAACAAAATGTGATCTCCATGTAGTAGAGGATATCCTTCTCATATTGCCCATGAACGGTCTAACTCCTTCAAATATCTTGTAGTAATTGTAAAACTTGTCAAAGTAAAGAAGTTATTTGCATATTTTATAAACAAAAAACAATCTAGTAGGAAAATCTGATGCATGGTAACGCTTATGAGCCTTAGCCTCACAAAGATAATAGTGTTCCTAAATTATGTGATGGGTGAAAAGGATTTATTGGCAAGTTTGATTGATTTTATAGTGGAGGATCGAGAAGCAGAAAGTGATTTACAAACTCCCCTCAGATGGTTGGAAACAATTGAGTCAACAATCCATTGAGAACCAGAAGTTGAGGCTATATGAGATATAGTATCCATAGCACAAGCAAGACCCACAGAGGTGGAGGCCGGAGAATGTATGAAGAAGTTGCAATAGATGCACATAGTTCTTGAAGGTAGGGGTGTACATCAAGTTTAACAAATTACGTCAACACTGACTCAAATTAAGGACCCATCACCCGTGCAAGGACTCAAATTCAGGTCCAAACTTAATCGAGCTTAGGATAGTCGATTCAAACTCACTCAGCTTGGGTTGGTTCATTAGTCCCTTAATGAGCCTTTACTAACTTCATAGAGTGGTCGACTAATATCATACATTACATCAGTTATGCCGACAGGTTAATACTAATTACATTAAATTGGTTCTATATTTATTTAAACAATTATATTGTTTAAGAAAAAAATGCTGAAGATGCACATCTATCAACTTTAATCATCAATGATATTTCTTTCTCGCTGCTTTAAAAAGAAAGGAATGAAATCCGAAGTTCAAAAGGAAGATAAGGATGTTAACATATGTAAACCACTACTTACCGCACATTTCAACTATGCAAACACAAGAAAAGTATAACCACCCGCTTACCACATAAACTGTCCAAGCACATAATTAGGATAACCCTCAAACACAAGTCATCAGACCAAATCTATCCTCCATACCGGACATATCCTAAATTTATGCAATCTCATTAGCCTTGTACAACGAATTTTGTGATTCAAGTAACCCGGTTCCTATCAAATTGTTTTAAGAAATAAAAGGCTCTCAAATAATGCAAAGAAAAAATATAATTCAGTTCTTAAATATATTTTTTGAAAATGGTTCTTAAATAAGTTGGAGCGGGTAGTTGAAGAGACGCAAACCAAAACTCAATGATTGATACTATTACCAGCAATGAAGTCACACCTTGAATTCTGCTATCAAGGACTTCATCAGATTCATCTCTCCGAGAACAAAGCTCTCAACTATCAGCTGCAACACCTTTTCCTCAAATAAAGAAGTTGCCAAAGCCGTGTTCATGAGGGATGAGAACCTTAATGAATCCATAACTAGCTACAGTAGAAGAGGCCAAATTAGTACAGGAAGAAATACTGTATCATGGAGCTTGGAATCAAAGAGAGACATATCTGAATGTTCAACAAATAAAAGAGGCCCTGGTTGGTCATAACATCAAAACTGATAAAATATGAAAAAGGTTAGGGCACAAGTGTAATTGCAATTTTTGTAGGGGTACAAAAGTAATTTCAATTATAGGGGCATGAGCGTAAACAATTTCTTTATAAAAAGTATTGATTGAATTTTGTCGAGCTGGCTTATAGAAGTTGGATGTGATTAGACATGCCAAAATTATGTGAGCTTTAAGTAGCAAAAAGACAAGACAGGCTTCACAACCTGTTAACAGGGAAGCATGACTGTGTACTGAAGGGAAATGCGTATGCAATCACCGTATCATGAAATTTGCAAAAGCACAATGAGATGAATGCAAGACAACATTAGAAGTGAAATTTGCAAGAGCACGATGAGATGAATGCAAGACAACATTAGAAGTGTATTCACTCTGAGTTGAGGTAAAGAAGAAAATGCCTGATAACAAGGTATAACAAATTTCTTAAAAAATCATCATAACAAATTGTTAGAACGTACTGTAGAATGTTTCTGTTATTTTATACTGTTTAATATTGACTCGTAAATTTCCCATCTAATGATATCTACAATAGAGATTGGGGCTCTTATAATGAATTAAAAGGTTCCATTTTTCTCATATTAGGTCGGTGTTATGTCATCTTGTCTCCTCTCTTTTTCTCTCCCCACCAAATAAAAAAACATGGTCATAGAGGAAACACTGGCCACTGCCCTCCAGTGGTCCCTCACGCGATGATGCAAGCCTCTTGCACCCTACATTGCAACCATGTCAGTTTACTGAGGAAAAAAAGAGATGAGACAAGCCAAATACAAATCATCTTATGACTGCCCCAACCTCTCCTGTATAGACAGTTGGTGGGAAATTTACAAAGCAAAATTCTAAACAAATAAGAACTAAATAAATATACTGTTAAAATAATATCCAACAAATCCTACAAGGAATAAAAAATGTACGTCATAATCTCAAAGTGACCACTCATAATCTAATATTGGAATAAAAGATAAAATGATGCATGCTGTCATCGGAACACCTGGGAAAGAAGATCAAAATGATCTGGCTGAGATTCTGCAGTTGACGAGTTTGGCATCTCAAGATGCTTGACGCTCCACGAGCAGGCCTGAATGAGTACTTAAATTTTATAATAGTGTTAAATTAAATTAAAAAGGAAACAGCATGTTTCAGCATACCTTTGTTGCGAGAATAAGAAAATGACTGACACAGCAGGATGCATTCAACTCAAAGAACTTTGTGGATACATGTATGATTGCTTTGTTTAAGGTGCATTCTCCCATGGTAGATGCATCTGCCCATAGTGTCTATATGCTCATGTCAAGAAAGCTGACAGTGTGACTCAAGAAGTATTACAGAGATAGGTGATACCACCAAGCACAAGTTTTGCAATTGTGGAAGTTTTAGATTTGCTTTTACAGAAAAATATTTCCCTTGTCAACTAACCAGATAGACATAAGGATGCAATTCAATACAAATACTCGCAAAATAAATAAATAAGAAGAAGAATGTACTTGACGGGTCCACGTATTCTGAGAGCGTAAGAAATGGAACAGGAATCGCTTGCACAAAAAAATGGTTAATTATAATATAAAAACAAAAGCCCGGCATCCTGTAACAGAACTATACGAGCAATCAGAAATTCCATGACAGTGGACTTCTAGACACGTAGTATGATCATTGATTTGTAAATACAATACACTTTCAGGTAATAAATCGTTAGCTAATCGAAGACAAAAATATTTGAATGCTGATTTTTCATCAACAAATAAGGCAATTGGCAACCAAGCATTCTATGTATAAAATGAAAGTTTTGATTCAAGGGGAAAAAATAAAAAGTCTTAATTTTCCTTTTTGGATTCAACTCAAGAATGAAAAGGAGAAATGAGAAGCTAGATTACAAAACCACTCAAGTAGAAGAACGAACACATGCCACGCTTAATGAAAGTTATTTTGTCATGTCCATATTGTTGACCTTTTCAATTTTTCCTTTCATTCGCTTCTTTGAAATCCATGTTGAAAAGATTCAAATCGTTTCGAGAAAAAATCATAAATAGAGTTCTTAAAAGAACGTTTATTTAGGAATTTATCTCTCTTATGCTGGATGTCGGCTACCTAATGCGCAACCCTCATTTACTGAGGCTTGCAACCGGCCGTGGCTATTAAAGAAAAGGAGGGTTTCCAAGATCACTAGAACTATATGGTGGAATCTTCATCTGAATCAATCAAGCTTCTGGGAGAAGGTTTTAGAATATTTATTATGGAATTGTAACGGAAGTGCAAACAAGATGTGGGAGGTGGTAGTATAATATTGAAGGATATGGGAAGATCCTCAAGCGCATCAGGGAGGCGTGAGGATCGCATCGTATGTGATCGGGAGCGACTAGTCACACTAGTTGCTCGAGTCAGTTGAATTTAAAAATGTTTCTAATGATGAAATCACATGATCCAAGAACACTTCTCAAATCATTTCATCTAAACCACAATTAGGTATTAAGGTTTACCTCTTGAAGCGTGATTGGGATCGAGTCTTTAAACGAAGAGACCTCCTTTTTAAAGTCCGATTCGATGGAGGAGACGCTTGCGAGCACGTTGATGAGACGCGTGCTCCTCGCAATCCATATTGATGATCCAAGCAACAAATCTCCCGATTTCGTCACACGAGATCCAACGTCTTCTTCACAAGCGAAGCGCACCGAATGAGACGGAGATACATGAGTAAGCAATCCGACAGCATAACGACGATGCTGCGGCGATGGTGACTCTCTCTAGGCCATCAAGTTAGACAGCCACAAGAGAGAGAGGGAGAGAGAGGCTTGACGTGTAGAGAGAGAAGGGGAGAGAGCTTCTTGATTGATGTCTATTGAAGAGCAAGGGGTGTCTCTTCTTATATAGTATTTTGGGATTTATAGATCTCAATCCATGGACAATACAAAATTAATGAATGAGATTGATTTGTGTTTCTTCCAATGGCCATAATGTTGTAGAAACACAACAATAAATAATTTAACTTAAATTAATATATATCGATAAATCAATAGAAATTAATTTCAAATTAAATCAGTAAATCATGGAGATTGTGTGGAGAAGATTGCCCTCATCCCTGTAAAGGAGAGGACGGCCACCTTATCCCTTTAGGACTTGGTGGTTGTCCACCATCTTGACTTGGAGGAGGCAATCTCCATCCAATTCATGAGATTATATAATCTCATGAAATCTCCAAAATTATCTCACAAAAATAATTCATGATTATCTTGTGAAGACTGCAATCATGCCATTAGAAATTTGTGAATCACATTCACAACTCAAAATAAAATGTAAATATATTTTCAATTAATCGTCCAATGTGAATCCAAATCACATCAATAATTAATTAACAAATATAAATCACAATATGCTCTCTCTAATATATTATAAATCACATTTATAATATATCTGATTAATATGGATAGTGTTATCCACATTATTCATATCCATGATAATTAAATTACATTTAATCGTCTTGGATTTCTATTCTCATGTATCCAAATAATATGAATCACAATTATATTATTCACATTTTTTAAAAATATCACATGTAATTATCTTAGATAACTCTCCGTATAATATGAATCAAATTCATATTATTCATTATAATTACATCACATTTAATTATCAATTTTTTCAATGCTCAGATATATAATATCAACAATGAAATTATCCATGAACTCTTTAAAGGATAATGCGCTTTATCTGCGGATACTTGGAGATAAGGACAGTGTGATTGTATTGTTCCATGTATAACAACTTGGATATTGAAATCAAATCTCAAATCCAGATCTTGCGGACCTCTCATAGATGCTTGATTAAATCAAGATCGTAGATCTAATCTTCTCATTGCATCTGAATCACATTCGGATCAGTGCCCAACATTTGGACTAAGATCATATCATTTTTCTATAAGAGGAGTACCTAAAATCAAGACTTGTTTCACCACTCCCTCAGAATGGAAGCGCCATGGTTATATAATCGTTTATGATCACATCACCCTCAGGTGTTTCTAATATATGTACATCCTGCATTTTGGAAAATCAAGAATAAACCCAAAGCTTTAGATCTCTTTTAGATTGTCTCCTTCAGGGTTTTATTATTAAGTTTCTCATTTGATCGTTGGGAGTTGGTATCGATTATATACTTTTCAAAAGCATATATCATATCCAGATGTTGATCGTACACTTTCCAAAAGCATATATCAAACGTACAAATTCAGTCAAGCTTCCAAAGCGAGATGATTTTGCACGGAATTTGATCCTTCCCAATATCTTATAAGCAAGGTTTGAAAAAACGAAAGGCGGAACGAGGCGTTTTCCCTGGAAGCGAGGCGAGGCGTAGCCTCGAGGCGGACGAGGCGTAAGCCTCAGTTTTGTATAGAAAAATAAATATATAATATATAATACATATATTTATTGATGAAATAATATAATCTGACAAACATATAGTATATAACAATGTAATATATGATGATATTATGAAGATAAGAACATGAAAAAAGGATATATCAATGACTCAATGCCATAAACCTTTCTAAATTTCTACCTAATCAAACGAAAATCATTGGTTATAACTTATAACTATCACTAAAAAATTATCTAAAAGGGATTGGCTATAGTTGTCATTATAAATATCCAAGGTGTTGATATGAATCATATGATTTGAATCCTAACTATATGGTCTACTATACCCAAGTGAAGAACGGTTGTATGCATCCCCCCTGTTGCACCATACCCTACCAGAAGCCCGGTCAGCGAGCCTGGGGGGGCTAGGGGGGGCCCAGGTTGGCCCCCCCTTGCGGGGGTGCAGGGGGCAGCGCCCCCGTCCCAAATTTTTTTCTTTTATGAGGATTCGAATTCGTATACACATTTTTATATGTTTAAGGATGTAATAGTAAGCGTTCACTAAAATAATTTGGCATGTTAATGGTAAATATGAATATGAAATAGGTCAAATTCAAGCATATGAATATGAAAGAGATCAAATTTAAGCATACATTTTGCATAAATTAATAGTTAGATATAATTAATAGTAAATATGAAGTAGTTTGCTGAAATAGTTACATGTAATTAATAGTAAATGTGGAGTTATGAGTACGAAAGAAACATCAGATTTAGGCATTTATCTTGTATAATCATTATCCTAAACAAGTATATATTTATAAGCTTCTCAAACCACCATGTAACTATCAAAATCATACAAGAAATCTTCAAAAAAAACAAAAACGCCTCGGAAAACGCCTCGACCGCCTCGAGGCGTTCCTCAGCCAGTCGAGGCGCACGCCTCACTGGACAAGGCCGAGGCGCACGCCTCGAGGCTAAAAAGGCCCGCCTCGCCTCGAGGCGTACGCCTCGACCGCCTCGAGGCGCGCCTTTTAATACCATGCTTATAAGTAAGCTCATGTCATCCGATTCAGTAAATGAATCTGTATGGTCCCTTTGAGAGATCGTATTACTCATATGTCTTTGCATGCACACCAACGCGCTGGTGTATAGACCTTGGTTAGGTCATCAACCTATTAGTCTGCCAAATGTACATACTCAGACATATAGTAACACATCTGTCTCCGGTCAGAGGATACGTGCGTATATCGTGATAGTATACGACATAGGTCTTTGGTTATCTCGATCTCGTTAAACCAACTCTTTAATCTAACTAATCTGACATCTCTGAATCTCTATTCCTATGCAGAGGACATGCATCAAGAGAACGGTCAGATATCAACCTTTAAAAAAAGATTGGCATCTTCTTCTCCGGTTAGAGATCCTCACTTAATAATCATTTGACGGTGCTTGATGAGTCATCAATCTAACTCTTTAGATATTCACCCAAGCACCAGTTTCTATGATTCAACAATTGAATCAATAATTGTATGATCATTAAGATGACCATGGTACATGGCCCTAATTGTACTAAAAGACCTATTATGCAAATTAATCATTCTTAATTTCAGATCGGGGAATGATATTCGCAATAACATTTATTACATAATGGCTCTCCGTGGGTTCGCATGTCCAACAATTGTATCTGAAGGATAGCCAAAGAGATGCTAGGCAAGTCAAAAGAAGAACTTCCAGGCTAAAAGGAGGTTTGATGGTGGAGTGGGAGGTGCAAAAGAAGCTTAAAATTAAAAGAGCATGCTATAGAGCCATGTCTAATGATGGAACGGAGAAACTGTCACAAACTACAAAATAACAAAGAATGAAGTAAAGAATACTGTAAGCGAAGTTAAGCCAAAAACTTATGAAGTTTTGTACAAAAATCTTGATTGTGAGGAGAGCCAGAAGGATATATTCAGATTAACCAAAGCAAGAGAAAAAAAGATTAAAGATCTTTCTCAAGTGAAATGCATTAAGGATGAGGAAAGACACATGCTTGTTACTCTGAAAGATATGGAGACTAAATGAAATGAGTATTTCCATAAGCTTTTCATTGGGGAAGGAAATAGAGAGATCGCCTTGGGAGATCTAGCTAGTAGTGCAGTTACTTGAATCGTGCAAGTTATAAATGATTACAAAGGAATAAAGTAGATGAGGCATTAAAGGTTATGAAAGCTGAAAAAGGTACAAGACATGATGACATTCCTATGGAAGTATGAAGAGTATTAGGTGAGTGTGGTTTGACTTGGCTTACAAATTTATTCAATGTTATTTGACGAAGCAAGAAAATACCTGAAGATTAGAGGAGAAGCACTATGGTGCCTATTTATAAGAACAAAGGAGACATTCAAAATTGTTCGAATTATAAATGTATCAAGTTGGTGAGTCATACTATGAAAAATTGAAAATGTGTAATCGGAGAAGGTTGAGGCAAGTTTTCAAAGTAAAAGAAAACTAATTCTGATTAATGCCAAATCTCGCTCAACTATTGAAATCATCCACTTGTTGCGGAGAAAAATGGAGATTTATAAAGCTAAATGGAAGAACTTTCGTGTGATTTTTATTGATTTGGAGAAGGTTTATAATTATGTCCTATGAAAGATTGTGAAGAATTTTGAAGAAGAGACAAATGCATGTCCTATACATGAACCTCATAAAGGATATGCATGATAGGGTTTCATCTTGTGTAAGGATCCAGTATGGGAATATTGACTATTTTGACTTCAACATTGGTCCGCATCAAGTCCAGCTTTGAGTACATTCCTTTTTACTTTGATTAAGGACGAGTTGACTAGTCATATGTAGGATGAGATACCTTGGTGTGTGTTATTCACCGGTTATATTCTGTTGATTTATGAGACTAGAGATGAAGTAAATGAGAAGCTTGAAGTTTGGAGTCGTGCATTACAAACTAGAGGATTTCGTATAAGTATGGCTAAGACTGGAGATATGGAGTGCACTTTTGATGGAAGCAATTGTGAAGGAATCAATGTGAAGATTGGTGACGATAACATTCAGAAGAAAGATCCTTTTAGATACTTGGGATCTATTTTGCAACATAAAGGGAAACTGATGGAGATGTTACTCGTATAATAGATGCAAAATGGCATAAGTAAAGAGGAGCATCTGATGTTCTATGTGATGAGAAATTTCCTATGAAAATCAAAGGAAAGCTCTACAAAGCAGCCGTGAGACATGTTATGCTTTATGAATCTAAATGTTGGCTTGTGAACCATCATGTAAATATCGGATTCGGAATGATGAAATCAGAAGGAAAGTGAGTGTAGCTCCGCTCAAGGATAAGATGCGAGAAAATCGCTTAAGGTGATTTGGCCATTTGAAAAGGAGGTCTTATAATGCATTAATGCGGAGATGCGAGTGTTGGGATGTTGAGCCGGCTAAGAGAGGGCGAGGAAGGCCAAAAAAGTGTTGGAATGAAACTATCCGAAGGGACCTTAGTTTGTTGGATCTAAGCCCGAGAATAACCCAAGAGAGATCTGAATGGAGGCAAAGAATCCATGTTTTTAATATGGGAAAAGGTTTTGTTGTTGTCGTTGCTGCATTCGTCTCTATCTGATACTGTATGTAGCTCCAGGAAGCCGATGAATTTAACCCATCATGTCAACTGATAGTTAACCAATGCAGTTTTGTAAAACATGTGCTAGCAATACTTGAAACTACTTATCGTTGTATTAAAAATCTTCTCTGATGCGTGTAATTGGACATGTCAATGGATAAAGAAAGCATTGTGGCAAGTGCATCAAATGTCAGATTGCCCAATGGAACTCCCATCTCCAAAGTAAAGTTACAAAATTAGCAACAAATAAATAAATAAAAACGCTTAGGATACAGGTAGGCACTCGACAAGGAGAGAAACACCATCGGGGGCAAGTTTACAAGACTCCTCCAACTGGTAAATAAGCATGGTTTTGCGCTCTAAGTCCTGGAATGAAACGAGACTTCTGGTTACAGTTCAAATTATAATAATCCAACCATGAAACAGAATGTCTGCACGTAAGCCTTCAAGTTATCATCCATATTCTAGTATGTACAGGTGCGGTAAGTGCCAAATAGTAGCCATGAATGAGCTAAAACGGGCAGAGATGCACGAATTCAGGTTCACGTGTATCGCTTAAGAACGTAAACTCCGATTTAGCCAGTATTAAATGAAACTAGCATGTATCTATTATCATGGGGATTAAACCCAGAGAAGGAGGCAATTAAAATACAAGACTAAACAATTGAAGAAACGATTATTGCTTACACGTACATGCAAGTTCAGAGGACTTGAAGAACAAGTCGCTTTCTATTTTTTGAGGAAAATAAATCACCTTCCTGAATTAACTAGACCGAAAGCTTATGATACAATCAGATGATCAGAATATCCCCACGTCAAATAGGTTTCGGCACGATAAACTCATTGAACGGTTACCTTGGTATTTTACCAAAAACATTCAAACAAGAAAAATGTCATTTTTCATGTACTCTCCGTAAATTATCACCACCATATGGAGTTCCCACAGCATTTCATATCCTAACCCCATGTCACCATTTTGCCCACTCTACTGAAGTCATACCCACATAAACCAGTGTTTATTGTTCATTTCTCCCGTAATAAGTCCAGATGATCGGTTGTTTATGTTGCGTGTGTGAATGGCTACATTGTAACACATGTGGCTTTGCAATTCAAAAAGGACTAGCAGCGCAACTTTTTGCCCGCTTGTCTACGTTTCGGGGTAAACTTTTCTTACGGTTAATTATCAATCTCTTTTCTCTTGCTTACTAAGAAAAATGGTTATTTTGAAAAGTATACGATTACAGGTACGACTCAAGCACATTGAGACGATATATATGCAGTCCATTTAGTATCTTCCAAAAATAGTTACATTTTCAGGTCTGAAAATACGTGCAGACATTGGAGCAGATTTTCTGTACACCATCCTTGTCTTTGTTTAGCAAGCTTCGGATTAAATCAAACATGAGCGTGGTGAGTAATTTGCAGACTAGTTGAAGCAAATGCAACGCGTGCTGGGTCGATTTTAAATGGCATGAGGAATTAATTCAAACCCTAGTCTTCAAGCGATTTTAAATGGCTCTGATCTTGCGGAAAGTTGCGAGTACGGGTGGTGGAATGGGGGTGTTGATGGATTTTGCGAGTGTGATTTGGAGAACGGAGGTAGAGGAGACTCACGTTGGACGATTTGATCGCTTCCAGTAGGCTGCTCAAGTCCTCCGTCGGCTTCCCTTCGTCTTCCATCTCTCCCTCTCTCTCTCTCTCTCTCTCTCTCTCTCTCTCTCTCTCTCTCTCTCTCTCTCTCTCTCTCGCTCGCTCGCTCAGGCGCGAGTGCAGTATATTTAGCGAAGCATTCCCGCCTGGAGGGTTTTGGCGAAATATAATTGGAGATAAATGAGAGGAACTAGAAATATTGTGTGTACAACCTAAGAAAGAAATAGGATTTTTATCGGTCATGCTCTTCTAAGATATTCCAATATCAGTTATGTCTCTTTTTCTTAGAAATATCAATTGCCTTCAACTTCTTCCCCTTCTATCACTTGTGCCCCTCCGTTACTTTGATTGTCAATGATTTGAACTTAACCATGGTTTTCTCAAATCATGGTGAGGTTAGGAGGAGTAAAACGGGAAACCTTCGTCTTCTTACTCGTGACGACCTTCGGGTTCCTCGGGTCTGCCTTCGGAACAGTCGACGACATGGGCGGTGGAAGCACCTTCATGCCAATGTCGAATCTCATGGTAGGTTTCAACGCCACGTTGGTGGATGCTCCTGTTCAACTGCTAGATCATGAGGGGAGGAGGAAGAGGAGGCATGAGAGGGGAAAGATGGGGGCGGAGGATGGCGGCCTGAGGGCAGAGGAAAAGAGGGGCGGACGAGGGTGGCCTGTGGGTAGAGGAAAAGAGGGGGCAGAGGATGGTGACCTAGGGGCGGAGAAGAAGATGGGACAGAGGAGGGGGGAGATGGGGGCGGAAGAGGGTGACCTGGTGGCAGATGAGGGTGGCCTAGGGACGGAGGAGGGGGGAAATGGGGATGGAGGAGAAAAGGGGGCAGAGGAGGGTGTCCTACGAGCGGAGGAGGGGGGAAATGGGGGTGGAGGAGAAAAGGAGGCAGAGGAGGGTGGCATGCCGGCGGAGGAGGGGGGAGCTCGGGGCAGAGGAGAGGATGGAGCAGAGGAGGGGGGAGCTCGGGGAGGAGGGGAAGGGGGAGGTTGACCTGGGAGGATTGGAGCTAACGTGAGGCAGAGGTGACGTGAAGCCTGAGGGCCTTGAGGGAGTCGACGGCAACGTTGATCTCAACGACGACGATGGAGCGCGACTTGAGGGAGTGGACGGCCTCGGCCTGGAGGTCGACAGGACGGGCGGCGTTTTCGAAGGGCGACGTTTTCGAAGGCCATGTAAGAGGGTGATCGAGTACAAAGACCTCACGGTCTATTTTTCTAATTTATTTCCGTTTGCGTCCTCAGAGTTAACATCCGTTTGCGTCGGGAATGGACGGCAACTAACCTGACGGACACAAGTGATAGAACGGGAAGAAGTTGGGGGCACAACTGATATTCCAAAAAAGGGAGGGGCATAATTGACATTGGACTATCTCAGAGGGGCACAACTGATACCCCCCCCCCACCCCCAAAATATTACGTGTACAACAACAACAATGACTTTTTTTTAGATTTAAGCATGATTAGCTACATGGATTCTTTGTCTTTATTCATATTTCTCTTAGGTCATTTGTCCATCTTAGATCCAAAAAATTAAGATCCCTTCGGTTAGTCGCATTCCAACACTTCTTAGGCCTTCCTCTCACTCTCTTAGCCGACTCAACATCCCAAGACTCGGATCTCCTAATGGGTGTAGAAAAAAATATTACATATATAAACAAATAAATAATGTGATTATTTTATTTTGTAATAAATTATCCTCCTTTGTCCCGAGACATTATATCGTGTCTAAACATGAATAGTTACCTCGAGATTCCACCTCTTCTTGCGGATTTCTCTTTATTCCCATAATAGTTTATCCTTTTCGATTATTCCATATATTTTTGCTTATTTATCCTGTGTTCGTACTACATGTTACACAATAACTCATTTATTTCATAATGACCATCACTTATTATACATTCTCAAATACAACAAAGGAACACGATATGTGAATAATTCATACTAAAACAAAATCTCTGAATATGAAATGAGAAAAAGAATGAAGTTGTTTATCTGTTTTCACACTCTTTACTCTCAAAGCAACCAAGTTAGGAAGCATGTCAAATCATGTTTGAGAGAGTGAATATGTTGATTAATGATGTGTTTTATTTGGGATGGTCGACATTTGTCTTTGATGAATTAGGAGGAATGTGGCTTCATATATTCCTAATGGAATATGGAATAGGAAAATACTCACATTTTTTTCTCCATTTGGTCACTCTTTATGTTTCCTTTGATTTACTATTTCAACCTTCCTTTTTTTATTTACATCTCCCGATGTAAACCCCTAAACACTCAACTTGTAATTTTGATTAATCAACTTACAAGTTGGTTAAAACATAAGTAATATATGACTTACTTAGAAGTGTCCCATGGCCAAGAATCCAAAGAAACTTAAACACTCTCGCTTTCAACTACAATTGAATAGGAAATAATCGATTTAATGAAGGGACATTCGATTCAAAGGAAGTAGTTTTGGCGAGTTTTCGAATTTGGTTGCACATGCCATATTTAAGAGTGCATTTGGACTGCCATGGGTTCCTTATCACATATCCTCCTTCCTTACATCATTATTCACCTCCATCTCCGATATGGTGACCAGCAAAGTCTAGCCAGATTTTCCAGAAGCATGTGGTCGGCATCGACTTTGTAACGTTCCGGGCTTAGTTCCCCGGTCCGTTATCGAGGAAAACTGATCCTGAAACTTGTTAGATTCGAGCTCAAATGGATCCGTTGGCAACCACCCAAAAATGCTTAAGCCCAAGTTGTCAAGTAGTTGTCTCCATCACTTATAAACCACACCCACACTTCGTGAGTTTTAGATGTGACACTATGTTTGAGGTTGGGGTGTTACAGACAGCGAGGAGAGTATAGAGAATAAGAAGTGAGAATTCAATGAGGAGAGTTTAGAGAATAAGAAGTGAGAATTCGACACAATATGGGATGAATTGTGTGATACACAATATTCGGTTGATGGTATCAAATTAACAATGTATGAACCAGAAATACGAGCGGATGGAGATATCAAATCAGAAAAGTACTCAATGATTTAATGTAGAAACCGAAGTAGGTGAAAGCCATGACCTATAACCTTATTGTAATTGTAGAATTTTCTCTTTTCTCTCTTGATGAAGCTTGTGTCCACTATCCTATACCGAATTAAATTAATGATAGATCAAACTCACAATCTTGCAAAAACTAGCAAGACATAGAATCTTCATGAGAATCGCAAGAGCTTGGAGCTCGAGACATCATCGCATTGAGAGCATGAATACAATAGACAAAGCACTCTTTCTTTGTGTCGAATAAGATAAAAATATTTCTCTTAAATGTGAGTCTTAACCAAAATCATTATGGGTCATATTTATATGACTAAAGGGTCAATATATATGTTTGAGACTAATAGGGGCATTAAACATAAAATTATAACCTTACATTGCTTAAGAAAATCAGAATCAAAAGTTGATCGATCAATGTACAATATTGATCTATCAAAACGATAAAATAGATCGATCAATCGTATTCTTACAAAATTTCAATATTGAGTATAGTTGATCGATCAACTGTACAATATTGATCTATCAAAACGATAAAAAGATTTGTCCGACTTATGTCCCTTCGAGATTTTTATGCCACTACCTTTTTGCAATAACGCTCGTGCAATCGTATTTTTACAAAATTTACAGAACCGTCCTTCCATTATTGCACTTAAGCCCCTATATTACATTATCGGAAGGGCAGAAGGTGGTATTGTGAATTTTGTAAGAATATAGAGGCACATGCGTTGATTGAAAAAAAAAAGTAGGAATGTAAATGTAATTATAGAATCTCGTAGGGGTATGACTGTAAAAACCCATAAATTTACCAGATCACAAGTGATGGAGACCCCAACGGCAGTTTTGGAGCCATGTGCTTAGCCATATTATAATCCTTGATAATTAAGATCATATGATCCACCTAATTTGTCGCATAATTGGACAGTGAATTTAATATACGATCAGATAAAAAAGGAGAATATTTTAATCTGAGCAATCATGAGGGTACTGCTTAAATGAATCCTTTGTTTTGAATTACATTCCTTGGGAGATGATTTTGGTAGGGTAAATGAGGTTGCTTTTGAGGAACTAACTTTCTTTTTATTTTATTTTTTTATTTTTTATATTTTTTTAAAAAATACTTATGTAGATTTAATAACTATATCCATATATTATGTCATTCAAGTTTCGTGCGAAACAGAGACTTTTACGACCTTCATTTAAGCAAAATCGATTTTAACAATTCTGCGACCGTTAAAAATGATTGTCTGGTCTCTATCTCGCATTAAACTTGAATGATATAATATATGGACATGATCATAACAATCAAGGGGTTCATTTAAAAAATAAAAAAAATGGAAAAACAATATGAGGAAATCAAGTTAGCTCCTAAGGGTCAACCCCATTTTACCCATTTTTGGTAAGGTGTGATTTTCATGTTTAAGGAAAAAGTGTTTGGGTGGTTATTAAATTTAATATTAAAGTGAAATTCTCTCTCCTTTTAATATACCATATGGGTATTTTTCTTGTCATGGTAAAGGCGTCGATCATCGTTAAAATGTGCATATCATATGGACGTTGAAGTACCTACCTCTGGAGATTAAAATAATATTTTGGAAGGGTTTAAAAAAATAAAGGAGCATCTAAATATTGTTGCATTTTTAAATGCAAAAGAGAGAAAGTTTAGATATGATGATTATTGATCAAGTTTTTTATATCATAAACTCCCATTAAATTGGTATCTATTTTAAGATTTTTTAACTGCGATTTCTTTTTTGCATAATCTAGGTTTTGGACTTCTTCCATTTAAAATTAGCTGTGCCTAGATCTTTATCATTCAAGTTTTTACTTGTTAATTACATTTTAGCTCCTGCAGTTCTTGAACATCAGAGTCAAGTGCATTAAATGTTAACGAAAACCATTAAAAAATAAGCACTTTATAGGTAAAACATGAAGTTTGACATACCATGATGTATAAGATGCATTTTATGCTCAATTAAACACATATTTTTTAAAAAAAAATAAAACAATGGAAATTTGAATTCGCCAATGTTAAACACTTGTAAGAAAATAGAATACATTTTTCTAATAGGACGATATTATAAAGTTCACCACAAAAGCATTTCTGTTTTAATCATGATTAACTACTTAAACTTTTGTGATTAAGCGTATGTATTATTCATTATGCGTAATTGTCTTCAACATACATTCATCACAACAAAATTGGTTTATGATAAATATTTTGAACATTCGTTGACATATCTTTTGGTGTTAAATACGTACCAGTGAATATTTATTTATTGTAAAATTGCATTTTTTTTATAATCAACGATGAATGCTATATTTATTGTTAAAGTTTTATATGACGACGATTATTATTTGACTTTTTCATTTAAACTTTGTATTAATTTTTGCTAATTTAGCGCGATTAGAAGAAAATTTCAACAACAACCATTGTTATATGATTTCTTTGCTAGCAATATAGCAAGAAATATGACATTCATTACAAATTTAATCAATCAAATAATAAATAATATTCGTTATCATTGCATTCTTAGAAGATATGACAGCGGATATTATTTCAAAAACCGAAGATAGGAAAACTTTGATCAATTCGGAATCAAACACAAAAATAGGCAATCAATAAAACAAAACAAAATTTGAAGAGATGGAGACAACTAAAGATATAATTAAAAGATAGAAAAGAAATGCTATCATTTAGAAATCGTCCTTCCGTGTCTGCTTCTTTAATATAAAGTCCACCTTTGAACACTTGAATTAATTATGTAGCCACCCTATACACTTTTTTTTAGCAATAAAAGGTGGTCTTGTATTCTCTCTAAATACTATAAAATCAAAGAGGGATTAATTAAATGAAACGAACTTAGCATGCCCTGAAAAGTTTATCTTTTTTGAGCCCTCTAATCATCAGAGGAATCTAATCACACTTAGTTCAATATTGTAAATAAATATGAATATACGCAGAAATATAAATACATATAGGGGTCTCTCAATAAGTTCGCTCTTTCACGAGCTTTAAAAAAACCACTATCGATTCTCTAAGTTGTGTAGCAAATTTGTAAAATATAAACTATGAAAAAATTATGATCATATTGTTTTGTAAAAAATATAGCATCCATGCATTACTAATATTTTCGTCTAATGTAATCATATTTTAATAACTCTATCTTCGTATATGTATATATGTTATATTAACCTGTATTATTAAATATGTAACAAAAGAAAATGTAAAATGAGAAAAATGTCTAAATTAACATAGTTTTCCTAAAGGGATTTTATCACTTGTGCCCCTTCGAGATCTCGCAATTTCAGTTATGCCCCTATCTTTTTGGTAATATCAGTTGTGCCCCTCACTTCTTTCTCCGTCATCAGTTGTGCCCTTCCGTCAGAGTGACCGTCAATGAATTGACTTAACCATGGTTTTTTCAAATCTTGGTGTAGTTAAGAGGGGTATTATTGTCCAGACTCCTCTCCTTCCTCCTCCAACCTCCTCCTCCTCCCTCTCCGCCCGGAGTTCGCCTGCGCCTGCACCGCGCACGACCACACCACGCCCTCCTGTTGCCCTAGCCATTGCCAGCCACACACCATGGACCCTGGTTGCTTGGAACCATCCTTGCAGGAGTCCGAGCTCGCCACGGCCTTCGAGGTCGCGGGGGCCATCAACGCGCAGCGGGGAGCCGTCCTGCTGTCTGCGGTGTGGAAGCTTAAGCGCACGTTCGACATCGGGTCGGAGAGAGTGCTCGAGGCGTGCATTCTCGGGACGATGAGGTTGTACCCGTCGGGGCGGAGCTGGGAGAAGGTACGGAGCCGAGAGGAGGTACGGGGAGCTCGTTCCGTGCGGGGTGGAGAGGGAGGTGTTGGGGCGGAGATAGAGCCAGACGAGGGCAGAACGGAGGTGCTGGGGGCGGAGGGGAAGAGCCCGGGCGGAGGAGAGGTGCTGGGGTTCCAGAGGGAGGTGTGGGGCGAAGATTGAAGGGGCGGAGGGGAGGTGCGAGGGCGGTGGGAGGAGCCGGGGCAGGGAGGAGAGGGGCAGAGGAGGTTTGGGCGATGGAGGAAGGGGCTCGAGGGGGAGGGGGTCGGGTTTGGGAGGAGGTGGCGGAAGGAGGGGCTGGGGCTCGGGAGGAGGTGCGGGAGAGGGCTGGGGAGGTGCTGGGAGGCGGAGGCGCGGGGGGCGGTGGGAGGTGCGGTGGGGGAGGGAGCTGCGGCGGGTGGAGGGAGGTGCTGGGAGGCGGAGGCGCGGGGGGCGGTGGGAGGTGCGGTGGGGGAGGGAGCTGCGGCGGGTGGAGGGAGGTGATGGGGCGGAGGCGCGGGGGACGGTGGGAGGTGCGGTGGGGGAGGGAGCTGCGGCGGGTGGAGGGAGGTGCTGGGGCGGAGGCGTGGGGGACGGTGGGAGGTGCGGTGGGGGAGGGAGCTGCGGCGGGTGGAGGGAGGTGCTGGGAGGCAGAGGCGCGGGGTGGTGGGTAGAGGGAGGTGGTGGGAGGCGGAGGCGCGGGGGGCGGAGGAGGAGGAGGAGGATGGGGACGAAGGCGAGTCACGTGGGTGGAGCCGGAGGCTCGGGAGCAGCTGCAGGAGAGCTCCAGGAGGAAGAGGGAGGAGTTGTGGAGGAGGAAGAGAATGGATGAAGAGGAGCAAGAGGAAGAAGATGGGAGAGGAGGAACAAAAGGGAGGAAGAAGACGGGGGTGGAAGATGACTTTTCACTCCATTTTTTTAAAATTAATTCCATCTATGTCCTTGTAGTTAACAGCCGTTTGGGTTGCTTATGGACGGTCACTAACCCGAGTGGCACAAGTGATAGATTAGCAAGAAGTGAGGGGTACAACTGATATTACCAAAAAGATAGAGGCATAACTGATATTGCGATATCTCGGAGGGGCACAAGTGATAAAATCCCTTTATATATTTACATCTATATTATATTCATGTGAGAGGCTTCAGATAGATCATTAAATATGTGTGCAAGTCAGTTCGCATATATCTCCCTAGCAATAAATCCGTACAAAATATTTACTTAAATTTTCCTATCTTTTTGCATGTGATATAACAATACATTTTGAAATATTCGTCAAGATAAAGACATGTTGTTAAAGTGTAGCCAAAAAACTAGAAGACATGCATGATTACTTGGAAAAACATTGAGAGTTTCTTGCAAATAGGTATAATATATGGAATTGGAGAAATCAAAAGAGAATAGTTGACAATAATTACTATATACTATTTTTCTTGTTCTTATTGTTGAGAAGAAAAGGGTATTATGGGTATTTGTCACTAAGAGGAGTCCCCTACTTGTAAACCCTAACCCTAATCCTCCACTATATAATGAGGATTAGGAGGGGCCTAATTACACACAGAAATCTAATTCCACTTTCTAAGATGGTATCAGAGCCCTAGGTTTTGACCTAGGGATCTGTGCGGCCTTCCCCCTTCTCTCGCCCCCATCGACTCGCCTCCCTCCTCCCACTGCCGCCTCCCTCCTCCCACTGCCGCCTCCTCCCACTGCCGCCTCCCTCCTCCCACTGCCGACGCCCTCCTCCCAGCCTCGCCTCCTCCCAGTACCGCCTCCCTTCCCCAGCCTCGCCTCCCAGCCTCGCCTCTTCCCACGCCCCGCCTCGCCTCCTCCCACGCCCCACCTCGCCTCCCACTGCCGACGCCCTCCTCCCAACCTCGCCCCCTCCCAGTGATGCCTCCCTTCCCAGCCTCGCCTCCTCCCACGCCCCGTGACCCATCGCCCCTCCTCTCTCCTCCCAGCCTCTGCCTCCAACCGGCAGTACATCGCCTCAGCCTCTGCCTTCCCCAGCCTCACCCAGCCCCGCCCCGCAACCCATCGCCTCGGCCTCGGCCTCCCATCGCCCCGCCTCTCTCCTTCCAGCCTTTGCCCTACCCCACCCCCGCCATCGCCATAACCCCGCTCGCCCCCACCCTCCAGGCAACTGCGCCCCACCGTCCAGGTGTTGCGCCCCACCCTCCAGGCACCCTCCAAGCAACCGTACAGGCGCCGTGCCCCACCCTCCAGGCACCCGCGCCCCACCCTCCAGGTGTTGCGCCCCACCCACGCCCAACGTCCAGACCGCGCCAGGCTGCCCTCGCTCCGACCCCGCCTCCACAGCAGGTCGTGTCTCACCCTTGCCCATAGCGTTCGCGTCTCACCCTCGCCAGGCTGCCCTCGCTCAGACCCCACCTCCACAGCAGGTCGCGTCTCACCCTCGCCCAGAGCGTTCGTGTTCCCACCGTACGTCATCGCCCCAGATTAGCCCAGCTCTCTTCCAGCGCCTATACATCGAGGTTCCAGCGTACGTCATCGCCATTGCGTCAGATTCCAAGCGGACTCCAGCCGATTCATGCGCATCGTCCATCAAACCGCCTCCTCCAGGGACCATTCTCCAGTGCCCCGTCAACCATAATTCTATTTAGCATATGTAAAATGATGGTCGATGTGTCTTGAGATGTAATAAACAAAAAAATATACAAAGAGAGAGAGAGAGAGAGCGACAAACAAACACGACATAGGTGGAAACAACAACCGTACTTTGCGACCTCGCTAAAAGCTGACGGCAGAGGATCCTATGGCATCCGAGGTACCTACATCAGAATTTGATGGAGGCGGTCATTCCAAAATGCCTTCCTTTGGATCAATTCCAAAATTCGATGCCACTAATTACGCCATGTGGTCTCGACTATTTCTGATGATTGTTCGAGGGTATGATAAAGAACATATCCTCCTCGAAGAAGAACCAACTAACAAGGTTGGAAAGTACGCTACTTGGGTCAAAGATAACGGTATGGTAAGCTCGTGGATCATGGTTAGTGTCATTGATAGGATCGCTCAGGAATTGGTCTACTATGATAGTGCGCACGATATGTGGAAGTCCCTGTTAGCCACCTATGGGTAGGACAAAAATTCTACCAAAATGTATCAATCATTCCATGATTTGATGCATTTGCGTCAGAACGGTCGGCCATTATCGGAATACTTTTCTGCCGTCAAATCTCTTGTGGCAAACTACAATGTTTGCGCCCCTTTATGCACATGTCCTACACAACGGCAACATCGACTGAATATGGTTACTATGATATTCCTTGGCAGATTAGATCAGAGTTTTGTAGCTCCTCGAGATCAGATGATCACCTCTCCTGCGCTTCCGACTATGGAGGAAGCATACAATACATTGTGCCGACTACCGACCCCTCCGACTCCCTTTACCAAAACTTTAAACTAAACAACGGCTCTCGCGGCATCCGGACGGAGCTTCAGAGGCGGCTACAGGGGCAGGGGACGGGGTCGTCACTTGCCAGGAAGAGGACGATCACAAATACAGTGTGCATTCTGTCATAAATTAGGGCACACCGAAGCCGTATGCTACAACAAACATGGACGTCCAGGACCATCGGCTCGGGTTGCTACTACAGACCTGGAAGGAGGCTCGGTCGAGATTCCTCGAAAGGATTTCGATGATCTTATGCTACGGCTATCACAGCTGAATCCCGATGAGGCCACTACTTCAGGAGATATCGCCGCCATTGCCCAGACATGTACGATTCTTGCATCAGCTAGCCATCACAATCACTCGCAATGGCTTATTGATACGGGGGCCTCCACTCACTTGTGTGGAAATCCTCGGCTCTTCTTGAAACTTAGAACAGCCCAATCTCAGAAAACTGTTCAAGTTGTTGATGGGCGATCGTCACCAGTTACAGGTGTTGGGGATGTGCACCTTACCCCTACAATCGATCTGCACAATGTTCTATTAGTTCCAGATTTCCCGCTTGGTTTACCCTCGGTCAGCAAAATATGCAAAGAACTTCACTGCCGAGCTATTTTTGATGCTTCTACCTGTGTTTTTCAGGACATACCGACTGGGAGGACGATTGGTACGGGCCATGAAGAAGGGGGTGTCTACCACCTTGACTGTCCATCTACCGTAGTCGCCTATTCCGGAACCTCTATGGGCCAATCATCTACTATTCTTTGGCATCAGCGGTTAGGTCATCCTTCAGTACACAAACTCCGTCGGCTTATTCACACATGTCCCCCATGAGTACTATCACTTGCGAGGCGTGTCAAGTAGGAAAACATCACCGAGCAACATTTCCCTCGTCTGGTAACCAGCATTCAACCACTATCTTTGATTTAGTTCACATAGATATTTGGGGACCTAGTCGGTATCCTGATCGACTAGGTCATCGTTATTATCTTGTTCTTACTGATGATTTCTCTCGAGTTGCATGGATATTTCTTTTGAAGAACAAATCCGATGCCACCGATGTCATTACTCGATACATCGCAAATATAAAAACACAATTCGATCGTACAATCAAAACCATCCGCTCTGATAATGGACAAGAGTTCTTCTCCCACGACTTGCAAAACATTCTTTCTAACCAGGGTATTGTGCACCAGACCACCTGTCCCTACACTTCTCAACAAAATGGTGTCGCTGAACGTAAATATCGTCATATCCTAGATACTGCACGCACATTACTCCTTGCCTACAATGTTCCATCACTATACTGGGGGGATGCAGTCTTAACAACAACATTTCTTATCAACAAGTTGCCATCTACAACTTTACATGAACACATACCTATTGAGATTCTTTTCCCTGGAAAACCCATCTATCCTATTCAGCCACGGGTTTTTGGGTGTACTGCGTTTGTCCATCTTCATGCACCTGGCAGGGACAAGCTTACTGCACGAGCTGTTAAATGTGTCTTTCTAGGATATGCTGCAAATCAAAAAGGATACCGATGTTTTTATACACGATCACATAAACATTTCGTAAGCGCTGATGTCACCTTCTTCGAGTCAATTCCGTATTTCTCAACTTCGTCTACTAGTATTCGTCCATCAACATTCTCCACCGAGAACCTCACCCTCCCATTACCTGTTCCAACTCCCGAACCATCTCCCACTTTCCCTTCTGAGCTAGTACCAATTCCTCAGGTATGTTCCCCTACTCAGGATTTCGAAACTAATGTTCTTGCAGAAAATCTGGCGGACTTGCCGATAGCTCAACGTCGCCAAGCTCGACAGTGTCCGTCGGTCTATCGCACCAAGCACCTGATCTCTGCAGCAATGTCACTCTCCAGACTTACTCCGGCTTATAAGACTTTTGTGGAAGGTGTTTCAGGCACTATCATTTCCAAGAACCACATTGATGCTCTACAAAATTCTCACTGGTTTAAAGCAATGCAAGAAGAGATGCCAGCTTTGGAATCAAGACACACTTGGACTCTAGTAGATTCCCCAATAAATACTCATGTCGTTGGTTCCAAGTGGGTCTTCACTGTCAAGTACAACCCAGATGGTTCTATTGCACGCTACAAGGCCCGCTTGGTTGCCAAAGGGTTTACCCAAACCTATGGCGTTGACTTCTTCGACACTTTTTCACATGTGGCTCGTTTGTCGACGGTGCAGATTCTTATTGTTGTTGTTGTTCAGTTGGATTGGCCACTACATCAACTAGATGTCAAAAATGCCTTCCTATATGGTGATCTTCATGAGGTGATTTACGTGCAACAATCATCTGGATTCGAGCGACAAGGGGAGTGTCAGAAGGTATGTCTTTTACGCAAGGCATTTTATGGATTAAAACAAAGTCCTCGTGCCTAGTTTCACAAACTATCAGAAGCATTACATGTGATTGGATTCACAAGGTCTTCATCTGATCACTCCTTATTTGTCAAAAGAAGTTCAAAGGGTACAGTAGTAATGCTAGTATATGTAGATGGCATCATTCTTACAGGAGATGATGATGAAGAAATTACCAGAGTAAAGAAGCATCTTGCAGAACAGTTTGTGATTAAGGACTTGGGACCATTACGATATTTCTTGGGGATTGAGATAGCTAGATCGAGGCGTGGATTGGTAATGTCTCAACAGAAATATGCCATTGATCTACTGACAGAAACATGGATGCTTGGTTGTAAGCCATCACACATTCCTATGGATCCTAAAGGACGAATTTTTGACAAAGGAGCAACAGAGGATGCTAGCAGGTACAGACGCCTAGTTGGCAAACTGCTATATCTCACTATTACTCGTCCAGATATCGCTTTGGCAGTAGGAAGACTGAGCCAGTTTATGGACTCTCCCAATACAAATCACTTTGAGGCTTGCATGATGATACTTCGATACGTCAAGCAGTCCCCTGGAAAAGGACTACTATTTCGTAAAGATGGCAACCTCAACCTTGTGGCCTACTCTGATGCAGACTATGGAGGATGCTTACAAGATAGAAAATCCACTACAGGATTCTGCACATATCTGGGAGGAAACTTAATCACATGGAAGAGCAAGAAGCAGGCAGCGGTGTCACGATCCAGCGCTGAAAGCGAATATAGAGCCATGGCACAAGCAGCGGCTGAACTTGTATGGGTCAAGTCCGTATTAACTGACCTCCATGTCAAGTATAAGGATATTATGGAAAAGTCTAAGGATATTATGGAACTAAGATGTGACAACCAAGCAGCAGTATATATTGCAAACAACCCCATGTTTCACGAGCGCATGAAACATGTGGAAATCGATTGCCATTACACAAGAGATCTCATACAAAAAGGACAATTACGCACACAAGGGCTTCCATCTACAGAGCAGACTGCAGATATATTTACAAAACCATTAGCAAGAATTCAGTTCGAAAAATGTTGTAACAAGCTGAGCATGTATGATTTATATGCTCCAGCTTGAAGGGGAGTGTTGAGAAGAAAAGGGTACTATGGGTATTTGTCACTAAGAGGCGTCCCCTACTTGTAAACCCTAACCCTAATCCTCCACTATATAATGAGGATTAGGAGGGGCCTAATTACACACAGAAATCTAATTCCACTTTCTAAGACTTATGATGTACTTAGGGCTTGTTTGGTAATTGGATTGGAATGGGTTGAGGTATCCTCCTATGAATAGCAGTTGTTTGGAGGATTTGGAGGGTTGGAATGATAATTGTGATGTGATGTGACATTGATTATGTCTTATATTAACTTTTTTAATGATTATAATATGTTAATAATTTTATTTGGACATGGTTAAAAATATTATACTAAAGAAATTGTTGGGTCAATACAAGTAATTACAATGCAGGAATGCATGGTTGAAGCCAGGAGTATGCCAGGGTACCCCGTGTACACTGGCAACCAAACAAGCCCTTTTGAGCTTGTCATGAAAACGAATCAATCTAGACAGTTTGGCGTGGTTCTGATGCTATTAAAATAATATTATGACCATTAATTCTTAATCACTTTTTATAGTTCTTCTCACAGTTCATTCTTGAGGGAATTTTTTCAATTATATCATTGTTGCATATTATATGTATTACTTAATAAGATAATATCTTTTATTTGATAATATAACTGGAAATAACCTTGCCCACCTAATCCCATGAGGAAGTAATCAATCTAGTTAATCCAACTACAATCAAGGTCTTAATTTCCTCGGTGAATCGAGTAAGTAGCAAATTTTGGGTGGCTTGAAAACTAGGATCAACTGACTAATTTGGCTAATTAAAGAGTATGATCCAATCAAGAAAACACAGAAACTAATTAATTACGTGTACTAATCACGTAAGCGATCGACATAAACCATGAATGTTCAGTAATTAGTGGTTAATCGGGATTTTCCACTTATGATTAAACTAGGAATTAATTAGATCAAAGCTGCTTTGACGAAGCCTTCCAAGTGCCAACGTCGAAGCTGCATGGAAGAAGGCAGATAAAGGGAAGATAGAACTTTGATTTAGGTCAAGTATCTAGTATTATGTAGCAATCATCATTCAACCTTTTTCTCTAATGGCATTCGAGTATAGAAATAAAAAGCTAATGCCATGGCTAGCACTTCGGCCACGTCTCTCGATCGAGTAAACTAGTGTATATATCGTACATTTACTTTAATTCGATCGAGTCCTCGGCTCAATTAGTTAATAGAAATCCAAATTCGAAATGAATCCGACAAAGCACTACAAGAAAAAAGAGTTGTGGCTACAGAATGTGGCTACGGAAATTTATGACCACGATAATTCCGTGGGTACTAGTTTCTCGTAGCTACAATCAACGGTCAAAGTCTTCATACAAGAGTTGTCGCCACGACAAGTTTTGTGGCCACTTGCAGTGGCCACGACATATTCGTGGTTAGAAAACTCTCGCGACGAGACTTGTAGCTACGACTACTGGCCACGATGTGTTGTTACCAAAGCTCAATTCCGTGGCCACAAAACACATATCCGTGTGTATAGTTCTGTAGCCACAACTTGTTTTCATTGTAGTGAAACTTGATAGATTTATAGCAGTTCGACAGTGTGTCTACTCCACACGCTTACACTAGACTCTCTCCCTAATGGATGTATTTACGTCACCGACAAAACTCCATAGATCCCTCGACCACCACGCAAATCGCCCGCCGATGACATGAGCATGTGTTCACATTCATGCCGAAGTCATTCCAACCTTATGGGTTCATTTGGTTGCAGGGTTCGGCAGGGTTGGGTTGGGGTACCCCTGTGAATAGTAAACTGTGAGGAGAATTTGGATGTTTGGAAGGAGGGGCATCCCGGGTTGGGCCAACCCAACCCTGTCTAACCCTGCAACCAAACGAACCCTATGTGTAACAAGATGATAGACTTCGTGATCACGTTGCATAGTTAGGCACGTATAGGTGTGGAAACGGATTATCCGAGTGTACAAGCTTATGTAGCTAGGTTCGGTTCGTTTAACATATTTAAGGATCTCGATTCGTAATCTGCTTAGTCAAACTGTATAAGAGAAAAACCTTCAAAATTTTCTAAATCATGCCCATTTTAGCTTCGACGAAGGTTCATTTACGAATTAGCATATTTATAAATGCGCTAAATTCCTCATATTTTTCATGCTTGCATGCACGTTCATACATCTGCATATCATTTCTAATTAAATATAGGCCTGGCTCGTTGCTTTCGAACCAGACTTCAATCGAACTTTTAACGAATCGAATCCGAACGCGTACATGACCATCTTCCCGCAACGCTAGCTGCAAGCCTGCAACGGTAAACAGACGCGATCCACCGGAATCGAGATGGAAATCGATTCGTACGATAATCAAGTCCCACTTTATGAATTAATTATCGTATCGAAGCAAATCTGTCTATATCTATAAACGCAGCAACAATATGAGCAGCCTCTAGGAAGCCTCGTGGCTGTCGACCCTACGCAGCCATTTGTTTCGTGAAACCAAAGCCTTTCTTCCACAGCTTTCCGTGCCCTAATGGGGAAGACGGCGATGATTTAGGCATAGGTTAAGCACAAAGCTACTGTCCTTTCCTTTCCCCGCAACTCATTATAGCATCTCTCAACAAATTAGGGGTCCGCCCGCGGCGCCGACCACCCCATCACGCGTTGCTTCGGAATTAGGGTTTGGCCCTTAGCACCATCGAAGGCCTCACTGGTATTTTATTACTTGATCCCGTATCCAAATCACTGGTATTTTATTCCTTGGGAGGAAACTTTAGGAGAGTAAATTTATTGTTCCTTATTGCCAAAAGAACTAACATCGTTCAATAATATCTTTATCAAATTTCAAAAATAAATATAGATACGGATATAGGCGTCGAGGAATACATAAATGTCTTACTATATCCACAAAATTGATATATCTATAAAACTGATAAGAGATATTGTGAATGCATGCAATTCAAATAGTAACCATGTTTTTAAAACGCACACGAATACGGAATCTAATATGATACTACAATAAAATTGGAATATAGTGACATTTTTTCTTCAAAATCTATCACTAAAACAATCATTGTTAAACATACAACAATGATGATATTATTCATTAAAACATTAATTTCTATACTTGAAGTTAACAACAAATATTATGTCTGACGCTATATTATTAGTAACGATCCATATAGCAACACTTATCCGTTGCTATTTTTTCAAATTTTAATTAATTCTCGTTACATTTTGAATTTAAAAATTAATGATGATTAGTTAAAATTTTGAACAATAGCAATGATTTAGTGTCTCTATATGGGTTGTCCCTAATTAATAATGATATAGCGATGAATATGATATTTATTGCTAGTTTTAAGTGTAAAAATAATTTTACAATAAATAATATCGTCATTATATATTTAACAATGACTGATTTAGTGATGGATTTTGAAAAAAAACGTCATTATAGCCCCTTTTTTGTTGTAGTGTGATATGAATAATATACTCGTTTTCTTATAACTTAGCTTAAATTGACATATATTTGTAACTTACACATGAAATAAATCAATTATAGTGAAAAAAAGTGAACAAATTTATTAAAATAATTAAATCAAATACACATATACGAATATTTGTTGATATCAAAGTAATATTCGTAGTCATATCCATTATAAAATGGACATAAAATATTTATAAAATGATAATAATTTTGAATTAGATATTAATGTATCCATCTTATTTACATCCATGTCAGATATAGCGATTTACATTTTTGTATGGCAAATGAATCAAACAACAAATTAAAGATTGCGGGAGACAAGCAACAAGCTGCGTCGCCTATCCTTTTTGGATGACAAACCCAATTCTACGAAACACAACATCCATAAACAAGAATTACATACGAATTTGGATCCCCTACAACGAGTTGCATCGCAATAGGGCATGCTATCATTCTCGATCATCCAACGTGAAATCCAAGGAAGCAAGTCGATTGGAGCAAAACATCGCAGTCTTCCTATGGTGGTTCCAATTGTTACGAAGACATATATGCACCATTTTACCAGTCGATACACACTCTTGCTGTGAGATACATGTTCTTACCATGGATGAGCATCCTTTGTTGTTACAGCAGGTGTTGTAATGCAGAGAAGCTGTAAGATCACCATCGAAGGGTCCTCGGAAGGAGTTGGAAATGGATGGAGCATATCCCGAGGGTGATCCAACGACTCCTCTGCGTTACAACACCTGCTGTATTATCAGAGGATCCGCTCCATATTACCATCGGATCATTAACTTATCAAGTGATACTAATAAGTTTTTTTACCAACTCATACACTTATTTATTACACCAAAAAAAACTTGTTATCATGACTGGAAGCACATTTTTACCAACTAAAACTCTTCTTTAAGCCCAAACAGCATCCTTCCTTTGATGGACGGTCGTGATGATGACAACAGACCTTACTGTGATCCCGATCATGGGATCCGAACCTACTGCCTCCCTAATCGCATGGTCGTTATCGTCATCTTCTCAGCATTCGCATCTCACACCATAACCACCACCCCCCACACCACACCTCCACTATATATACCCACTCCACTCACCATCATCCCAACACACCTCAGCCCAACTTCCATCTCCTCTGCTCGAACCCATCGTCTCTACCCCAATTCCTCTCGCATCTCTGCATCTCATTAGTTTTCTCGGTCCATCAGTGCTTCCATATATACATGGATCGCCTCTTCACCCTCCCAACATCGCGCCGTCTGACGTTGGTCAACGGCCCGCTCATCATCGGAGCGGGCCCCGCAGGCCTCGCCGTCGCCGCGTCCCTTCGCCACCAGGGTGTCCCCTTTGTCATCCTCGATCGTTCCGACTGCCTCGCCTCACTCTGGCAGCTACGCACCTACGATCGCCTCAAGCTCCACCTCCCAAAGAAGTTCTGCCAGCTCCCTCTCCTCCCCTTCCCCGACCACTACCCGGAGTACCCGACCAGGGCGCAATTCATCGACTACATCAGATCGTACGCCGCGCACTTCGACATCCAGCCGTGTTACAACGAGGCGGTCCAGTCGGCACGTTACGACGAGACGAGCGGGCTGTGGAGGGTGAGGGTTGCCACGTCAGCTGGTGACGTGGAGTACATATGTCAGTCTATAGTGGTGGCCACGGGGGAGAACGCCGAGGACGTTGTTCCTGAGATGGAAGGAATAGAGGGCTTCGCCGGTAAGGTTATCCACGTGAGCAAGTACACGTCCGGGGAGGTGTACAGAGGCCAAAACGTACTGGTTGTGGGGTGCGGTAACTCCGGGATGGAGGTGTCCTTAGACCTTTGTAACCATGGAGCCAAAGCCGCTATGGTGGTTCGCGATTCGGTTAGTTTTATTTATGTGTATATTTATTTCTATATGAATTGTTTTAAAAATACAAGTAAAATAAATGTCACTTGCTCGTGGTTACAATAGGTCCATGTGCTTCCAAGAGAAGTCCTCGGCAAATCTACATTCGAGCTAGCGGTGCTCCTCATGAAGTGGCTCCCTCTATGGATCGTCGACAAGCTCCTCATCCTCCTCGCGTGGCTCACTCTCGGGAGCCTCGCGAGGTACGGCATCCGTCGACCATCGGTCGGTCCACTCGAGCTCAAGGACAAGGCTGGAAAGACCCCGGTTCTTGATATCGGTGCATTGGAGAAGATCAGGTCAGGCGAGATCAAGGTGGTCCCCGGACTGCAACGTTTCCTACGCGATGCGGTGGAGCTCGTGGACGGGCGGGTTGTCGATGTCGACGCCGTCATCCTGGCGACGGGTTACCGGAGCAATGTTGCCCAGTGGCTGCAGGTGAAGTGCAGTGTTCCTTTTCTATTGCTTTGAGTGATTGGTAGTTATGTCAGTTGGCGAATATTTTACTTTTAGTTTATAAAACAAAATAAAATGCAGAATCTTTACTTAGGTGCCCCTATAATCTGCATTGTTATGCGCAAGGTTTTAAAAATCGGATCGGACATTGAATTGGTTACTCTTCGGTTTGATCTAACCGGATAGGACCGTCGGTCCAAACCGATCGTATCGGTGATGGTGTCAGCATGACATCATCATTCATATCGACTCGGAAAAAATCGGACCGGGCATTTACGGGTTCGACCGGTTGAACTGGTTTTTTGAACCGATAAAATCAGATAGAAATATATAAATATGTATTTATATATCAATGAAATAATCATTTAAAATATCAAATCTTTCAATATAAAAACATGATTGTCTATTTTAAATAAAACTCTACAAAGATAATCACATTTTCTAGCATTATATATGAATATAATATTGTAATAATTTATTTATAATTGTTTTTAGAAAATTACCCCAAGAAAGTAGTGGCACAAGTTATATTCCAAAAAAGAGAGGGACGTAACTGAAATTATAGAATTTAAGAAGGGTACAAGTGATAAAAACCCTATTATTTCATTATTTAAATCTTTATTTTTTAAAAATATACTAAACCATCAAATCTGGGTCAACCTAGTCCAACCGTTCGGTTAACCCGGTCTGACCCGATTTTTTATTTTCTTTTTTTAAATTAATTACCTAAAACCGGCCGAACCGACCGGGTCGGGGTCTGTTCCTAGTCCAACCGGTCTGACCGGCCAGTCCGATCCGGTTTTTTAAACCTTAGTTATGCGTACGCTCCTGTAAAATACTTAACATGAGATCTGGAAAACAATGCAGGGAACAGAGTTCTTCACAAAGGAAGGGTACCCGAAGACCCCCTTCCCCAACAGCTGGAAGGGGAAGAACGGGCTCTATGCCGCAGGATTCACGAGGAGGGGGATCGCCGGGCTCTCCATGGACGCCACCAGGATCGCAGAGGACATCGGCCAGGCCTGGAAGGAGGAGACCAAGCAGGCCAGGAAGCTCACTGCCTGCCACAGGAGGTGCATCTCACAGTTCTGAGAGAGATCTCGAAGACCCCCCTCTTCTTCTTGTTTGATCACCACCACCTAATCTGCAGATATGGGGGTTTTGAAGCCTTAGATGTCTGCCATAGGGAGAGTGAGACCCCGTATGTATTTTTTTAAGGGGGGTAAGTAATAGAATACTGCTGCACTGTTTGCATGTAGATGTAATGTAAAGGAAGAAGGAAAAACAAAGCCCTCTCCTCAGGATCGGCCCAAGTTTTGATCTACCCAAACAGTGGGATCTTGATCCCTGACGATGATGAGGCTTCTTCTTTTATTTCATTTGTTGGTTTTGTTCCTTGATGCATGTCTGTGAAATGAATGTGATGACGATATATGTATCTCTCTCTGTGTTTGTCTGGATCAGTCAATGGATTGTTTGTGCTCCCTTTCTCTCCTTGTTGTATATTTTTTGTGATGACGACATATGCAACTCTTTGTGTTTGTAATGACATAAAATAATTTTTCTGTTGTTGATCATAAGGCCAACTAAAAGAGGAGTTTTGCATTTAGTAGCCGATCATTAATATAGGAACTCTTTTAACATGTCTTTTAAGTTGTTGTTAATGTTGTTAAAATGAAATTTAAAATTTAAAATACCTCTCCTCCCATTTTCTTCTCCTCTATACATTTCTTTACACATTTAGAGGTGAGGCGGCTTTGTGTGAGCTTTAGAGAGTTCATTAGTGTAACACCTATACCCTCAAAGATAGCCCAACATCTAAAGTGGTGGAAATTACTACTTGACAACTTGGACTTAAGCATTTTGGGTGGTTGAATCAATTTGGACACAAACCCAACAAGTTGTCAGGGTCAGTTTTCCTCAATAACAGATCAGAGACTTAGGCCCGGATGTTACAAATGGTATCAGAGCCAATTTCCCTCTGATAGTAGAAAGGGCTACCTGAGAGGTGGAGCCACCCCTACAAAGAGTCAGGAAGAAATGACTACCCAAAGCGTGCAGTCGCCGCCACTGTCGCTAGGAATAAGTGACGGGCTATGTCGCAACGAGGGCGTTGCGAATATAAGTGGAGGAGGTTGTAACACTCATACCCCCAAAGATAGTCCAACATCTAAAACTCACAAAGTGTGAGAGTGGGTTATAAGTGGCGGGGATTACTACTTGATAACTTGAGCTTAATTATTTTGGGTGGTTGTCAACAGATCCATATAGGCTCGAACCCAACAAGTTGTCAGGGTCAGTTTTCCTCGATAACGGATCGGAGACGTAAGCCTGAGACATTACAAATGATATCAGAGCGAGTTCCATCTGATAGTAGAAAAGGCTACCCGAAGGGACCTAAGCTGGGAGCATGCAACCGTCATTGTCACTGAGAATAAGTGATGGGTCATGTCGCAACGACGATATTGCGAATATAAGTGGGGGAGGTTGTAACACCCATACCCCCAAAGATAGTCCCACATCTAAAACTCACAAAGTGTGAAAGTGTATTATAAGTGGTGGTGACTACTACTTGACAACTTCATCTTAAGTATTTTGCGTAGTTGTCAACGGATCCAAGTTTCCAAACCTCATTGTCTTTAAGCCTTGGTTTTAATACCTTGTAAAAAATTGCTATTATTACAGATCATGGTTTTAAAAGAGTAAAAAAAAAGGACAATGTCTAAAGTATGATTTCCAATATATAGGACCTCATCTTTAAAATGCTCCTTTTAAAAAAATATTTAAAATACTACAAATATGAGCTTGCCTTATATATTTTTTTGTCATAAGAAGGTTCATCCATTAGCTGAGGTTAATGGGATTATGTGTTTTGATGCTATAATTTTGAAATGAATACTAAAAATGTCCTCTAATAGTGTTGAAAATGATAAAGTAGAAGTGGCAAATTGAACAAGAATCGCAAAATGTGATATATTGTTTTACGTGGAACCATACTTCGTGAGGAGCGCTATGAAACCATAACAGAAGGTTTCTGAGGGTTGTATAATACTCTATTAGAATTTCTCAATGATTGTGGGGCTCCTTATATATCCTCATAGACAAACCGAGTCCTACAAATAGTAGATGCGGGACCAAACACGAGTGAAGGGTAATTGGATCTTGGAGTGATCCTATGGTATGGTGTGACATGTTGGTTGCATATAAAGGTTCTTAAAATGATGTACTTCGCCCCTTTTTTGACAATGAAGATGAAACAACTCTAATTACGATCAAGTTAGAATCTCAAGTTCGGAATATATACTCCAATCGGTATTAGTAAGCTACAACTATTAGTAATATGGTGATATGTAAATACAGATTCATTAGCCTTAATTTTGTTTGTGTGTAACGTGTGATGTAATATCAACATAATGTGCTAAATACGTCCTTTATGTCTCTAAGTTATTTTTTGTTTTAACTTCATCATTTCCTTTCCAATACCTCTCCGTAGTCAACTATTATCATCGGATAATGTGTACACCTCATTCCTGCATATAAGTGTGTGTTTTATTAATCATTTTAGTAATTAAATGATCTTAAATCGTGAAAAAATAAAATTTTTGCAATATTTTTGTGATCTCCACTGATATCGTCGATATATCCTTTTCCGACCGCACCGATACAGTAGCGATATCGATACTTCAAACCTTGAGCTGACCTCTTGTCAAACTATGATGCAGAAAATGTAGATTATTATCAAAAGATTCTCATATTATAACTTGTTGCAAGGACAAACGCACAGTTGTACAGCTGTCTATTATAGACCAAAATGATCTATCCGTTTACACATAAATGGTGGCAAAGTAGCTTTTGTTTTGATCAAGGTCGGGGTGTGCATCATTCTTGCGTAAATCATCCTTACAGCTTTTGTAGCAACTCACTTACAGCGATCTAATGTTACCGTGTTTAAAGAACTTGGTGATATGCCCGGAAGAGATGGAATACCAATTCGCTCTTCCTGGAACGAGATCCTTCTTCTTAGGGTTTCCTGTTTTGGGATGTTAGACCAAGTCTACAATCTAATTGTGGAGGGCCGGCTTTCTTTCCTGAGTAATACAGGAGAGAAATTTTAGGAGGAAGAACGATGGAGAAACTGTATCTAACCTCAACACTTATCTCATCTCAACATATATGCATGGAGATTCCTGACGATTCCTGATGCACTTGGAATCGAACACTTGGAAGTTGTAAGACTTGTAAGCATCGGCCAGGAGCTGAACCTGGAACCAGCAGCACCCATCAGGGCCTTGCTGGCCAAGCATCCTGGTACTGTTAAGTTCGCAATACCACTTAAATCTACAAGATATCGTCGCGACTTCCGATCTGGCAGCAGCAGCAGTGCTCGACTAAAACGTGAACTGCACTGCACACTCGAGCAAACACACAATAATCAAGCTGCCGAAAAGCGGGAGCCGATCGTCTGTTGTAGCCCCTGCTGCAGTAGACTCTGCATTAGGGGCTGGAGCTGCTCGATCTTGATCAAGCGGTTCGCATGAATTTACTAAGAAGAGCTCCACAAAAAGTGCAAATTCCTACAAACCGATCAAGATCGAGACTCCAACCCCTGCTGCTGCAGCAGAGGATCTCGCGCGAAAAGCAAAGAAAACATAGAGATAGCAGGAAGTCCTTTATTAAAGTGACGGTTAAGATATCGTTAACCCATTTGATGGAAGGAAGCAACAAAACAACTTAAAAAAGAAGAAGAAAAGAAGCACGGGGAAGAACTCAGGTCTGCTGCTCCACAAGGCCCTGAATGAGAGCCTTCAAGGCCTCCCTCCTCCGCACCACCTTCCCGTAGACTCCCTTCCCCATCCTCACCACCCTCTCCTCCTCCCCACCGCAGCCGCTGCCCTTCTTCGTCCCCCTCCTCACCCCCTCCTCCACCACCACCTTCAGCACCCTCTCGTCCCCTCCCACCTCCCCCACCACGCTTTCCCCTACCTCCACCACGCTCTCCCCTCCTGCCACCCTCCTCTTTCTCCCCTTCCCCGCCCCGCCGTGGTACAACCCCCAGAAGCTCGCCCTCACCCACCCCTTCCACCTCCTGTCCACCCCTTCCTCCATCCTCACCCTTCCCGTCTCGTCCACCATCCCCTTCACCTCCTCCTCCCCCTTCTCCTCCTCGAACACGCACCTCTCGCACCCGCACTCGAACCCCCACCTCCTCCCCTCCTCCCTCCTCTTCCCCAACGGCTGCAGCACGTCGAAGTAAGCCAACGTCAGCTCCTCCCCTGCTCTCACCTCCCTGGAGGCGTGCACCACCACCCTGTCCCCTACGTGGAGCCTCCTCGTGTTGGGTCGGCAGGAATGGTTCAGGAACGACAGCAGCACCCAGAGGCCCACCCCGCAGAATCCGTCTCCGCTGTTATTCCTCCCAAGGACCTTCGCCGAGACAGATTCCTCCGTTACCGAATTCACGTCCAGAACTTTCAGGATCCTATCAACGTCAACTGTCGTCTGGCTTGTCGGGAATTCGCTTTCGGTATACTCTTCCTGTGGATGGAAGAGACCCATATCGGGGATTTTCAAGTTCTTCTCATCCCCGTCTTCCCCCGTCGAGAGGGAGTAGAGCAGCTGTAGGGTTCGTGGATTCTTCATTGCTATGTTTAGCAATCTATCCACGACGTCTTTCCACATCACAAGCCGACCATTCCCTCCATCCTTCGGCAGGATTCCTCTACCAATCACCAATGCTTTTGTGATGAACAGAGGAGTTCCAGCATCAACCCCTTTGGTGGCAAACAGCCCCCTTCCACCGTGCTTCGATCTCCGGATCTCAACGGGGCCAACATACTCCGGCAACTCCGGGGCCTCACCTTTGAACCCACTTAACACCCACTCGGAAACATCGACTGCACCGGTTCTGGACAGTGTCTCGAGCCTCTGGCACCTACGCAGCATCATGCGAACATCATCAGAGCTAGATGCATCGAGCGCAGACTGTAGGCAAACGGAGGCAGCAGAGTAGCGGTTGAGATCGATGGAGACTTTGGCCTTGCAGAGGAGCGCCCGGCGGTTCGTGGGGTCGATGCGTAACGCATCGTCGCAGTCATGGAGAGACGCGTACAGGTCGCCAATGCGGTGGAGGGCCTCGGCGCGGCTAGAGAGGGCGAGGCAGAGGAAGCGACGGAGCTTGGGGGTATTGTTGGTGGTATCGTGATGGTGAACGGAGATGAAGTGGGAGTAGAGGCGTATGTACTCGTGGAGGTCTTGGCGTAGGAGGAGCTCTGTGGCTCTTGACCTTAGCTGGTGGAGCTCGTCGTCGGTGATCATCCTCTGCTGATCGTCCACCGCCGCCACCATTTTCGGGCTCCGAGGGAGATCAAGGTGGGCAGGGTGTATTTAGAATTGTTCTGTATGGTGTTCTGGCAACGGTCATATTCAAAGGGCGAAGAGCTGTAACGGCTAACGGCTACATTTGCGGGATCACGGATCAGGTTTTTATTGACCAATTTGCGTCGAGGTCCTTGAGATTTCTCGCCAGCTTGCGTCTAGCCATCTAACTTTGCTAGATGGATAATTTCGTCCCTCGGCTCTCACATAAATTCGATTTGGTCTCAATGACTTCGACGCGTGCTTATGGGAATTGAAAACTAAAAATGCATATATATACAAGGTAGATCAAGCAAAATATTAAATGGAATTAATTATAATCATCCTAATTTCATATAACTAATGTGTTTGCGTGCCTCATTTCAATAGAAACTTTGTATTTTTACGTACGGGAACGTTCTTGACGACATACGGGAATATCCGGACCTTGAGGGCAACGTTTTTGCTTCTCAGGATCCACGTCAGATTTGAGTGAAAGTCCAAGGGCGTCGTTGTTAAATTGCACAAATTTAATTTAATGGGGGCGCTAATTCCGCTTCTGCACTATTTGAAATGCGGGAGTTTAAATTTGTAAGTTGGGCCCAATGGGCCATAATGGATCCGTGACTGACGCAGAGAGAGCAGATCGTCTGATATTAAATGGGATTACAGCAGACCTGCTGTAATCTATATTTTTTTCTTTTCCAATTTCGATTCCAAAATTCAACCTTATAGATTGAATATTAGATTAATTATCTACATATCTGTCAAATTTGAGTCAAATCGAAGGTTATTTGTTATTTTATCATTATAGTCAAAGATCCGGGTAATATTTAAGCAACTTAAATTCCATTTAAAAAAGACCCGGATCTTTGATTATTATGATAAAACAGTGAATAATCACCGATTTTAGCGAAATTTGGAGGAAATGTAGATCACTAATTTAAGATTCAATATATAAAATTGGATTTTGGATTCGAAACCGTAAAAGAAAAAAAATATGGTTAGAGCCAGTCTGCTGTAATCCCCTTTACAGCAGGATCTGCTCTGACTAGGAACAAGGGAGGTAGGGCTGTTTGTCTCGGCTGCTGTTTGAATGGCCAGCAAATGTCACTGTGTATCTATCTATCTATCTGATTCAACTGTATGAATTCAGCTGCAGTTATTTTTCAACTAACTCTACGTATCTGGGATCTATGACTATACCATCTTCGATCTGAACTAGCTATTTTGTGTGTGATAAACATCGAACCGTTCGACAAACTTCAAGGATTGTATGTTGTACGCAGGCTATCGGGATTTCAAATGGATGAAATTCGATCTCTGTGCTAATGCCGCTTGGGAGAGAGTTACTACCCACACCTTATCCCCACTCCTCGCAACTAGTATCCATCTCCTGATCTCCACCACTGGAAGGCTATCTCAAGATGGTCTGAAGAGAGAAGCGACGATCCATGTCATGCAGATCATTGGTTGACTTTTACTGCATTATTTTGAGATCCCGTTTCAGGACCTTGTTAGATCACAAGCCTTATTACTGGAAATCAATGCCTCTTTTTTATTAATGAGACCTTTCTACCAGGGAAGACATTGTCTACTAAATCCCTCCTTCAAAGAACATGTTCATGAGGTTTGGCCAAAGATCCTTTTCTCCTACAACCCCTTCTACTCCCCATTACAAACTATCAGTGCTTTAAATCTTATACTAGATCATGGCAGACCACCATCAACCTTGTAATGAGTGATGATCTCGTAAACATTTGAAGGATGGGTCTGGAGTGTTTATCGCTCTTTCTGCGTTTGATTCAGATTCGGGTCGCTTGTGGATTTTCAGAGGATATAACAACTTGCATTTAGGATTATTGGTTGAAACACGACCTATCTTTCCTGTAGGCTACTTTTTACGGAATGCAGTCTGATTAAGAGAAATATGGAATGACTGCCTACTCTTCACATTTCATGATCAATTTCCTATGACATTGTCATCTAAAGCCATGGTCTTCACTATCCAAGATCATAAACCTCCCCTAGCCTAAACTTTAGACATGGCATAACCTCAAATTGGATCCCAACACCCCAATCCTAGCTTCACCAAGGACATCAATTCCTCCGAAGTCGTCCTTCATCATTTGAACTTAAGCCTACATCGACCATCGTATAGACCCTAAACCAACTATTGATAACTCGTTCCTATCACGTAACTTGGCCTAACCTTCTTCATATTACTGACCCATCTAATGTGAAGGGAAGAACTCTACACCATCAGAACCTAAACCACCTCTTTTTTAGGAAACACCGTAATAATGACCGATTTGAATACACGTAGCTCAACAATAAAACTATAGTACACAAGAATTTATATAGGTTCACCCTTCTTCACGGTTAGGTCATATGCCTGAGCTTGGTCGACCCATGACTTAAAAACTCTTACTAACAAACTACTTCTGGTGCAGTCCAAATCATTTACAAGCACTATCTTCTAGACAAGAATAAATACTTTCCTGGAATGCTTTAGGTATACAATCTCACAAAAAGATTTATCTTCTTTTTTAGAAGAAAAGTCTTCACACAAAATTCTCTTTTGCCAAGAATAAAGCAAATGTAATTATTCTAGTAAATAAGACACACAGAATGTACTTGGGGGGATATCACGTTCGTGGGGAGACACGACCCTTATTTCCATATAAATATAGAGTAAGACATGATTAGGAGTACACACCAATAAATGCTCGATCTTTCTCTCAATTTTATCTCTCTGGATTTCTTATCAATGAGATTATACGAAAGAATTAACAATTAATCCATGTAAATATCTGGTCTTGGAGGGCTTGCAGTGTCCGACAAGTCTAGTCCAACAATCGATGTGTCGACCGCTCTCTCGGATCTTGGATATCCACAATCTGGTGCATCAACAATTAACCCATAATAACGCTTACGTAATAAATAAGGTGATCTTAAATTTATTATAACCTACAAATTAATATGTATAGTACGCAAGTTTAGGGGTCAAACCACAAAGGGGCAACGAGGATAGCCACAAAAATTGACAATAAAAAATCAACAAATGTTTTTGTTTTTGTAGGATTTTTTATTTTTATGGGGTTTTAATATTTTGTAATTTTTAATATATTTTTAATTTATATATTTTTTATTTTATACATTTTTATTTCCTTTTTATATTTCTTCTAATTGTTATTTTTCTTTTTCTTTAAATATGTAATAAATATATATTAGTATATATCATATGTATTATATAATTACTGTATAGGATATAAATATAGAATATATATAGATAAAAACAGAAAAATACAAATACCCTAAGCACAATCTTTCTTATCTTTTAAGGGTTTTGAAAATGTTTATAGGTAGTAATTATAAGTAATATATTTTCATAATATATTAGATATGTATATGATATTCTATTTACAAATACAACTATATTTCATCAAAGTTTGCTAAATAAAATGTTTTTATATTTTTTATATTTTTCTCTATTTTTATTTTTTCTTATAAATGTTGTTATTTTTTGTATTTTAATTGATAAAAAATGTCAATACATGGAACTAACATGCTATATCGAACTATTTTGGAAGTCAAAAATTAATAAATACCTCAAAATTTTCCAAAAATGTTTTTAATATATAATATATAATATAAAGAAAATTCAGAAATATAAACTATTATTTTGAAGGTTTTAAATAATTTTTAATAGTTTTATAAGGTTTTTTAGTCTATCAATTTTTAATAATTTTCTACCATAATTTTTAATATTTTTTGGTCTGGAGTTGCAACATATAATAATAAATATACTCTATTTTTAAAATTTTTAAAATAGGAAAATACCTTTAGTTGCATGAAGAAAATATATGTGATTTGGTATAGTCCCAAGCTCTTAAAATAATTTCCTACATTTTTTATATGTGAAATGCTATTTTTAATAGTCAAAATATATGAAGTAAAAATAATTATTCTAGCAGGGGCCTTAATGTACTTTAAACAAACATAACATGCATTCTAGAATACTTTTCAATATATAAGGGTATATGTGCAGAAACCCATACTATTCAATAATAACCTGTTGATTGGGGTGTATTTGCAATATCAAAAAAGTTACATGGCTTAGTTGCACTTTTTCCCAAAAATTTAACACTAAAATACAAAATCATTGGACTAGACAATAACACAAACCTGCAAGGGGGGCCCTATAAAATATCTCGTACCTTCACGTGTATGCGTACATGAGGTGACGTGGAATGGACGTAAAAGGCGGGTGCCTCATTGCAAACATTACAAAAACATACGAACAACTGATGAATGTTTGTGGACTAAAATTAAAATATAAAACTAAGGGTGTACATGAAAATTACCCCTCTTGCACGTTGATAGACAGCTGAGGTACTCTAGCTTGCCATGCGTTGCCTTCTTGTTGCGCGATGATGGTTCGTGGATGTTCGGCCAAGATTAGATCTCGGGTCTTGATCTGGCAGTGTCTGGCTCCTTACATCCAACGATAGTTGTAGGTCTGGAGGATATGCACGATAGGACGACTGGGGTCACACCAGGAATAACAGTGAAGAACACCATGCTGATTGAACTTCAATCGATGCTCTTGATTGATTCCAACCACCGGAGCGGCTCCAAGGTAGTGCAAGACAAGGCTGGAGGCCTTTTACATCGGTTTGGGGGGGGGGGGGGCTTAAAGGGATCTTGGATCCATTGATGGGGACATGGATATCTTGAGAAGATGGAGTTCCCGAAGTGTCTTCAACTCAGCAAAAATCGACCCAAGGAGGGTCTTCTAGCGTCAGGAGCTGCAGAGTTAGGTTCACACAAGAAAATGGAGAGTTCTGGGCTTGGTTTGGTACAAAGATGAGCTAAGGTGGGGTGTGGCGGAGGTACTGTAGCGAGAGGTAGAGGATGAGAGATGATCTTCTAATCGGGTCTCGATCAAAGTGAATGAAGGTGTGGGCTATGTAGAGAAATGATATAATTGGGGAAGGATGATGGCGATGACACGGGGGTCAGAACACATCTATGAATTATGACGACGAGAAACAATGGTCGGAGCAAAAGCTCCAGCAAACTACAGATCTGATTTTACGAGAAACAAGAAGAGATTACACGAAATTAAATCATAAAATAGGCTATCTCTAATGCTAGGAATAGAAAAAAGCAAGAAAAACTAGGGTCTACTTGCGGATCAGGGAGCCAAGGTGGAGCTCCGCCCAAGCTACTCCGACGAGCTCGAATCGCCACCTCCGGACCTCTTCCTCCACGCCGAAGGCTCCAACGAGGTCATTACTGTCGCCAGCAAGCTCGAGCACGATGAAGTTTGGGGATTTTTGAGGGTAGCGTGGGATCAAGATTTGAAATGGATCCGGTGGAGAGTTTGTGTATAGAATGCTCTTGACCTAGGTTTTTCACATGGCCCGATGGTTAATTTGAGAAGATCATGGGTCCACGTGAAAGATCTTTGGAAGACGAAGACATTTGGAAAGGAATCGGAGGGCGTCAGGGCTTGATTCAAGCCCCAAAAATAAGAGAAGTAGGGATGATGCACATCTCAGATCGGTCCAAGAGGGGTGGCAGGGTAGTTGACTTGAGTCCACCACCCAACCACCTCACTGGTCTACGTCAGCCCACTACACGACAAAATCGATAAAAGATGCAAAAATAATTCGAAAAGAAGTTGTAAATGATTTTAATATTTTCCTTGAAATATGATTTTTTTATTATTTTATGTAGTATTTTATATGATTTTTATTTATCTTTTCAAGTTAATTTATTAGGTGTTATTTTTTACATATATGTATATTTTCCTATATGTTATGTATTTTATTTTTTATTTGTGTTTTATATTTTATTATTCTATATACATAATTTCCGTATCTATAATTTATTTCAATACATATTTTGATATTTTTATTGTATTTTTCTTAGTTTAATTATGCACTTAAATAATTACGTATATTTATTACATATGTATTTTTAATCATCTATATACTAAAGTATAATTATTTATTTTAATGAAATTTTAATGGGTTTTATTTATTTATATTACATAAATGTATTTTATATAATATTTAAAAATTTATAAAAATAAAAGAAAAATGAAAATAGGAAAAAGTAAATATAATGAATAATATATACATGTATATTGCATAACAAGGGTCCAAAACCTGACATTTGCATCGTATTGAGTGAAACCACCTTCATTAAATAGATAATTTAATTTCACGAACAATGAAAGTTAGTTTGGTGAATTTTGAGGTTGCATGGGGAAGATACATGTCCGTGAATTTTTCTTTACGACTATTTGTTCTGAGTGTCTAGGGCACATTGTGCATTGTTTTCAAGTGAAATAAAATATTGTGTTTTTCCTCATATTTTTATGTATAATGTTCATGTTCATGTTCATGGTGAAATGGATCGAATTTCGATCGATCGGCCAACATGGGGCCAAAATCCTAGAAACTGAAATAAATACAAGTTTTAAAATCAGTACTTGAATTCCACTGAATTTCGATCGAATCTGTCAAAATTTAAGAACATGCTTACCATGCTACATACAATGAGAATGATTTTATTTATAATTGAAGTCAAAGTTCATCTTCCCACTTGGAGAAACTTATCCCCTGCCTCAAAATCTCTATCCCCACTTCTCATTGCCTCCCCCCACTCTCACCGTCCCCAGCAAACGCACGCATGGCGAGCTGCTGTTACTCCGTCCTCTCCCTTCTTCCCGTCCCGAGGGCCTCCTCTTCCCCCGAGGGGAAGACCTCCGGTGCTCCGAAGCCGAGGGACGACTGGAGGAAGCGCTCCAAACCCATCCCCTCCGGCGGCGTCTATCCCGCCAAAGACCACTGCAGGTTCCAATTTCCCCACCCATCAAAACCCCAATCTCCCCCCTCATGAATCCTGACGCCCATGTATAAAGAGCATTCCTCTGCCATTTGCAGCCGGTGCGGCCTGTGCGACACGTACTACATCGCACACGTCAAGAGCGCGTGTGCCTTCCTCGGCGACGGCATGGCTCGGATCGAGGTGAGGGATCGCCGGTTTTTTTGAAGTTCATTAGTCCACCATTATGTCCTTGTATGAATCGGTGAGGTTTGATGATGCAACTGTGTTATTGAGATGCGATCTTCTAGTAAAGTGAATGCAATTATCGTGTGTGGAAGTTTGATTCGGAGATTCATCTCGCACTACACAATTTCAAGCACTCGTGTACTTTTGCTAAGATGAAGATTGAAGAAGGCTGGTTTTTTGAATCCAATTTTAAGAAAAGGTATGCTAAAGGTGGGTTATACAGTGACTTTGACATTTACTATCTTCAATTCCTTTTATCTTTGATTTTTGGACCCAATGGGCTACAAATGGTAGCTTTGGCCTTTATGGAAGGTGGAGCTCATGGTTTCTATTTCAAGGTGAGAAATCTTAGCTACTGGAGCCTGGCTTTAGAGTAGTTAGAGAACACCGGAGGAGTTGTGCTTGAGGAAGCTTTTGTATCGCCAACGTTGGTGACTAGATTGAGATCCTTGCGCTTCTTCCTGATCATGAGTTAGAAGTGTTTGAGGAGGAGTCACCATAGAGATGAATTGCATCTTTACATGAGATCATTATAGTCGAGGATGATGGGGATGCAAATGCAAGGGATTCAAATACTATGCACACTAAAACATGTATAAAGATTTTGGAAGAGAAAGATAATAGGAAAAAAAATTTAAAATCTTATGGGATAACTACATAAATTTTGAAAGTTTCGGAAAAAAAACTTGTTGTCCTTGTCTCGTGGCTCCCAACGCAATTAAGCACGCTCGAGGTGGAAAAATAGAAGGATGAGGTAGTTCCTAGTTGAAGCTTGCAATAATGGAGACTTGAGAAAGTTATGGGTGGTGGAGATGTCCAATGAAATGAGGTAGGTATTGATCGCACAAGTTTAATGTGGTCTACAGTTGGTGTTCGATTCGACGAAGAGGCAATGTGTGGTGGTGGTAATGGTCGATGCTGGCGATGGTGGATTATGGTGGTGGATGGAGTAAAGGGGAGAGAGATGGATGTAGGAGGAGAAGGATGAGAATGATAGGATGTGAGATAGATAGAAGAAGGATGTGGTGGAAATAAAGAAAGAGGAAGATGGAAAATGGGGGTGGTGGTGAAGGGGAGAGAGGGAGGGGAAGAGAATCCTTGACGGAGGAGGAAAAATGAAGGAGAACGAGAAGTATCGAGGGAGCCTTAGCAGTGAAGTATGGTGAAGGAGGACAAAAGTGTAGAGGAGAACATTGTCCCTAAAATTAAATGTTTTTGGTCATTGCTCAAAAAATGAGGTAGTCGACGTTAACAGGCTCTGGCACATTTGAAACCTAGAGGGTAGAGCTGAGGGAGAATATATTCCCAAAATAACTTGTGGAATGGGACGTTGTGGAGTTTGTGGAAAATTTAGAAATGTAGGGTATGGAAGGCATTTAGAAGGCAATTGAGCAATTGTTTATGGGTTGCAATGGAGGATTACCAACAACATCCCTAAAAAAGATCGTCTCCTAAAATGCAAAGGGCTTGGTGAATCATGAAGAGAGAGTGACAATTAGTAATTCGAGTGGTAGAGTTGCATGCAGAGGTGGTACTTTTTCTGAAAATAACGCTTGTGAACCGAGATGACAAGTTGGAGAGTTTTGTTGGTGCATCGAGACTGTCTAAGTCTAGAGTTGTTGAAGCTCAAATGGGATTCTTATCGGTGGAATGCAGATTTCGAACTAAGGGATGAAGTGGGGTTGGCTGCAATGTTCAAGGCGGTATGCGGTATTCAGTCGGAGGGGCCACTGCATAGAGAGTATGCGGTATGCGGGAGAGTATGCGGAGAATATGCGGTTTTATGCGGTTTGGTATTTTTAATTATTAAAAATATAAATAATTTTTAATATCATGTTAATATCATCTAAATATTGTTTCTCTTGAATATAATAATAAAGAATTGAAAGTACAAGGAAAAAAACTATTGGGATAAAAAGTAATATAGAGTCAAATGAGCAAAACATCAATTGAAAGAGCGTTAGGTCGGGTGTCTAAGTTTATGTTAGTGTTTCAGAAAATATTTATTTGAAAATCGGCCGCATACTCGGCCGCATATACCGCATACTCGGCCGAGTATGCGGTCAGACCCGCCTAGATGCCGATCTGGTCATACTCGGAGCGCCAAGTCTTCCGACTATGAGTATGCGGCCGAGTATGCGGTATACTCGGCCGATTTCCTGAACATTGGTTGGCTGTATATGGGTTAGTCATATATCGATTCAATAGATATCAAAAAATTATGATAATATTTTTATGGTTGTTACATATGTTTGTGGCTGAGCCTTCTCCCACTTTAAGTAGGGTCGGCTACATGGATTCTTGCTCAAATCCACGTTGAAAGATCTGACTATATTTTACGTTGGCTGTCGGTTACCTAAGGCAACCCCTACAAGGGAGGATTTGAACCATGGTCTTTTTAGTGGTAGATACATTACACTACCACTAGACCATTGAAGTGGGTATGAAGAGCTGGCCCTACTTAATGTTGGAAAAGGCTTAGTTGTTGTTTCATATGTTTGTGTTCTGACTGAGGCTTGGTCAAGAGGAAAGATCTAAGAAGACCTTCAACCATCATGCTTTACGTCCCTTCTTCTTCATTAGGTGGTGGGCGGTAACTTCAATGTCACCCTGTCTAAGAAGACCTTCAACCAACATTCTCTACGCCCCTGCTTCTTCTTTAGGTGGTGGGCAGTAACTTCAATGTCACTTTGTTAGCTGACGATCGATTGATGTTATGCGGTGGCCATGACCCTGGCTTGGGAGAGCTTATGTCTCTTATTAGCAAGCTTCCATTAGAGGTTGTGGATGCTTCAAATTTGAGGTCTCTTACTAATCATTTCATCTTAGTTATGGAAACGTTGGGATTGGACTCGTAAAGTCTTTAACTAGGTCAAGATTCAACATGTGTAGCTCATTAGGGTAGGGACTATGACAAGTTGTTTGTACTCTTCAATTTTGGGAGATCATGGTTGTTGTTGAGAGTTAATTTATTTTTCCTGATTTATTATGTATTTTCTATTTCTTTCATCTCTATTATGTAATTTGCCTTGTAGGGTTTATCCTATCTATATAAGAGAGCCCTATGTCCCCTTTCATAGTCAATTTATATATTCTCTTTATACATGGTATCAAAGCAATGGTTTTAGATCTGAGTCCACAACTCTCAACCCAACCCGACCCCACCCACCCACCCCCTCTCTCCTCTTCTTCGATGCTGTCACCGCACACACCTCGCATTACCGCACCGACATGCGCTCCTTGCACTGCCACGTACCTTCCGTGCCACCAAGCGCTACTCGCATCATCGCCAGGCACTCCGTGCGCGGTTGTTGTGACTCTAGGTACTGCAACAACCCACCATTAGGGTCTCTCCAATCCCCTTTGGTTGTCAATTGTGCCGTTGGGTATCCTTAGGGCCTTCGCCATCCACCCGGCCTCATTTAAGGTTGCTTCTAGACCTTTTAGCTGCCCTAACAGTTAGGTTAAATCACTTTTCTAGTCTCCTCCGCATGCCTTAGATAGTATCCAAATCGATGGTAGGTTGTGGTATAAGTCTGCACCCACAACCAATTCCCATATGATTGTATAGACACCTTCATATCCAAAGCACATACTACACGAAGCCAATGCAAACAACCGTGGGAAATGAGTACAGAGGGAATCGTGCCCGGTCTAGTTTTTACTCCAGAAGCGAAAGCCACTACCATTCCCCACAACCGACCTCAAAAGATAGGATACATGCGATAAGATGGCAACCACCCCCTTCCAGAAACAGGATGGGCACAAACCGAATCAACCCTCCAAGACAAGTCACCGGAGACCTTGTAAATAGACTGCAACAGTCGAGTCACCGGGTCATCCCCATCTCCCAAATCTACACAATCCACTTTGTCAGCGGTTCTGATTCATCACATCGATGCTCCTTACTCCCAACCTACTGTCTTCCTTATCCAATAAAATAGTTTTTCAACTAACTAGGGGCACCCCATGAGCATCATTCCCCCCTCTCCGTATCACCCTTTGTAGGTGCTCACGAATACCACCATGACCAATCTAGAGGAGATGAAGAAGATTGGGATTGCCAAGAGCACTGCCTTGAGAAGAACAAGTTGACAATCTCTCGAGAGGCAAACAACCTGCTAACCTGCCATTAATCTCTCCATCTTCTCGATCAACGGAAAACAATCACCTTGTTTCAGGCACCCACCAGTGAGAGGAAGACCCAGATAAGTAATAGGAAGTGAACTCCTTGGGGTTCTTAATGCCCTTACACAAGCTTCAAGTTCAGATTATGAGTCATTCCTGCCGAAAGGTACAAACACCGACTTTCCATAGTTAATCTGTAAGAGGAGGGTCGTCTTGGTATTCCTAAAAAAGACTATGATTAAAGCCTTTTCCTGAAATGGATTGCGAGGATATGGGGTGGTAGCGAGGACTGGTGTTGCAAATTAATCCGAGGTATTTATGATATAGATGCCCAGCAGACCCTAGTCCATTGTTCACATTTTTTACCTTCGCTGTTTTTGGAAGGGAATTTGCATCATCCTGCCTCAACATCCTCTACTCTTCCGCCCAGTCCTTGGGGACGGTTTCTCATTTGCCTGCTGAACGGATGTAGGGACGCTTATAGTTCGCTTCCTCCATTTTTTTTACATTAGCAGTTGATTGTTATGTATTGGTTTCTGAGACCCAAATGGGTGTATGACACATTTTTTTTGAAATCCCAAAAAAAGGGGAGACACTCAGCGATGTTCACCCCAATATATTAAAGAAGGTGAAAAGAAAGCGAATGTACAAAAACAAAAACAAAAAACAAAGGGAAAGGAACTGTACAAAGAGGCCACACAACCTTCACCAAGCCCAAAATAAAACGGCGATTCCTAAATGATGCAAATAGAAATATTCGACGGTGGAAAATAATTTTCGGTGGAAGAAATATAGATGGAGAAGAAATTAGAGGATGGGAGAAGAGAAGATCACGCCGGATGCGTGGGGTTTTGGAGAGGAATCGTGAAGACCACGTGGTGGGAGGAGAGAAAATAGAGAGGAGAGAGATAAAATCTCAAACTTTGATTAATACTTCACCTCCTAAAAACAATGGGCTACCCTCTCTTTATATAGGAGAGAGGGGTTTACAAAAATAGTAAACTAATTTAAATTGACAACCAACTTGCCTAAACTGACTCTACTAATTAATTGACCCAAATTCAAATTAAAATCTACGAAATAAACGTTGAGATCACATGCGATCTCAATTATTTAATTAAACAATTTCGAAAACCTAAAAACGTAAATAAAATTGACGATTAACTAAATAAATAAATGTGGCCCTATAATCTGGGGTCACGCTGCATCAACTCTCCACCGCTTTAAAAATTCGGCTCCTGACGAATTGCGGAATCTGCGGGCTTGGAGGAGGATTCGGCGCATTTCGTCGTCTTCTGGAAGAATTGATGTGGAGCGAACGGCGGAATCCATGTGCGGGCGGGACATGTGCGGCTGTCGTGGTTGAAGAACATGTGCGGTGCGAATGGCGGCGTCGTCTTGATTGTTGTTTCCTTCCCGTGATGTTCAAAAAATTGATGCGGCATGGAGAATATGGTTCTTGGTAAATCCATAATGAACCAATGGCACAAGGAGAGGAGAAGAGGAGATGTGGCTAAAGAATGAAGCCATGGGGTCCTTTTATAGGGAAAACCCAAGACTATAGTCCTATTTGGATAAGGAACAACCCCTGTTTTTAAAAATTCTTGCCGCCAGGGGTGTGGGCGCAATTTTCGCACCCCTTTATTTTTCTCTCTTTCCATAATGTTCTGGACCTTTCTGTAAATAGGGGATTTGGAGGATTTAATTTTGCAATTTTTCCAAGTCACTCCCAAATCCCTAAAATTGTGGGGTTCGGTTCCTGGGATTGACAGGGCACCCGCTAGGGCTTCCTTCTTTGACTTCAAAAGGCGGCGGGGTGGGGCTTGACGGAGGGCACGCGCGCGGCTGGTCCTGCACGGCGGCGGCCTTCGAGTGGCGGTGGCTTCGTGGAGGCGGTGGGCGGGCGACTGGCGTGAGGGGAGCAGGACGGCGGAGGCGCGAGTTTCAGGGCGAGTCGATGGCATCTCAGGAGGGCGGCGGCGGTGAGGCGCAACCGGGAAGGGGGGGTGCTGGGCTGCGCGCGAGTGACGTGTGGGGCCGCGACGATGAGATCGGAGGGAGGGCTTCGTTCCACAGTTACTACGGCAAAAGTAGTGGCGTTGCCCACTCCGGATGCAGTGGTAACCACGCGAACAGCTTGTTCGGCGACGTTTGCGACCACGCTTGAAGTGTGCTTGGTGGCGACTAGGGTCCAGGTCATGGTGCGTGGAAGGAGGTCGCACAGCCTGTAGGGGTACTGCGGCCAAGGGTTGTTGTGTTGGAGCAGTTGGGGGTGGCAGCGATGATGTATTGTCCTCGGGGACAGCAACCTGGAATGTAGCCATAACGACACCGTTGGCAACTTTTTTTATGTCTTCTTCTCTGTTTCCCATATTGACTGGATCCATAACTTCATATTCTTCAACGGTGGGATTTTCATCGAATGTGGGGCATGTTTCATCATGGTTTTCTTCATATTGTTGTACCTGGACAGCAACATCTATTGCACAAATTTCGAGGTTTTCATATTCCTCGTCCGCGGGATCTTCGTCGAAGATGGGTCCCAAGTCTTCCTCTTCATCTTGTATTATTATTATATCAAATAAACCTTCGGTATGAATGAAAATACCTTCGTTTTCTTGATCAAAACTAGGTTGCTCAGCAGCTTCTATGATCTGAATTTTGTCGTTGCCGAGCGAATCTTCATCGATTTGTGTGTCCAACCATGCTTGGACTTTGATGTTTGATTCGATGCGTTTCTTGAATTTCTTCGAACTCGAGCGTGAATGCGAGCCATGCGAGAGACGACTCAAATCGTGTTGGATCCTCCAATAGTCGACAGGATCGTCGAATCGTAGGAACGATTCGGTTTCCATGCTCTGATACCAAATGATGCAAATAGAAATATTCGACGGTGGAAAATAATTTTCGGTGTAAGAAATATAGATGGAGAAGAAATTAGAGGATGAGAGAAGAGAAGATCACGCCGGATGCGTGGGGTTTTGGAGAGGAATCGTGAAGACCACGTGGAGGGAGGAGAGAAAATAGAGAAGAGAGAGATAAAATCTCAAACTTTGATTAATACTTCACCTCCTAAAAACAATGGGCTACCCTCTCTTTATATAGGAGAGAGGGGTTTACAAAAATAGTAAACTAATTTAAATTGACAACCAACTTGCCTAAACTGACTCTACTAATTAATTGACCCAAATTCAAATTAAAATCTACGAAATAAACGTTGAGATCACATGCGATCTCAATTATTTAATTAAACAATTTCGACAACCTAAAAACGTAAATAAAATTGACGATTAACTAAATAAATAAATGTGGCCCTATAATCTGGGGTCACGCTGCATCACTAAGCCGCGTCCCACTCCTCCACCAGCCTCGCGCTTTGGATAATCACGTTCTCCTTGTAGAATCTTTGGTTTGAGAAGACAACCTCATTTTGCCCAAGCCAAATTGCCCAGAGTCTCGCCACTGGTATCAAAAGTTCTTTTCTAACCCTGTTCCTGTTACGAACCAAGGAGTCACAGAAGGCCTCCATGCCATCCGTATTCACCCACTGCAAGGTAGAATCCTCCCACACCCTCTTACCGTGGGGCATTCGAAGAATAAGTGCTCTAAAGATTCCACCACCGAATCGCAGAGCCCACAGAGACTGGACACACTGGCCATAAATTTCGTGCAACGATCTCTCGTCAATAGCCTTCTCCTGCGAAAAATCCATAAGAAGAAGTCAAGGCGCTCAGGAAGCCTTAGCTCCCAGAAGAACCAGCTATCCCTCACCAAAAAGCCGGAGCGCCCCCGTAATGGGAGAGCCAACGCATTATAGGCCTTGCGCATCGAGAAGATGCCTTCCCTCCATTCCTAGTGGTCCCGCCCATCAGAAGACCTACCAGCAACATCGAGGACGTGGAGAAGAGAAAGAAAGTCCTCAAGCCTTTGGTCCGAGAAGCTCGCCACAAAACGCGGACACCAACACCCATCCGCCCAACAAGAGGCGACAGAGGCATCCTTGTCAGCCGCCAGCGCAAACAACCACGGGTATCGAACACTCAGAGTATCGCCTTCCATCCACCTGTCATTCCAGAAGCTAAACGAGTCCCCATTCCCCAGCACTGGCTTAAATAACGATATGTGCCTTGCAAAAACCTCTCGCACCCCGCGCCAAAAGGGGGTAACAACACCAACCACCCACTCCTCCCCTATACTGCCCACCCCATGGATCTCCCGCAACACATCCGTAAAGAAGTTCCCACCCTGGCCCCAGATCCTGTTCGCCCACTTCAGGAAGAAGGCATCATTAACAAGCTCCAAGCGCCGCACGCCCAACCCCCCTTCCTGTTTCCCCCTGGACACCTCATCCCATGCCACAAGGTGAATCCCACCCCCCAACTCCCCACTTCTTCCCCAGAGAAACCTACGCATACACCCCTCAATACGCTTGCGGATCCCGACCGGCATACGATGATTTGACAAGAAGAACACCGGGATAGAGGAAAACACCGCTTTGAGAAGAACAAGCCGACCCCCTTTCGACAGAAGTGCCGCACGCCACCCAGCAAGGCATGCCTCCACCCTTTCGACGAGCGAAAGCCAATCCCGAAGCCTGGCCCTACCAAGCACCAACAGAAGACCAAGGTAGTCAATAGGAAGCTCGCCCGGAGGAGAACCCATGATCCTGCCTCACTCGCTCGCCAGCATCTCCGTCATCCCAAAGGGGATAACCTTGGATTTACCTCCATTCACAGTCAAGCCGGACATCTCACTATACAGTCAAGCCAGAGACCTCAGAAACGCCTCCCTCAATGAAGCAAATGGTGTCATCAGGAAATTGAATCAAGGGCACAGAAAGGTTCCCCTTAGAGAAGCCCTTCGAAAGTCCGGCATCAATGACACGGTCAGCCATATGAGCCAAGATATCGGCCGCCACAGCAAAGAGGAGAGGGGCTAGGGGGCACCCCTGGCGCAGTCCCCTCCTCGGCTGGAAGAAGCCCCCCTCCAAACGACCGTTGATCAAGACCGAGAAAGACACAGTGGTGACGCATCGCCGCATCCAAGAAATCCAAAGCTCAGGGAAGCCACATCTTCTCAGGACCGACCACAAAAACTCCACTCAAGGCTGTCATATGCTTTGGCAAAATCGATCTTCCAAAGCACCCCCTGCTTCCCAGAACTCTTCCAATCCGCAACCAACTCAGAAGCCATCGCGACGCAATCAGAGATTTGTCTTGCACGAATAAAAGCTGCCTGGAGCGGAGAAACAATCGAGTGAAGGACCAGAGCGAGCCTCCGAGCCAACTCCTTGACCACAATAAGATAGATGGTGTTAGATATCGAAATTGGACGAAAATCCCCAATATTCTCAGCCGCGGGGAACTTAGGGATAAGCAGCAAGATGACCTTATTAATCCGATCGAACTCCTCATTCCCATTGCAGAACTCGGTCACGACCTCAAAAACATCCGCGCCCACAATCTCCTAGAAATCGCGATAAAAAGCCATTGAGAAGCCATCAGGGCCCGGGGAACCATCATCATTTAACTCCCACACGGCCGCTTTAGTTTCTTCCAGGGAAATCGGCCTAGTCAACATCTCACAATCCATCACAGAAACGGATGGAGCCCCAATCCCCTGCCAGCGTCAAGTCCTCGGGGATCGCCTCGCCCTGAAGCTCTTGAAGTAATCACCAATTGCATTCCCCATTTTTCTGTCCCCCCACAAATGTCGACCCATTAATGGAAATAGACCGAAGCTTATTCTTACGCTTCCTTCCGCTAGCCACACGGTGAAAGAAAGCCGTGTTAGCGTCTCCTTCTTTGATCCATTTCATCCTCGATCGCTGCCTCCATTCCGAAGCCCTCTTCTTGTCCTCCTCCGCAACACGCATCTGCGCAAGAGCACGTTCACGAAGCTCGTCAGCCAACAGCTCACGGTCATTCTCCAACAGGTTGAGCCGCGCAATAACAGCCTCAGCATCAGCCCTGACCGCAACCCGCTCCAGCCTCGACTCCCTCTTGAAAAGAGCCAGCCTCTTTCGCAAGGAAATAAGCTTCTGGTTCAACCTGGAGGCCGCAGACCCCACACAATGGAACTGGGCCTAGTGCCCTGACGCAATATCCTTGAAACTGGCCTCATGAATCCAGCACCTCTCATATCTAAAGATGCCCCTCATCGAAGGGACCTCGCTCGAATCCCAAAGAATTGGGGAGTGGTCCGAGAAAGAGCGGGGCCTCGAGGACACCCAGCAGCAAGGGAACAACTCCATCATCTTCCCGGAGGCCAAAAAACGATCAATCCTGGAACGCGAAGAATTATTCCTCCAAGTGTAAATAGTATCAGTTGCCACGAGATTCTCTAAGGCGAGAGAGTCCACCAACTCCGCAAACAAAAGAGAGCCCGGGTCTCTACCACCCCTCGAGCGTGGACGATCGGACATATGAAGTGTAACGTTGAAATCTCCCCCAATGAGCCAAGGAACCCGCTCAAAAACTGAGCAAGCAACACGCAAATCCTCCCAAAGCTCATTTCTCTTCAGGTGACAACAGGGTCCGTAAACGCAGGAGAAGGCGACCGGCAAGGCATCAGACTCACACACCAGCACAACAAATAGCATATGTCTCCCCACAAGCAATGAGCTGAAAGAAAACTTCGCCGACCGCCACGCAATTAACAATCCCCCCGCCGCCCCGTCCGCATCCACCGCTCTAAACTCATCCAGATCGCCCGCCCCAAAGGATCGCCACAACAAATCGTCAATTCCCCTCAATTTCGATTCTTGAATTAGGATAATATCACATCCCCACTCCGAAGCTCTAGAGCCCAACACCCTTCTCTTATCAGCTTCCCCTAGCCCCCTCACATTCCAGGAGAGAATCTTCATTAAGACAACTGACGATGACCCCCAATGCGAGAGAGACCAGCCACCTCCGCCACAGTTTCTCTCAACGTCGCACAGGAAAGCACTTGCGAGGACCCCACCCGAGATCTGGTCCTCCTTCTATACCTTTTCCCTGACCTCCTGTCAGAGGGGCCCCCTACCGCACTATCAACGTCCACGATTGGGACGACCCCCGAAGAAATTGGAGAGGAAATCAGAAGATCTGAACCGCCTTCTTCGAGGAGAAGAGGGCTCCAAATGGGCTTGCTGCACACAACATCCACCGATCTCGATACGCCATCCGGGAAGGCACTTGAATCCGTAATGGGAAGACCGCAAGCAAAAGACCGACCCGAAACCAAACATGGATCCGCCTCCTCCGCAGGGTCAAAGATGAATGGATCCGGACCCGAACCCGGACGGGCAATCGAATCGCGGGAAGCTCCCCCCCTTTTCCAAGACCCGAGCTCCATAAGCCCGCCAAAGTCCATCGCGGTATGACCCGACCACAGACCCGCGTACCGAACCTGAAGAGCATGGTCCATCTTCCAAGCACAGCAACCGAGAAACGAATCAACCTCGACCATCACCCTAAGAGGCAAAACGTCCCTAACCGATGAAATGCACGAAACCCTAGAAAGCACCTCGAAGCGACTCGGGGAACCCATCAATTTGGGCGACTCTTCGGAGGAGCCCCCATGCACTGCCACCTGGCGATCAGAAGACGAGGGGCCGTCACCAACCCTCATTGTATCCGGTCTCACGTCCAAGGAAACTGGAGAGAGGGCCACCGCCAGCGGAGCCGGAGGCTCGATGAAAGCCAGCTCCACAGGAAAACAAAAATGACCAACCTTCAAAGCCTCATAGAAGATCTTGCCCACCGCGTCGTCAAGAAGCCTCTTGCTGCATTCCATCAAGACCCGCGTCAACCTCCAGTCCGAGTTAGGCTTGGTACCATCCTCCACGACCGCCAGAACTTCCCCCCACTGCCTAAGAGCTCTGCCGAGGCATCGAACGTTCCGCGGAAGGAACGGCATTCCTCGCACCTCCGCAAGACACACCTCGACGTTCGACCAAACTCCATCCGCAAAACGAAAGGCCCGCCAAATAACTTCCTCAGAAGCACCATCCGCAATAAGCCTTTCTCGTTGATCCGAGGAAAGGCCACGAACACAACATCGGTATTCATCCATCACCACGAGATTCCAAGCGAATAGAGGACCCAAGAATCCACGCAGATGAGATATGACCACGCTCCGGTCAACTCCTTTACAAACGGCAACCCCCACAACCGCGACGCTAGAGACTCCATGCAAAGCACCCCCCACCGAGTCCGCAACCCCATGCACCACGTCAAGGACAGGGTCGAACTCCCCGACGACTTCCATTCTCACCGACTCCGCAACAGGATCCAACTCCGAGCTACGAACTCCAACTGCGCCACCAACCCCTGAAAAACTCTCCACGACTTGGGCATAAGTACGCGCCCCCTCCCAACTACAGGCGCCATGCAAGGCGTAGCAACACCCTTCCCCCACCTACTTCCGGTCGAATGATCATCCTTGCGAGAAGAGAGGTCACCCCTCCTCGTACCGTAAGTACAGGAATCCCTCTTGTGCCCCACCCTTCCACATGCATAGCATCTCGCGGGGAGCCCGCAAGCAGACGCAATGTGCCCAGGCTTTCCGCATCTGAAGCACCGCTTTCCAGGTTTCCTGTGAGAGACCGGCAACCAATCTCCGGACCCCCCTTCTCTGCCGCTTCCATCAACAGCAAACCCAACAACCCCTCACTGAACCCCCTTTCCCTTCGCATCGCCCCCTGTCGTACGACCACCTCCCTCCGCGCTCGCCGAGCTTTCCATTCGTCTTCCCGGAACTTCGGCCGCTCCACCTACAGACGCTTTCGCTCCACCCTTAGTCGCTTTCGCTCTCCACCACCGCTCCATATACTGACAATACAAATACTATCCGTATGACACATGGCTGCTAACATTCCATTCATATTTCTCTCAGCAATGCCTGCATGACTTTATGCATATGCTGGAGGCAATTTGTGGCCTGGAATGGTCCACAGATGGCAAAGACCATTGGGAATGGGGAGATGAAGACTTCACGGTGCGGCGGGCATACAAGGTTATAGACGGTCCATTGGGATCAATGCCTGCGGATTTGATTCGAGACTGCAGATTTATCTGAGATTTGAATGTCCCAACGCGTATCTAAATCTTCCTTTGGTTGTTGCGTCTTGGGAGAATCATGATGAAAGAGAGGTGGTCCAGACACTAGTCAGGTACCTATCATAGCTGTTCTCTCTGCATTAGGGAGGTAGAGACAGTTGACCATCTCTTTTTCCAATGCGAAAATGCAAAGGAGACACTGTTGGATTTGGGTGTTGACTGGATAGATTCTAGAAACTATACTGATTTCTGGCTCACTCTTTAATACTCGGTTCCACTCAAAACGGGCTGCTGCTGCAACCGGTTGCATTGATTTGGGCATTCTGGTTGTTGCAAAATGGAGTTATATTCTACTCGAATTGTTTATATGTAGATAATGTGATTTATTCTGCTAAAATTTTCATCGAGGCCTGGCTTTTATATATACATTTGAGATGGACACCTTTTTCACGTTCCCCCTTTTGCATAAAAAGAGAGCAAATTACACGAGTCCCAGAATTATACACATGATTTCAATGTCATACCTACACTTTAAAAGGTAACAAACAATGTCCTACTGACCTTTAAGGTTTGCCTTAGTGTTTGACTATTGAAATTTTGTTGATCGTTTTGCCTATCTAACCTCAATCACAACAACTCAAAACCACATTGAGGCAAATATTAAAGATTGGGTACCACATTGCTACCTTTTAAATTTCATGCTTGATATTGAAATCGGGTATATAATGCAAGAGCTTTTGTGTATTTTACTAAAAAAATAATACACTTGTAGTACAATGATGTATACATACATAATATCTATGTTGATTCACATCTTAAAAGGATGGACCTTTAAGACCATGACACAGTTATCGGCTGGTGCTGATTACGGTTGTGTTTTCACTTCTATTGGTTCACTACTTGTTTGTTGTCAAGCTTTCAGTGTGGATTAGGAAGAGATTATACTTTTTGTTAAGAAGGTTCCTTTGGAACGGAGGAATTTGGGAAGGGCGATGTGGCATTTGCTGCATTGGAGGAGGTCTATATGGCGATTGTGGTTAGTGATATTGTTGAGATAGATTTGTATAGTTGAACAATGATCCTACTTTTCAAATGGGAGGTAACGATTCTTGTAAATGAAGTGGTTTTTGTTTATCGCGGTCATTTACTCATGCTATGCAGAAAGTCGGATATACGTGGGGCCTAGACTACCGCCAATGGAGGGGGTTGCACCAACTGTTTTGAGGTTGCTGTGCTGGAAGAGGAGCTTGGTAAGTGATGAAGGTTGCATGCTTGACTAAATGATTGGTCAAGTGCAACTATATTTCGTGAGATGTTCCCTAAACTAATGGATTTGACATCGGATTCAAATCCTTGGTGACTGTCTTTTGGTATAATTCTCTCAAAGATGTTAATACACTAGTTCTAACTTCTGACCCCTTTTTTGGATTGGTTTTTTGAGGATTGCTTGTGGCTTGTTTAAGAGTTTTATGCTGTTTTTCTATAGGAGGGAACACTAGGATCGAATGGGAGCATCTTTTTCTGTTGTAGGCGTCTACAAGAGCTTATTGTCACCATGTAACATCAGAGATCCTACTATTTCCGGTTAGTGACTACAGGGAGACCTTGTTAAAACTGCTGAGAAGAAAAAGAAAAAGAACAGATACGGAAGTTTGTAGGAGCAAACAACTACTGGCCATAAATGCTACTTGCCCTTTGCACATGTTAAAGTATGTATGTAGGTGGGTAATTGGATCTATTCAAAATTCAGTTACAATGCTCTCATGGTTGCACACTGCACTTCTCTTGGAGAAATCTCGAAAGGGTTGTGTTGTTCTCGAAGAGGAAAGAAGAGGCAGTGAGCCCTCTCTATTCCTTTCTTGTAGGCCCATTAAGTTAATAACATAAAAGAAAAAAAATAGAAGAGACATATCATATTCAGCCACTGTTTTTCCTTTTACAACTCTATGGGACTGGGAACAACTAGAAGGGCAAAACAACATAGACACATTTTGAATAGATCATTATTATACTTCTTGTAGAAAATGATAATGTGAAAGTGTAATCAAAGATAAAGGATGGAGAACAAGAAAAATATCGAGATTTTACATGGAACTCTACTTCATAAGGAGTGGGATGAAACCACGGGAGAAGGTCCCTAAGGGCTGGATATTTTGTTATTGCTTTCTCAATGAGTACATATGGTGTGAGGCTTCTTATATAGCCCAACCAGAAAGACTAAGTCTCACTCATTGTTGAACGAGATTTTCCACGGGTCTAAAGTACGTCTCACACAAGGCGGAGACGCAGTCGCTGTGGCGACCCGCAAGAAATCCCAATTCAAACAACAATTAACCCACAACAGAAGTCAAGCAATGAAAAGTGATGCGGAGTTAAAATTTATTATAACTCTACAAAGGATGTGTATAGGTGTAAGTATGTGTAGAGGTCGAACACAGGGAGCAGACAAGTAGAACGGGGCAGTGATGCTTAAAAACTGTGATTGTGAATAAGTGTCTATCTTATGTTTTTGTGGGTTTCAAAAACAGTGATGCTCAAAAACTGTGATTGTGATTCCGTCCCACGAGGGATACTGTGGAGAGTTTTGGAGAAGAGACAAGTACCTGTCCTATACATTAATCTCATAAAGGATATGTATGATAGGGCTTCATCTTGTGTAAGGACCCCGACGGGGAAGACTGACTATTTTGGTATCAACATTGGTTTACATCAAGGTTCAGCTTTGAGTCCATTTCTTTTTACTTTGATTATGGACGAGTTGACAAGTCACATTCAGGATGAGTTACCTTGGTGCATGTTATTTGCTAATGATATTGTGTTGATTGACGAGACTATAAATGGAGTAAATGAGAAGCTTGAGGTTTGAAGACATGCATTGGAGACTAAAGGTTTTCGTATAAGTAGGGCTAAGACGGAATATATGGAATGCACCTTTGATGGAAGCAATGGTGAAGGAATCGAGGTGAAGATTGGTGACGATAACATTCAGAAGAGAGATTCTTTTAGATATCTGGGATCTATTTTGCAACATGATGGGGAAATTGATTGAGATGTTACTAATAGAATAAATGCAGGCTGGCTAAAGTGGAGAGGAGCCTCCGCTGTTCTCTGTGATAAGAAAATTCCTTTAAAAATTAAAGGAAAGTTTTACAAAGCAGCCGTGAGACCTGCTATGCTTTATGGTTCTGATTGTTGGCCTGTGAACCATATACATGTGCAGAGAATGACTGTAGCAGAAATGAAAATGCTAAGATGGATGTGTGGACATACACGTAAAGATCGGATTCGGAATGATGCAATCAGAAAGAAAGTTGGTGTAGCTCCGATCGAGGATAAGATACGAGAAAACCGCTTAAGATGGTTTGGTCATTTGCAAAGAAGGTCAACTGATGCACTTAGGAGATGTGAGTGTTGGGATGTTGAGCCGGCTAAGAGAGGGCGAGGACGGCCCAAGAAGTGTTGGAAAGAGACTATACGAAGGGATCTTAGTTTTTGGATATAAGTCCGAGATTGACCCAAGATAGATCTGAATGGAGGCGAAGAATCCATGTAGCCGACCCTACTTAATTGTGGGAAAAGGCTTTGTTGTTGTTGTTGTTTTGGATTTTATATTTTTATATTTTGGTTTTTAATTTCTGATTTTGTATTTTCTTTTTATATTTTATATATTTTTATATTTTCTTTTTATTTAAATAGACTATATAGACTAAGTAAGAAAGAGATGGATGAAGTATTTATGATAGTAAGTAAAAATACTCAAAAATCAGGAAATAAAATGTTTTTGTGATTTTCATATTTTTCTAATGTTTTTGTGATTTTTCTAGATTTTTCCTATTTTTTTGGTATTTTTAAAGGAGAAAATACTAGAAAACAGTGAATAAAGTTGCTAGCCGAAATTAAAATGAGGATGAAAAATATCAAACAGTAACAAAATTCCTCAAATTAATTTTAAAATAAAGGTAATAGAATAAGGAAAATTCAGCAACTGAAATTAGATTTTTAGAATTTTTGTAGAATTTTTAAGATTTTTATAAAGATTTTAGGGGTTTTGTAATTTTTAGGTGTTTGATTATATATTTTTTAGGGATTTTTGAATAGAAGTTAAAAGACACTAAAATAGGCAAAATATATTTTTTTGGGAATTTTCTGAAGTGTTTTTATATTTTTTATGGATTTTGTGATGCAAACACGGCTGAAAATACTTGTTTTTGAATTTTTATAAATAATAAAATGCAATAAATATGCAAAATAAAAATATGCAGTGATACTACAATGCAACAGGAACACTATGTAATTTTTGTGGATTTTTAGTGATTTATAGATGCATGAAATAATTAAAGGGAACAAAAAGAAACTACACACAGGCAAGGGGTATTTTTGTAATTATATTAAAGATCAGGGACCTGCATGCAATTTTCACACAAAATATATATTGCAATTGAACTTTTAAGGACTAAATATTAAGCACAAAATCTGCAGGGGTACAAGTACAAAAATCCCAAACCACGTGCGAAGCACGCGCGCCTGGGAAGGACTGTTCTGCAATTAACAAAAACCTAATTAACAAAAACCTACGGGCTCAAATGCAAAAATGTCAGAAATTTATTAACTGCAAATGAAAGTTTTGGACCATAAAATAAATATGCAAAGTCCCCGGGTGTCTTCTGCAAAATGGCCGTCACGTGCGCAGAGCACGTGACCTGGCAGGGATCGAAGTGAAGTATCACAAAATCCGGGGGGTAAATGTGTAAATATTACAAAACTAGTTAACGACAGAGGAAAGTTTTAATACTAATAGAATATTACAAAAATGGTGAGGGGGTTATTGCAAAATACCCACGCACATGGCGGATCGAACGACCGGAGAAATATCACTTAACGCCACGTGTCGAAGATCTGGCGGCCCGTACCCCTTCGGCTGTGCGGCCCAGATTAGAACACATATGACGATCTGATGGTGCTGGTGCACTTGATCAGACGTCACCTGTGCTCCACGATGAACACGACCATGATCGACGGCTCACGAGGTGCTTGGAAGAACACGAAGGAACTTGCCCTTGGGCGAGTTTGATTCTGATGCAGCTCTCCCCTCCGAGCACCTGGAAGCTTGCCGACGGCTGATCCACGCTCCAGCTGTGCTCCCGCAGATAGGAAGCCCCACAAAAAGGCCAAACACCGCTGGAGGACGTCCGGCGACGTGCCGTGCCTAGGCTACCTTCACAACCTGCAAAAACCCCTGCAAAGACGCATCTTCCGTGTGTTTCCTGCAGGGGAGCGGTTAGGCAAAAAGCACGGAGCTCCAGAGAGCTCCTGGGAGGTGAACGTGGGACAAGGAACGAGGTTGAGGCTCGCCGGTGCGAACGCCGATGAGCAGCGGTTGAGGTGGATTGATGGCTAAAGAAGTGGTCAAACACGCGATTGAAGTGCAAAGCTAAAGCTTAATCCTACAAATAGCTAAACAGTGAAGACAAAAAAAACAAAAGAATACCTTGATTGGTTGGAAAACCAAGAAGTGAGGGACCTCAACGGCGGGTATGCTGGAGGTGGGTGGAGACCATCCGAGACTTCGCCTAACGCCGCGCCACTCGGCCGGAGGCGAGCCTGTCACTCTCGCCGGTACAAGGCACAAGTCGGAGGAGAAGGGTTTGGTCAAAAGAGGGTTCAAAGAAGAAAGGGGGTTTTGGGCGGTTTTTGAAAAGATGGTCGAGTGGGCCCAAAGATCGAGGTGTGGCAGACGATGCAATGATCCACAGCCCGAGAGAAGCATAGGGCGTGAATCACCACATCACGAGGAAGAAAAGTTGTGAAGACCATATCGTGAAAGAAGGAATGATGTGGCCTCGAAAAATCCGCAAATGCGGACAAAAGCTCACTTCTGACACAGCCCAGACGTTGGGCAGAGAGTTGACCAGAGGTCAACTCTTGCTGCCTCCTGGTGCGCCCACGTGGACCGACCAGGAAAAAGTCTGGAGAAAAAATCTTGTAAATTCAATTAAAAATAGATAACGATTTTAATAATTTTCGATTATTTAATAAAAAATGTTTATTATTTTTTAAAGTATTTTATTATTTTTATGAGGTATAAAAATACAAGTTACTATTTTAGGCCTATATAGGTATATTTATCTATATATTTTATTGTTTTATTTTTATTTTGTATGTTTAATTTATTTATTTTTGTTTATTATTTTATAAATTTATAAAATATTTTTATACATTTAAATATATTTTTATTTTATTTTTCTGAAGTATTTTGCATACTTAATAAAATATAAGTATTAATTGTACAAGTATATGTATAGGTATTATACCTATGTATTATAGACAAGTATTTTATTTTTGTGTTTTATTTTTGTTTTATTCCTGTTTTAATGTACACGTATATTATAAATATTATTTACAAAATTGTAAAAATATAAAATTGGTAAAAATAATGAATAAATAATAAAATGATTATTTTAATCTGTACAAGTATACAATAGGGGTCCAAAACTCAACTTTCAAACCGTAGCTCCGCCAAACGCGAAACCACCTTCATTAAATAGCTTATTTTAAATTATATACAATTAAAGGTGAGTTTGACGCGTTTCGAGTTTTTATTAGGGAGATACAAGTCTGGGAAGTTGGGATTCTAGATTTTTATTCAGACCATAACTTTTTATCTGTTCATTATTTTTGGGTGAAATCAATTTTTGTTTTTATTTATTTAGTTATCTACAACTTTCATTTACAAAGTTTCTTTATTTGAGGTGTAAAAAGTGGAACAAAAAACAGGTCCCAAAATGAATAAAGAATGGATTAAATAAAAGGTATTTTTACTGTATTGTATTCTGGCCCTTATCTCCTCCTACTTTATTCCTTGTCGACCTAGTCATCGAGATGCCTAGGTCTCGGGGTTTCGGGTCATAAAATATTTACAATATTTTGTTCTTTTTCTTTTCTTTTCTTCATTCTATAATTTTGGCTTTACAAAACCGCATTTTATACACTATTTACACAGTTATACATGAATGCTAAAATGCCTAAATTAAGCCTATTTACACGCATTTACTAGGGTTTTTAAGGCCAAAATGATAGAATAAAGATGATGAAACGTGGATTTATCACTCATAGACAATGTGGACTAAACCGTGGATGTGGTAATTGGACTTCAAAGAGATCTAATTACCCACTCTTAACATTCCCTCTCAAGCTGGAGCATGCAATGCTTAGCTTGGACAAATGAAAAGAAATCACTCACTCACAAAATACAAGACCCTATGAACAATATCAACTCAACACATACTCTGCTGGTTGCTTGATGCGGGCATTAATTCTCATGCCGTGCTGGTGAGGTGGAACTGAAGGGTTGGAGTTTGAACCGATCCTCCTCATCGGAGAACGGGTGCTTTGTTTTGCATAGAGTTACCTGAACTTGAATGAGTCTTCTCGTCTGAGAACGTGTGCTCTGTTCTGCGCAGAGTTAGCCGAACTGGAATGAGTTTCCTTGTGAGGGAACGTTGGTTCGCAACTGCTTCATCTCTCTGAATGACCGAACTGAAGAAAGCCATGGAAATGTCCTTGTCAGACTCCACGGTCGCTGGAGACGAAGGTTGAATTGAGTCTCATCATTGGAGAACCAGGTCTCTCCGTACTGTCTTAGAGAATGAGATCTATACTTTGGAGTCCCTATAGATCTTTCCATATCAAGTCTCTAGCAGAGGTCGCTGTCATACGTGATTCACATGAAAACCCTGAGCCCAAATCAAAAGCATGGCAACTTCTCACATGATACTCCTACTTTCTCCCATACTTGTCGGAAAAAGATGTCGTCGATTAAGTTGGGAGAAGAATTGAAGCATGAAAAGAACAAAATCAATCTCCTTTTTTTCTCAATAAGTCATTTTTTTCCCGAGCGGCTTTTCTCTTTCTTTTTTCAAATTGATATTTTCCCATATGGGCTTTTTTGTACGATAACCCTTTTTAAGCACTATGGCCCACTTTAGACCCAATAATCTTACCTCATCTTCTCTTCTTTTTTTCCATCTCGGCCCACATGGGCCCAAAATCAGCCCCATTGCTCTGCATGGAGTAGGGTTCCTGTATCAATGTCGCCGCCTCGATTGCGTGTGGGGTTCTTACGTGTGGATGCGATCTTCTATCAATTGACCTGCTGGGCGGAGGTGTTCTGGAGTCACGTACAACTAGAAGAGCGAGAAGGCTGAGGTCCCTACGGGAGATGGCAATACTGGCGACTGCACGATGAGAGGAGAAGGGTCCGCCTGCAATGTGGAGGGGATGAGGGTGCCGCTTGGAGGGTTCACCGTTTGTAGATGCACCTCCTCAAGATTGCGGTGCCATTGATGAGGAGGAATGCTGTGATGATGATGGCATGAATCTGCATCTGCTTGCAAAGAAATGATATATTTTTCTAATTGTGCTGGCTATGTGTTGAAAATGTTCTTGATTCTGAAGTTGTTGTCGTTTCTCCAGCAGTTCAGCAATGCTATTCTTTTTATACCTTTTTTTCGCAAATGTGTTTTGGATGACCAATAATCCTTAATGGTCATCTTTTGACCTTTTCAAAAAATGAATTTTCCAATTCCACAAATATCATTTCGGCTTTTGTTTTCTCTTCAATATAGTTTGTGAAGGCTTGGGGTTGATTTCATAAGGTTAATCGGACCAAACTACTAGGCTTGAAGCAGCCAAGTTTGCACTTTTCCTGGATTCTTTTTTCTCCTTTTGAAAGTCAAAGGACTTCTACTCGAGTTTAATTGGTTACCGAACACCCATAAGAAACATCTTTCATATAGATAGAAACATTTAAGAAGAAGCAGATAATAACACATCAAATCTCATCATCTCTAGCACACACCCACGAGGCATAGAACCATGACATCTTTTCTGAATGTAGCGCCTTCCTCAACAAATTCTCTGGCAAAATGTCTAGTAATCTTTTGCACTTCTTGAGCTTAGGTAATATTTTACAACTCATAATATGCAAATGATGGCCAAGTAGTGTCTGCCAAAATCGAATAACATATATTTCACCATTCACACCTAGTATTCCAGTAATATTAACATGTTAATCTTGATTTCTGATAATGCTTTGTTTTCAACATTACTGCAATGTCAGCATGTTTGACTTGATTTTTGACGGCCCTCAACAGCTCATTGTTTCATTTTAAATATTGATTTCTTGATAGCAAGCAACACATATTTGCTCCAACTGTCTGCTTTCACTTCTACTTGCAGGCCTTGGAACCATCTGTTCACGGAAGAGGCAGGAAAGTTGACTCAGATGAGATGCACTTCGGAGTGCATGAAGAGTTGTTGTATGCTCGAAAAAGACAGCCTGTAGAGGGTATAGAGTTGTTTTTTTCTAACAAAAGTCTGGTTGTGATATTTTCTCAAGGTCATATACATAAATACCTCACAATTGTTTTGATATTATGTCTGTACCTTACTCTTCTTTGGAACTATACACATGTGCTACAATCTTTTGCCATTTTACATGCATGTCCTGCCGATAACTTCCCGGCACTGTTGTATTTAAAACGTGTACTAGACTTTCAATAAAAATCAGAAATTTTATGCATTTATCCTCAAAATAACTTCATATCCTTTTCCTTCTTCTGCAACTATCCCTTCCTACTTGCTCCCCAATCCCTCCTCCACTTCCTCCACAACCCCTTCTCTCACACCACCCTCATCCCAATTCCACCTCCCGTACAAACCCCAGTCACCCCCATTCACAGTCCCACCAGCCCCCCCAGTCTGCGTGGAACAAAAAAGACATGGATGTATATTCAATACGCAATCCGACGTCTCCCGCTTCCATAGGAGAGGGGACCCGAGTTTTCGCTTCGCTCGTGCGTGGCACTCCCGCTCCGCGGCAGGCATATGGGTAGCAAGAGGGGAGGGCTCACTCTCTATCTGGACCCTTGCCTGTGTCGAAGCATATTCTCATCCACTTTGGATAATTATCAAAAGCCGCTCTTTCCTGGCGCAAAGAAAGTAGACACGTAAACACCTTTCACTTGAGGTCTCGGGCCTCTTTTCATTTCTTTCAAAGACCCAATGCATCCCCTAAGATTGGTATCACATGAACTTCGTATTGGGGATATAGAAAGGATGGAATGATTTTCACTGGTCAATCTTGGTATTTGGAGTTTATCAAACGTATCCATTAGAATAGCAACTCACCTTTTCTCAAAATCTAAAAGACAACACCCTCATTGCAGGTGTCAAAGATGTGAGAAAGTGGGATTTACGGAAAAATAATAGTTTTTGAATTCAATGTGGAGAGCAAACGTAAATCCGAACAAAATCACCGTCTTAAAAATCATGGTTTATTGAAGTTTTTGGAGCTCATAAATGGAGCTCCAAAAGGTCTAGCTTTATTGAAGCTTAACTTTTTATAGGAGTCCCTTTGAAGCTTGACAAAAGACGTAATGCTATGAAAGAATTGTATCATGTAATCAATGCATTATGTATGCATGTTTGGGAACCTTTAATAACTTAGCTTTAACTCCCTTGTGTATGTTATTTGTTCTGGTGTTTGTACCTATTCTATACCTTTCTTGTTTCCATATGGGACACTTGCAATTGTATCAAACCTTGTCATTTATACAAAGGATTAGGCCCCGTTAGGGTTTCATTATTAAATAAGAAAACCTTTACTGTCAACGTGGTATTGTAGCAACGATCCTAGATCGTGGTTGTGTATCTTTTGTTCTCTCCTTTTTTCTCCACCCTCCAACACCACCATTATTTAATGACCTTTGGATGTCACCATCTAGCATCACTTCTCCACCCACCATCAGTGTTGCCGATCACCAACATCACACTAATCACTTGCCAACATTACCACCACTGATCAACACCGCAACTACGGATTCAAACCCTTGTTGCCAGCCTTCGCCATTCATGGTTCCTTTTGCACATTCTCTTGTCCACAGTTCCTATGCAAGTTGAAGGGTATTTTGAATCCCCACGTATCATGACTTTCAAAGCTCTAAAGGCACGTACTCTTGCCTTAAAGACACCTTGTGTTCCTTGTGGTACCTTGCACGCTTTGTTTTGTCTTACTCTAGCGACTTTGATTAATATGGATCTATCTATTATTAACTGTTCGTCATGTGATGTCATCTATTGCTTCAAGAATTATTTATACTACTATTGAAACCAGGCCGTCGGTCTCCTCCGCCTTGCTTGTTATTCAAGGTACCACCATTGAATTGAATGGTCCTCATATCCATCCTTATGGTCTTCTGCATTTCAAATTTTTGTAGGAGCCAGAAGAAGTTATACATCTTAATTGGAAATGTTCTGAAGCCTACTGATGAATATTTTGATAAATGGAACCATGACAAATATATTGCCATGAACCATATGATGAACGACATTGAGTAGAGGATTGCTGCTAATTTGTCATACGCTAAGGAAATCCAGATAATCTTGAATATAAGTATCTGTAGAATCGAGCTACAGTAGACTTGTCAACATCTATTGCAGGATTTGACTTATTGACCTAAACAACTTGACCTTGGTGGACTACTACACCTATCTTGGAGTTCCTTTTAAGGGATTGGCTATTTTTATCCTTCGTAAGTAGAGAAATATTTGATACATATTGATGCAACCTACGTGCAAAGCAATGCAAGCACTATGCCTCTGGCTTAATTCATGATCAATTCAATAGTGCTGGAGAAATGATTAATACTAAAAAATACTGTAGCATAAAATTTAAATGAAATGAGTTCAAAATTGAATCTGGAAAATTAAGGGATGCCAGTAGGAGAAGAAAGACGTTTATTGGCTGTTATTGGTGACGAGGTCTCAGTTTTGCCCGACCGTGGAGCTGAGGAGGAGAGCGGATTGCCTATGCCTCCGTATCACGAATGTATACGGACCTATGGGCTCGGAGAGGGGTTCGTTAGCGGCAGACTTGGAGCAGTTCGGTGCGGCTGACGCGGAGGGGGTTTGGATCATAGCTGGTGACTTGAATATAACCTTACTTCTAGACGACTGTCCTTAACATGGTAGTGGCAGAGATCTTGGATCGGAGGAGTTCAGGAGAGTGGTTTATTCCTTGGGCCTGTCCATTATTGATGTGACATGATGCCCATATACGTGGCGGAATGTCAGATCCCAGTCCAGACTGGACAGATTTCTTCTATCACCTGAGGGGATCGAGAGTTTTCCCCTTGTTAGAGATTGCAGAAGATTTCTTTCTTTATATTGTAACCCCACGAGGGCTTTTATGATAACAAAATATTCTATGTGGCTATTTGTTTTTTTTGAGTAAGAACGAGGGGGAGTACTCCCAAGTTGGGAGTCACCGCACCAAAAATTTCATTGATATGTGGCTATTTGTTAAGAGAATATTGTATAGAATATTTTTTTGAGCCCTCTAGGGTTTAGTCTTATGTAAGGACCCCTAGACCTCTTGAATAAACAACGAATCATCTTTTCTTACCATCCTTTCACATGGTATCAGAGCAGCGGTCCTAGGCCGGTGTTCTGACCTAATCACCCCTCCGCCACCGCCAGCCCTACAAATCCCTTTGCATCCGCCACGGGTCTCCGCACCTCCTGCCTTAGGCCCATGTCGCCTCGGGTCCCCAGGCCCTGCCAAGTCTTTGGTACACACGACGGGGTCGTGCTGAGCGTCGCCAGGCTGCTCTGGGGGCAGCCAGGTACCACCACCAGGCCGGCCAAGCCCACCTCGCTCCTCCTCGCGCTGCCAGGCACCTCCGCCAGCCCTCCCAGGGCCTCCTTGCACCGCCAGGCGCCTCTGCCAGGAAGGTCAGGCCCTACCCACGTAAGAAGGCCGACTCCGCCAGGCCCCCTCTTGTGCCATCAAACGATCATTGCCTCATCCTTCTTACTCCTTGACGAGGGTTTCGATATTTGATGATAAATTGAGGCAAGATATACTCTATAGGTCACTTTTTGTTGACCTAAGCCACCACGATGACGTCTGCCGAGATCAAGCCCACGTACCTTACTTCTTCTTTGCTGGTACGTGGCACTTCTATCAAGTTGAAGGGCTCTGAAAATTATGTTCTATGGTCTCGATCTTTCAAAGTATTTGTTGGTGGCCAGCGCAAGAGCTACGTTCTTACAAAAGTTCCACCTGCGGAAACATATAAGGACTATGAAACTTGGTTTGTTGATAATTGCCAGGTTATCACTTGGATGACGAACAATGTCGATCCAAACATTGCTGCGAATCTTCTTTATAAAGACACCGCTAAGGTAATGTGGGAAAACCTTGAGTGTACATATTCTCAGAAGATGACTAAGTCTCGTCTGTCAGAAATATACACAAGGATTTGGTCTGCTAATCAGGGAGAATCAAATCTTATTGAATACTACATGCTTCTTACAAGCCTTTTTGAGGAACTCCTTATTTTTTAGCCTGCATGTTGTGATAAACAAGTAGGAGAACATGCTGAATGGCAGGTTTACAGATTTCTCTCTGGACTAAATCCAAAATATAAGACTGTGAAAGATCATTTCCCGACGGCTGATACTCCACCTATCATTTCCTGACGGCTGATACTCCACCTACTCTTGAGACAATCTTCGGACGCTTACAAGAGCTAGAGGCTCCAATTCAACACTTTACCACCCACACCTTTATAGAGACGATGCCCACTATACCTCCTCATGATACAGAGGGCGTCATAACTATCAAGGAGGACGGGGACGTGACTCAGGACTCATGAGAGGAACGACCTCTATTACCTCGACATCCCTTCTGATTCCTACTTTGCTGGTGCAGTCTCCATCTTTGAAGATCCTTTTCTATGGCACCTTCGTCTTGGCCACCCTTATGCTAAAGCTCTCTCAATGATGTTCCCTGAACTTTCTATGCTGAAATCTTTTGAGTGTGAAGCATGTCAGTTCGGGAAACATCATCGAGCTTCCTTTCTTGCACGAACTGAGCCTCGTCGCCGTACTCCTTTTGCATTAGTTCACTGTGATATTTGGGGACCCTGTCCGGTCCGAAGTCTAAGTAGTCATAAATATTTTGCTGTCTTTGTGGATGACTACAGTCGATCATCTTGGGTTTTCCTGTTAAAAAAAACGTTCGGAAATTAACAATATTGTCAAGAATTTCTTTTACTATGTCAAAAACATCTTCTCCACCACTGTTAAAATATTTCATTCTGATAATACTTTGGAATTTACACAAAATGATTTAACATCATTCTTTGCTTCCCAGGGTGCTATCCATCGAACCTCTTGCCCATATACCTCCCAACAGAATGGGGTAGCCGAAAGAAAACTTCGACATCTCCTCAACATTGCCCGCTCTCTTCTTACCCAAATGAAGGTCCTCAAAACCTATTGGGGAGATGCTATTCTCACTGCTGTCCTTCTTATCAACAGGGTTCCCTATGTCTCCCTAAATGGCTCCACACCCTTTTCCTTATTGTATCCAAATGACTCACCATTTCCTCTACCTCTGCGGATTTTTGGATACACCGCCTTTGTTCACAACTTTCATACTGCAGACAAATTATCGTCACGTGCAATTAAATGTGTTTTTCTGGGTTATTCCCCAAAAAAGAAAGGATATATGATCCTTGTAGTAAACACTATTATATATCAGCTGATGTCACCTTTTTCGAACAGACTCACTTCTTCGATCAAGATGTGTCTGACATACCATTAGAACTTCCTCCTCCAATTGTGTATAAAAGAAAATATGTGTCCTCTCTTGTTCCTATTCCTCCACCCGTTCCTTTGTTGTAGGAAAATATGCCATCTTCAAGTGCCCCCGCCAACACTACCCCAGATGATCCTCAGGAGCTTCCCATTGCCCTACGCAGAACAAAAAGGCAATGCACTATTCATCCTATGTCTAATTTCACGTCCACTGATAGCCTATCATGTTCTGATAAAAGATATGCAGATGCTCTTATGACAATCTCTGTTCCAAGAGACTATCACAACGCATTACATGACCACGGACGGAGACAAGCTATGAATGAATAAATGGATGCTCTCAATTCCAGAGGAACATGGGATCTAGTTCAGTGTCCCCAAGGTGTCAGGCATGTTGCATGCAGATGGGTATTTACTACGAAACATTCTCCGGATGGCTCTATTGACAGACTGAAAGTAAGACTTGTGGCAAAAGGTTTTACACAGACATATGGAGTTGATTACTTCGAAACTTTTTCACCTGTTACGAGGATGGGGTCAATTCGCACTATCCTCTCTGTAGTCGTATACAAAGGCTGGCCTATTTTTCAACTGGATGTCAAGAATGCATTTCTCTATGGTGATCTTGAGGAAGAGGTTAACATGATGCAACCCCCAGGTTACGAAGTCGAGGGGGAGTATGTTTCTCGACTTCGCAAAGCAATTTATGGTCTAAAACAAAGTCCGAGGGCATTGTTTGACAGACTTAGTTCAGAGATTAGCACTCTGGGTTTTCAGAGAACTACATCTGACCATTCTGTCTTTGTCAGAAAATGATCAACATGTACTGTCATACTAGCTGTATATGTGGATGACATGGTTGTTACAGGTGACGATGATAAAGGAGTGCTAGAAGTGAAGACTTTTCTGCAAAAGGTTTTTGTCACCAAGGATCTGGGGCAACTTCGTTATTTTCTGGGTATAGAAGTCTTACGCACCAAGAAGGGGCTTCATATATCACAAAGAAAGTACTGCTTAGATATACTGACTTAGGCATGACTACTTGGGTGCAAGCCCTCTGGCATGCCTGTTGAACCAAAGAAACATTCTACACCAGATGATCCTGCCTTTGAAGATACTACAAGATACAGAAGCCTGGTTGGCAAACTTTTGTACCTTACTGTTACTAGGCCAGACATATCATATGCTGTGAACAGAGCTAGCTAATACATGGAGAAACCATGCTACAACCACTGGCAAGATCTTCAGATCCTTCGCTACCTGAAGGAATCCCCTTGACGTGGTCTATTTTATGGGGCAAATGGATACACTAAGGTTGCTGCTTATGCTGATGCTGATTATGCAAGCTCACCTGAGGATCGTCGTTCTACGACGGGCTATACGATGACGGTAGGAGGTAACCTTGTTAGTTGGAGAAGCAAGAAGCAGGCGATGGTTTCCTGATCCAGTGCAGAGGCAGAATATAGGGCAATGGCTCAAGCCACATGCGAAATTACTTGGTTACTGTCTCTTTTGCAAGAACTTAATATTGCTATCCCTACTCCAGTTCCTCTATACTGTGATAATAAATCTGCCACTTATATTGCTACAAATCCTGTGTTCCATGAGAGAACCAAATACATTGAGATCGACTTTCATTTTGTTCGTGATGTTGTACGAAAAGGCAAGATTTCTACACCACATACCTCAACAGACCTTCAGCTTGCAGATATATTCACAAAGGCCTTATCAAAGAAGCGCCTTTCTTGGATATCTTCCAAGTTGGGCATGATCGATGGATATGCTCCAACTTGAGGGGGAGTGTTAGAGATTGCAGAAGATTTCTTTCTTTATATTGTAACCCCACGAGGGCTTTTATGTTAACAGAATATTCTATGTGGCTATTTGTTAAGAGAATATTCTGTAGAGCATCTTGTATAGAATATTCTCCTTTAAGCCCTCTAGGGTTTAGTTCTATATAAGGACTCCTAGACCTCTTGAATAAACAACGAATTATCTTTTCTTATCATCCTTTCACACCCCTGTCCCATGCTTGGGCATTGCTGCGGCCCACTCTGACCATACACCCATTATTTGGTCCTTCGGCGAGGAGAGAACAAGCAAATTTTTCTTTCGCTTCGAGTGGAGTTGACTCTTGGTGGACGGTTTTAGGGAGTTTGTAGCTGAACAATGGAGAAGTTGGAATCATGCGAGAATGGTCGTTTCCCGGTTGGCAGAGAGGTTGAGATTGCTAAAGCTCTTTCTCACTCGCTATGGGAGGGAGGTAAAGGGGAGGCAAAGGGTCAGGATTGGAGAGGCACAAGCTGGTGTGGTGTGTCTGGACGGGTTGGACGATGAAAGGGGTTTGGACCAGGCGGAGGTGGCAGAGAGGCTTGGACTACTGGAAGAGTTGCTGTTGGAGGATAGAAAGGAAGATATAGAGTGGAGACAAAGATCTAAACAAAGGTGGCTGAAAGAGGGTGACACCAATACCAGGTTCTTATGTATGATGGCTTCTGGGAAAAGGAGAAGAAACTACTCGCACGAACTTGAGATTGGTGGAGTAAGAATCAGGGGGGAATCATAGTTAGGGTCCGCGTTGCGTAGCTACTTTATTGAGTTATCGAGGAGGCGAAGGGGGATGGATGGGGTGGTTGGGGAGAGTGGTGGAGACCTTGTCTGGTGAACAGGGTGACAACTTGCTGGTTCCTTTTTCGGAATAGGAGGTGAAGCGAGTGGTCTGGGATCCGAATGCGGATGATGCTTCGGGTCCGGACGGCTTCCCAATCTTGTTTTACCGCGAGTTCCAAGAATTAGTAAAGGTAGAGGTGATGGAGGTTATAAATGAATTTAGGGATGGAAACATTGGTTTCGAGAAAGTGAACCGGGCCTTTCCATTCCTCTCGCCCAAGAAGGAGTCTCCTTTGAGGGTGGAAGATTTCAGGCTTATTGTGCTTTCCAATGCTATATATCTGATTCAGTGGTTTTACAGGACCAATCGACGTTACTCGCAGGACATCATATGACGGATGGTTTGGTGATGGAATCAGAGATCTGTCTTGACTGGAAGTGCTCGAAGAAGAAGGGAATTCTTTGAAAGATCGACTATGCCAAGTCTTATGATTGTGTCGATTGGAGTTTCCTGTGGTCATCCCCGTGAAGGAGGGGCTTTCCAGAGACCTGGATTGACTGGATGAAGAAATGTGTCACGACCTCCTCGTACTCGATTCTGGTGAACGACAAACCGAAGTGTGGTTTCTTTCAGCCTCAGCGGGGCGTCCGTCAGGGGTGTCCGCTAACCTCTATGCTTTCGTTCTGGTGGCATATGCGTTAGCGGTTCTTCTCAGATGTGTGGTGGAGGCAGGGTGGTGCGAGGGCATCCGACTGGGGGATATCTCTATTCCGTTGCTCTAGTATGCTGGCGACGCGGTCTTAATCCTAGGTGGTAATGAGGAACATAATAGCAACATGGCCTACCTGACGGATATTTTTTGCAGTCTTTTTGGTCTCGAGGTCAACATGCAGAAGTAGGTGGTTATCTCGTTTGATATGAAGGGCACTGAGCGCGTAAGCTTAGCGATGTTGTCGGGCTGCTCCCTGGGTGAACTCCAATCTACTACCTAGGGTTGCCTTTGATGGCCGACCGTGGAAGAAATCTGAATGGGACAACATGGTTCATAGAATGGAACAGAGATTGATCGGATGGAAGGCGATCACACTCTCTCGGGGGGTGGGGGGTTGATTCTTTTGAAGCATATGCTATCAGCTATACCTACCATCTTCTCAACCTGTCTGATGTTAGTGGGGGTAAGGAAAAAGATCGAGTCTTTGATGAGGAGGTTTTTCTGGTCCCAATGGTAAAGAGCAGAGGTCCGGTTTGCATCTGGTGAATTGGGATGAGGTGACAAGGGGCGTGGAGAGGGCGATCTGGGGCTCCGTGATATGGCATGTATGAAGAAGGCGTTGATCGCTAAGTGGGTGACTAAGATCTGGGGCTCCTCAAAATCGCTGGTGGTCAGGTTGGTGAGGACTATATATGGTAACAAAGGTGAGCCGATCACCGAGAGTATGAGACTTGAATCACCTCTATGGGTAGGAATATGCGAGGTCCTTCCTATGGTGGCTTTGAGACTTCGGCCAAAGGTAGGAAATGAGCACATATTCATATTCTGGCTGGATGATTGGTCGGGTGATGGCTCTCTAGAGGTGAGATTCCCGAGGCTTTTTGCTTTGGCGACGTCGAAGGAGGCTACTCTCGTACATGTGGCTGCCTCGGGCATGTGGTCGCCTGTTTTCACGTCGGACCTATCAGAACAACGCTTGGAGGACTACCTTAGGTTGGAGGTGGAGCTCCCATTGCCGGGGGATCTCTCACATAAAATAGATCACTTTGAATGGCAGGGAGGAAAGTTCTCGATTAAAGGGGCTTACGAGGAGATGAGGAGACCGACACATGAGATGAGTATCGAGTTCAACCAGGATATGAAGGTTGTTTGGGCAGCCAAAATCCCTTGCAGAGTGAAGATCTTTCTGCGGTGCCTGAGACAGGATCGACTTTGTGATAAAGCTAGGAGGGGAAGGATGTTTGGCCTGACGGACACGGGGTGCGATAGATGCGAGGGGCTGGCTGAAGATTCGAACCACTTGTTCTTTGAGTGCCTGTCCTCGGTGCAGGTTTGGAACTTTGGAGGGATGTTGGCATCCCTTGGGTAGAGTTTGGTAGTGCAGCAGAGTTCTGGAGATCGATTCAGGTAGTGGGCGGCAACTCAACGGATGACTGTTCCAAGCCATTTGTTGTACTTTGGGCCATATGGAATGGATGGAATGACATGATCTTCAACAACCAAAATTTCTTCTATGAGAATGTAGTCTCTCATTGTAATGCTCTTTTTAATTTATAATCTTCTAGGTAATGTAATATAATTTTTTTGCAATGAAATTCATGCAGTGGTGACTCCCAACTTGGGAGAGCTCACCCTAGTTTCAATAAAAAAGTAAGAAACCTAGGAAGTAGGTTTAAGAGCATTTTTCTCGCGGTTCTGTATATATTATGCATTTGATCTCACACATATTATTATTTTTGAAGATCGTAGTCCTTCCCAAGATGCCTTATATTGATTTCAGGAGCACAGTGGACAGGAATTGTAACAACAATTGCCGTTGAAATGTTGAAAGCTAAATTAGTTGAAGCAGTGATATGTGTCGCTAGGTAAAATTTATGCAAATAGTAGAATTGTGAAATGCAATTTCTCAGGACCGTATCACTAACAGTCTGTATATGTAAATCACATATTTGCCGCCGAGTATTCTCAGTGATCCAGAAGATCGACTTTCTCCAAACCCAATTTTAGCACGGTAAGGCATACACTATAAGTTTATTTTTATTTGATGCTGATTTGGACGGGGCCATCTTTAGTGGAGCTCTGATAATCACCTCTTCCGCGTTAGGACCCCAGAAGAAGTTTTAGCAGCAAAAGGTGTCAAGCCTACATTGTCCCCCAATCTCAACACACTTGCCTTAGTTGAGGTGCTTTCTCCTATCCATCAGAAATATTGTATTTTTCTTTCTGGAATTTCTATTCGCACACTGTCTATTAAGTAGTTTTTTTCTAATAAAACATGTCAACTCAAGCACATGCCATGCAGGGTAAGCTCATGTGCAAACTAGTAAACGCTCTTGCAGTTGACATTGTGTCCAAGGTTAACAAAACACATGGTAAAAATACTTGGTATTTAGTAAAACTCACCTATGCTGGTACGTATAGTATAATCATGTGCGAACCAGTAAATATTAGCTCTTTCTAGTAATGAGGGAAGATGGGTGGCTCTCATCACAGTAGGGTCTCCTATGTAAGATAAACCAAAACATAGGATCTGCTCCCTTAATTAGATGCCCACTTACTTTTAATGTACATGTCAAATGACTAGTTTTCCTCAGTTCACCCTATATAAATAAAGAAACTCTAGTCTTGCTTATTTGTATGTGAACTATGTATTATTGGTTTTTTGTTGCACTTAGGGCTTGTTTGGTTAGCATGGTGGGTTGGGTTGGATTAACTTCCTATTTGTAGGATTAGTAAGATGGATACCATTTTCTAATAGTAGGTATTTGGATACAGAGAGGATGTTGGTTTGGAGTTGGATGTGACGTGACGTGACTATTATTAGTAGTTGATGTGGTTATGATTTGAATATAACTGGGATCCACATTCTATATTTCAAGTAATTCGTATAAAATGAAGTTAGATTGGAAATGTTTTAGTCTTTTTGTATTGGGGAATTTGCAGTACTCACCTCATATTTTATTTAGGCTAAAATCGTATTTACAAAATAAGATGGATTATTAATATGAATGGAATCTTGTATACACATAAGTTCAATATATTCTTGCCGTTATTATAGGGTTATTTTTATGTTTGGAACGATGACAACCATATTAGTTGAGACAAGTACTACCAATTGTTACCCATTACGATAGTTAGGCGTAATTAACATATGGTAAATTACCAAAACAAAAAATAAACCAGTTTCCATGGGGATATTATCGATTGTTAATACACTTCACATGATCCTGAGGTATTTGAAGTCTTATTTAGGTAAAAGATTGTTTTTTAGCATAGGAACATCCCTTGTCATCATGGCTTGTGCAGATGCAGACTATGTAGGATGCCCCACGGACAGAAAATCTATTTTCGCTTTTGCAGTATTTATAGGATAGTATTTGGTATCATGGAAGAGTAAGAAGCAGATCGTGGTTGCTAAATCTAGTGCCGAGTCAGATTACAGAACCTTGGTGTAGAGAAGCACTGAGATGATGTGGGTTAGATCTGTTCTGACAGACTTATCTTATCGATGCGCCTCTTTCTATCATTTGCAATGTGATAACCATGCTGCTCTTTTCATTGCCAACAATCCGAGCTTCCATGAGAGGACCGAGCACATTGAGGTAGATTGTCATTATACCATGGTCTCAAATTTCAACGAAATTCAGTCAAATTTCTGTCGAATATCGATATCCTGTCGAAATCAAAATTCGACCGAAATGGCCAAAATGACTGAAATATGGGGGCCCTGATACAAAAAATGATCGAAATTTCGGTAGAATTTCGATCGAAATTCCACCGAAATTCTGTTTCGGTTGGTCACCTAAATGGTGACCGAAATCGATGTTTAGGGCCTTCCATTATACTCGTGACATGATTTAAATGGGATTTATCTCTGCTACTCATGTCATCTCAGGGGTATGGACAACAGATATGTTCACCAAGGATCTAGCCAGAGCGTCATTTCAGAGATGTTGTAAGCTGAGCATGATTGACATCTATGCCCCATCTTGAAGGGGTGTGTTGAGAGATATATTTCTCTCTCCTTATCTTTTATGTATTTTTTGTCTTTTGTCTATATTATGTAATTTGCCATCTAAGATTTCTTCTCTCTATATATAAGAGAGCCATATGGTCCCCATTGATAATCAATCATTATTCTCTTTCCACATGCCTCAAACTGAGACACAATAATGTTCAAAAGGTATGGGCTAATGGCACATGGTGGCCTACTTTTAGCTCTATTCTGTATTTCATAAAATTGATCGAAGAGCGGAATTACGTGGATGGTCCATCATCTAAAATGGACTGGTCATGTTGGATTGTTGGCGATTTCTCAAATAATAAGACTTGTTATAAGGCTATCTCTGCTTCTTATGATTTTGATGGTGATCTGCATTGTCATTACATGTTGATTTGAGTTCCGGAATACCTTTGAGAGTGACAATATTCATGTGGTGGTTAATATGAGGGTGGATCATGATTCATAACTAGGACCTACAAGGCTAGATTCTCGAATGACCTTGACACCTCCTGCATTTTATGGGATGACTTCCTAAAGATATTTAATATATTTTCCTTACTTGTGAATATGCTAGGAAGATATGGGGGGGGGCATCTTTGAATGGCATGCTACATCATCCTTCCGGGAGTTTCTAGAATTCTTGACATGTCCAAGTTCATACCTTTGGGAAACAACTGAAGTTGTTCTCTTACAATTGGGCACTTTAGTTAACACAACGAGACTCTTTTTTATGAGAAGTTTTATATGGAGAATGTTGTGCATCATGTCAAGGCTCTTCTTGAGGCTTGATTTTTGTAGACCATTGAGTTTTCTGTGTTAATATATATTGGGGATGGACACCAAGATTGGTGTGTGCCCTTTCTTCTTTCAAGAGAGAGAGAGAGAGCGGATCTTCATCGGGACAAAATAGTAGAACCAACTAGATGCGCCCCCACTTTCTCCGCCATCTCTTGATGCACATAAACACCTTCTCACCCTCCCTCAAAGCATCTTTAAAACCTTCACTTCTCTCTTTCATGACGTGGCACGCCTGACCCAATACCACCACCTCTTATCGACAATAACACCCAACCTCCAACCTTCCTACCACAATGCCTTTTGTAGACCACCCTCTATGCACCCATCACCAACCCCCACTTCTCCATTAACCGAAACAATGTGGTGGTCGAGAAATTAGGACCTTTGACTGCCCTCCCCATTGTAACCATCACCACCCGTGCCTCGAAACCTGATTTGGTTATCGAAGTATTCACACCTTTCCCTGACCCAGCTTCGACCATGTTAACAAAAATGGATGCCTCTACTCCTTTCATTTCTAGCCCTTCCATATGATTGTATTAACAATTGCAATAGAAACACATCTAATCCTTCACCTGCATCCAAGGGCACAACCGATCCAAAATTTCCAAAAATGAGAGTTTGGAAGAATTTTTTTTGGCATTCCAGTATCAATAGATTGATTGTTTCGCTTTTGCATCTTCCAAATGGGAAAAAGATTTCTGAGAGTTGTTTCGTGGATCCCAAGAGAATACTTGGATTCTCTCAATCATGGTTTATAAAGCGTTGCCTTGAAGCGCAAAGGTGTATGCTTTGATGTGAGGCACACCAAAATTGCCTCGAGGTGCCTTGGGTCCTCTGGATGGGGCGTACGCCTTGACTTGGTGTGAGGCATTCGAGGCACGAGGCGGAGGCATAAGCCTCGAGCACGAGACTTTTTTTACCTTTTTGGTTATGTGCTTTGCACATGACCCTGTTTTTCCATAGGCATTGTATTTTTTTGTGTTTATGTTTTCATGTCAAACCTTGCATATTTCTATATATATATATATATATATATATATATATATATAGAGAGAGAGAGAGAGAGAGAGAGAGAGAGAGAGAGAGAGAAGAGATCGCTTGAAACAAGCGAAGGTCTATGATCTTGTATATGTAATGTTCAGTTTATCATACTCTACACACACTAGTTCTATTGCACACTGATTTGAGTTTGAATTGTAATAAATGTTTTATATCAGTTGCAAGTTTGCAACTTGATGTTGTTATTTTGTTGTATAAGTTGTGAATCTTAGAATAGTTATCGCATATAAGAAGAAGCAAGGTTGAAAATAAAACAATATAGTATGAAAATAAAACATAAACTAAAACACCTTTCCAAACATTAACTTATTTAATTCGTACACAACTTCAAAATTTGTACGGACTCAGTACCCATCTTTGTTGCAGATAAATACTGTTAGTCCAGTTGGAGTCCTTGTATAAGATAGTGTTTGCTCATACCTGATGCGTTTATATAACTCTAAGTTCTGTAAATATTATTGGCACCCCTCTCTTTTCTAGAATTCTTTATTTAATTTTCCTTGGTACAATATTACAAGCCTTCTTCAAATCAGCACAGATTCTACCGATATCCAGCTTCTCATTGGGTGTATGGCCTTAGTTCTAGACCTCTTACGCATGATAAGTGGTTATCTAAAACTGTTGTCTTGTCTCCTTTCAGTTATCCTCTCCCACACTTCTCAAAAAAAAGATACCGTCTCCCTGCGTGCTTCTTCTTTGTTGGAATATGTCAACTTGTGGCAAAAGCTTTCCTTGCACCTCAACATATTGAAATTAGCAGGGGATATCTGTGAATGTGTAGCCGTGATGTTTAAAACCATGTATCAATGGAAATATGATTTTTTATGTTATATAATTGAGAGCATTAAATTAATAAATTACGTGATTATTTAATTGAACGTTCTTTATGCTTTTGTCACATATTTTAAGAAATCAGTTCCTGTAGTTACTTAGTGAGATCTGACAGGCTGCAGGAGTGAAACGTCTCCTTTTTTGTGGCGTAGGATGCCAAGTGCAAGGTAGAGCATTCTCTGACAGTTCTAATCTCCCAAATGCATTTCCTGCTGTAACATATACTATTATAATGCAGAATCGCTTCTTAAACTGCAGCGTTAAGATCTGTAGAGAAATATCTGGGGCTAGAGAAGCTTTATGTGCTTGGCACCAATTGTGGTAACTGTTTTTTTGCATCTTTTGTGGGCCTGTGGCATTTCATCACATGCTTAATTTGCTGAAGTAGTTTGCGAAAAACGTTCTAATCACTTTTGTTTTTTATGTGATCAATCTCAGTGGACAATGGAACCCGCGATGGCCTAGATAAATTTTTGAAAGCTGCAAGTACTGAGCCTGAAACTGTTCTCCATTATGAGTTTATGCAGGATTACAAGGTTTTATCTTTTAACACACTCCTAACTCTGCTCTTCATGTTGTTCCATGGCATAGCATTTTCATTCTTGCTCTACCATTTGTGGTTATTTTGGTCCTTTTTATCTCTCTCCAGTGTAGCTTAATGTGGTCTATATTATCTTTCAGTGTCAATTTCCAGAAACTTGTGAAGTTTGCACCTGAGTTGCCTGGATACACCTTATTTGTTTAGTTCATTCTAATTGATAACTATACAGGTCCTTCCTGATATTTTTGTGTTGTTGAGAGTTGTATACTTGTGTTAGACCAGTAATTGGCATACTCCAAACCATGCATTACCAAACATAAGGCCCGATATTGTTTCAAACTCTACTAGAACTCATTACCCATCTAGCAACAACTAAAATGTTCAGCCATGATTTGATAGTAATTCTTTTCTATTTTTATCTTGATACTAGTACATTTTTTATGGCAATTTGATTTTATGAAATGTCAAACAAGTACCTTTTGGCAGGTTCAACTGAAGCATTTGGATGGCCATATTGAGGAGGTGAGCTGGCAAGATTCCAAATCTGATTTTTGAATCTACCTTATCTGATGCTGGGTCTTGATTTTAAAAATCTGAACTTCTACTGACCTTGTTCAAAGCAGGTTCCTTATTTTTGTCTACCTGCCAATGACCTGGTTGATGTCATTGCACCTTCATGTTATAGGTAATCCCATTGTTTCGTTGGTTTATTTCTTTCACTAGTATATAATCAATTTTGGGGTGTTTATTTCTTAATATTACTTTTGAACTGGTTTTCTTAGATTTTAATGGAAGGTTCTTTTGTCGATTTTTTTAAAAATTTTCATCGTCTACATATAAACAAGGTTTTGGCTTCATCATGGTAATGCATGGAAAAAAATTATTTTGCCAAAAAATGGTTGCAGTTTTTTATTAACATAATGTCTGCACAAATGAAACCGCTGTATTGTTAACATTATATAGTGTCTAATGAAGTTTTTTGTTTTTTATGCAGTTGTTTTGACTATGCAAATGGTTTAGCAGTAAGTCACTTCGATTTTACAGATAATTGGTAGTTTAGATTTTCCGTGAAATATATTATTGCTTCATTATCTCTTCCATCTTCCTTCAGTTATGTTGGTTTTAAATAAAAATGTAGCATCTGAGTATATTGTATCACGAAATGATTCAGAAATAAAATAGATATCTATATAATGAATTTAGCAAATGAGATTACTCTGCATTCTTAGAGCACGATGGGAGCCAGGGTTTATGATGTTATGGTCTTAGTTAGTACGATGTTTTCATTTTATTTATTAATTAATATAATATGGTCTTAATTAGTACGATGGTTTATTTTTTTTTGTTAATAAACATAATTGGATTTCATTGCATCCACTCCAATGGTCTGGTGATGGTCCAGTATGTCTACCATCCAAAAGATCCCTTGTTGGGGTTGCGTTAGGTTGCCAACAACCAACGTGAAAAATACTCGGATCTTTCAACATGGATTTGAGCAAGAATCCATGTAGCCATAAAAAGAAGAGCCGACCCTACTTAATTGTGGAAAAAGGCTTGTTGTTGTTGTAATATAATTGGATTTCATTCTATCAATTGTTGATGAAAAACGATTGTCATATAGAAACATGCATCCGGAGATACGTATGAATAAATATAGAGACATGTAAACATGATAGAGTAGCAAAGTGCCCTTTAGTATATACTCAACACGCCTCAAGCTAGGTCATATAACAATTCGTTGATGCACAAGTTATACATATATGGAAAATGTTGAATATGATCAATAAAAATTTGTTAATATAACATCAAGAACACCAATATCATGTGGTTGATGTCACTCAGGATATTAGTCGTGATCTACAAGAATAGGGATGTGATACGGTCACTTATGTGCAGATTCTTTCAGGGAGCACATCCATTACTTAGTCATGTATGTAGGTCCAATTCTCCCTGACAAGTTTCTCAATTTGGAATTAAATGCTAGATGGATCTTTGGGATTCACCGGAAACTCCCACTACTCTTGCTTCTAAAAAGATAACTCCCAACACCTTTATATAATTTTTTAAGGTGCTGTGGATAGCTATTCACTTTGGATAGTCATGCTTTGACTTTGAAAAAAAAAACCTTCAAGCAGGCTGGCAATGCGTAAAAAAGAGAGAACCATCTCACCTCTCTAAATTTGTTATTTAGTGAAAAGAATAGGCAAATGGGCGGCGATTGCAATATAGAAAGTCAAAAGCAAACCTTGAAGAGTCACATCAATGTTCTTGATCAAGGGAGAGTGTTTGTAAAGACAAAGAATCTCTACAGAAGCTTGTAGAAGGATGAATAGTGATAGAAAACGCTGCATTCATCTCCAACTAGGCATCTTCTCTATGTGAAATTCAAATAAAAGTGGCCATCTCTATGGTGGGAACGCTGAAGAGGTTGAATACTTCTAACATGTAGACAGAGACAATTGGAGTTGCTAATAGAAGGCCCTCAAATAAAACGTTTTCTAATACAAAGACCATAAGTGTCAGTAAGTTAATTTTGTATCATCTTCTCTCATCACTTTTTTGTCCCCACTTCAATGGTCTAGTGGTAGTGCATTGTGCCTACCACCCAAAAGAGCAGTGTTCAAATCCCTCCGTGTGAGGGTTGCGTTAGGAAGCCAACAACCATCATAAAAAAAGGTGGATCTTTCAATGTGGATTTGAGCAAGAATCCAGGTAGCCGAGCCTACTTAAAGTGGGAGAAGACACGGCCATTTTTTTCTTCTCATCACCTTTTTACTTTTATTTCTCTTTATTCGTCTATTATTTATTCTTTTTCTTGCTTTTTTTCTTTAGGTAATTTCATAATATTTAAGCCCACTAATATTTCTTACCCTTTCAATCTTTCTTCATTTAAACCATAATTTTTCATAGAAGGAAGATACTGTTAAAGGGAGTCAGCGTCCTTTCCCAACTAGGAGACTATGATCATGTTCGGTGTCCTATAATAGGATCGTCAGAGGTGGCAACTAGGATGGAACATAGTTAAGGTGGTAAAATAAATTAATGCCTTTTCATTCCATTTTTTTGGTGTAAGGCTGAAAAAGAATGTCATAAAGCAATCAAGTTAAACAAAGTTTACTTTGCCACGTTTATGTTTTTATCCTTAATTGAGCATATATTTTGGTTTGCATAAAACTTTAATTTGATCATTATGATAACTGACTTTTTCTAAAGCATACCATTGAGTTTATATGGTCAGAATTAAATAATATTATATTAAAATATAAAAATCTATAAATATAAGCAAAACAATTATTTACGTTAACATAAGCTCCAAAGCATGTCATTGAGTAATATTTTTAAATAAACTTCCTTTTTTTATTTTTCTAAAATAAGATTTCTTTTTTTGTATTCATACTAAAAAAAAGATGATACTTCATACAGATAACTTGAAAGATTTCTGGTTTTCTCCATCTTATGTTTATTTCTGGGTAAGAATAATAAATTCCACTAAAATTTATCTATATCTTATAGTTTTTATACAAATACAAATTCATTTTGAAAAGGTACAAATACATAAGCATATGAAATACCGTGCACTGATAGAAAGTAGCCGACAACCAACATAAAATACTGTGTGCACTGATACATAAGCATTTGAAATACTGTCATAGAAATATGTTAATAAATACTTGGGCATTTAATTATTCAGATTACATGATAGAAAGTAGCCGGCAACCAATAGTCGGATCTTTCAACATGTATTTAACCTCTATTTAATGGGGAGAAGGCTTTCTTTCTTTGTTTGTTGTTGTTAGATTACATGATGGCATGGTTATAACTTATATATATATAATTGTATTTTATATAAATTACAAACATTTTTTGAGAAGGCACAATTACAAATTCTATGTGTGGAAAAAAGAATTATGAATGGATGGGATGATTTATTCTAGGGGTATGCAGTTTCTTATATTGGATCAAACTCTAGAGCCCAAGTGGTAATAATTACGAAAGAAAACCCATAGGTTACAAGACTCGATAAATAAAATAAAGAGAATATAATCAAATATCTTCAGCACTCCCCTTCAAATTGGAGCACAATTATCGAACATACCTGACTTAAAACTCAACCAAGATATATGTTTCTTCGGTAGGGTCTTTGTGAATATATCTGCAAGTTGAAGGGTTGTAAAGATATGTGGAGTAGTAATCTTCCCTTCTCGTACTGCATCTCGAATGAAATGCAATCAACTTCAATATGTTTAGTCCGCTTATGGAATATCGGACTGGTGGCAATGTATGTAGTGAACTTGTCACAATACAGAGGGGCATGAATACTAGCAGGAACTTCAAGCTTCTGTAGAAAGGAGACTAGCTAGGTAATCTCGCAAGTGGCATGGGTCATCACCCTGTATTCAGCATCTTCACTCGACCTGACTACAATGTGCTTCTTGCTTTGCCATGTAACAAGGCTCCCCCAACAAACATTGCATAATCTGTGGTAGATTGTCTGTCCTCTAGAGAACTAGCGTAATCAGAATATGCGTAGATGGTGATGTCAGTATGGTCATTGACCGCATAAAAGAAGCATTTTCTTAGAGATTCCTTCAAGTATCAAATGATCAAGAGAACATCTTGTTAATGACTGTAGTGAGGCTTCTCCATGTACTGGTTGACTCGGGTTACAACATATGATATAGCTGGCTTTGTGACAGTAAGGTAGAGCAGCTTGTCCACTTGGTTTCTATATTGTGTAGCATCCTCAAACTTAGGATCAATGGATACATCATGTTTCTGCAACTTCGTTGGGATGTTAGATGGTTTGCAACCAAGTAGACCAGTCTCCATAAGAATGTACAAGTGATACTTTCGTTGTGATATGTGTAGTCCCTTTGTAGCGCGTATCACCTCAATGTCAAGGAAGTGTCTGAGTTGACCAAGGTCTTGGTGACAAACACCTTTTGGAGGAAAAGCATCGGTCTTTAGAAAGCATGCTTCATCATCGCAAACAATCAATGATCGACATAAACATTTGGTATCATGGTACCAGACGTCCTTTGTGTGACAAACACATAATAATCAGATGTCATCTTATGGAAGCCAAGTGAATAGATCTCACATGTAAGTTTGTCAAACCATGCTCGTGGACTCTGTTTTAGATCATAAATGGCTTTATGGAGTCGATATACGCATTCCCCCTCAACGGAGTAACCTGATGGTTGCATTATGTATACCTGGCTCCTCCACGAGGTCATTATAGAGAAACACATTCTTCAAATCTAGCTGGAAGAAGCACATGATCCTACAAGTATGGAGCATGCTATGATATATAATTAAAATGATAGACAATGGGATGTGGCGAAAGCTCCAAGTTTATGTCACTGACAGACTGAGTAAAGTAGTTAGTCTATTTAAAGAAGGTGACATCAGCATAAACATAGTAGTGATGACTAGTAGGGCCATAACATATATATCCCTTTTGAGTATGAGAGTAGCCAAAGAATACACACTTGATTACAGGAGGAGATAACTTATCAATAGTCTGAAAGATATGAACAAAGGTAGTGCAACCAAAGATTCTCTATGGAAGTGGAAAGGGTTCCTTATTAATATTCAAAAGTGAAAAAGTAGATACTTTATGAGAATCGAAGAGGGTACCCCGCTGATGAGGTAGGTGGCAGTGAGAATGGCATCCTCTCAATAGGTCGTGGGAACCTTCATGTGAGTAAGGTACACACAATGTCTATCCTTTTCGTGGAGGGTGGTAGGGAGGAGGCTGGCGGCGTACCTCTTGTTTTGGAGATCTTTGGGGAGATGTTGGGGTTGGAGATGAATCACAACAAATCCATTGTTATCCCTTTTAGCTTGGCGGTTGAGGAGGTTATTGCTTGCAGTTTGGAGACGGCCACGACTATCAGATTTCTTCCTATTTGATATCTTGGGCTTCCTTTGACGACTAGCAGGGTCAAGGTGGCTAATTGACTTCTGGTGGTTGAGAAGATGGGGAGGAAACTAACTAGATGGAAGGCTTCTCTGTTGTCGCGGGGAGGACGTCTAATGTTAGTGAAGGCGGTTCTTTCCAGCATTCTGGTGTTTTTGTTCTCGTCCTGCCTCCTCCCGGTGAGTGTCAGGGTTTGGTTGGAGCGGCTGATGTGCAAATTCCTTTAGAGCAGATCTGTGCAGGAGTTGCAAGGTATGCATTTGGTTGACTCGGAGTCCGTTATTTTACCCAAGAATAGTGGGGGGCTTGGGATTAAGAGTTTTGAGTACTTCAACAAGGCCCTTTTGTTTAAATGGGTGGGCAGAATTTGGGGCAGGGATGAGAGCTTATGTTGTGCCCTAATCCGGAGCATGTATAATGTCTCTATGGGGGGCCAAGACGCTTGTGTTGGGAGCCCAATCAGTCTGACTTTTGGAAGGGAATCTTGAAAATCCTACTGTGTTTTCGTGAACTTTTCAGTCCGGTGGTTGGGGATGGTGCGTCTTTTGGCTTCTGGACGGATGATTGGACAGGGGACGACATGCTGGCAGGTCGCTTCCCTGGGATGTATGCTTTAGCGGACGATGCTGACACGGGGGTTGGGGATTGTTGGGTGAACGGTAATTGGATGCCGACTTTCAGAAATTCGTTCTCTGATCAACACCTGGATGAGTTTGTACGCTTGTTGGACTCGTTGGGCCAGGCTGCAAGCCTTCTTATGGGCCCGATCACTGGGTGTGGATGGACAGGATCTTCTCTGTTCGGAAGACTTACGGTGCCATTTGTAGGACTCCTCCTGCCATGTCGGCTGACATGATTCGGGATTGCAATTTTATTTGGTCTCTTGGTCTCCCGGAGAGGATTGGATTCTTCTTATGGTTATTTCGCAGAAAGCATATCATGACGAGGGATCACTGTGCTAAGATTTTCATGTCTGTTTCGGATAGATGCCCCCTTTGTGATGATGCGAATCATCTTTTCTTCAGTTGCTTGGTGTCAAGCCTAGCTGGGATGAGGTTGGGCTGATCTGGTTATGCATTCAATCTTTCGAGACTTTCTGGGCATCCTTCTTCAGAGCACAAAAATAGGCAAATAGGGGAGATTCTTGTCCTGGTGGTAGTCTTGTGGGCCATTTGGCTAGCTCGTAGTGATGTTCTTTTTTCTATCCATCGCTTTTATTGTGAGAATGTCAACCTGATTAAGTCTTGACTTTGTAATTTGTAATCTGTTTATTTTTCTGTTTTGATTATTAATAATACGGGGGTGGGCACCTATGCGTGATTCCCCTCTTTTCTGATCTCAAAAAAAAATTCTAGAAGGTGACAACGTTTACTTTCCGCTACCCCATTTTGCTGAAGCTATATAGACATGAGGTGTGGTAAAGGGTACATTGAATGGCAAAGAAAGATACCAAATCCTATTGAGTAAGCCCAAGGGCTTTGTCAATCCTGATAGCTTGAATACACGCAGAGAAATATGTTTTGATAAATTGAAAAGACTTGATAATTTTAATAATATATGACCATTCCTTTATTAAATAGAACCAAGAACATCTTTTCTAATCAACCACAAAGATAACAAAATGAATGTGACCGCTTACAGTATAATTGTAATTGTACTTGTACTGGATAAGGTTCTCAAATATCACAATGGTTTCAAGAAAATGATGACGATCGGCGTAGCTCGGTCCTAGGTGGAAAAGAAGTCCAATAATGTTTATCGAGCTGACATGCTTCGCACGCAAACAACTTCAGTGATGACAGTACTAGAGACACCTTTGAAAGAGCTCTTTCAGCGGGATGATCGAGCCGCACATGCCACAAGAACAAGTTAGAAGAAACAGAGACAACACCAACAAAAGTAGTGTCAGTAGAATCAAGATTGTAGAGGTCGTTCTTCTCATGTCCACACCAAAAATATGCATCATTCAAATGTCTTGAAAATAACAATAGAACTCGTCGTTAATCACTCTACAGTTCAACTCAACACACAGCTTATAAACAGATAATGAGCTCAAAGGAAAGTAATGGGCACTATAAACTCTAATGAGCTTGAGTTTGGAGGAAAATTACAGAGTCCCAATGATGGTAATAAGAGAATGGTACCATTTGCTAGGTAAATCGACTTCATAGTGGAAGATGGTTTAGAGGAGGTCAGCAGACCACCTTCTCCCATGTAGTGATTTGACTGTCAATAATCCATGTCGGCATCGTGGTAGAAGCAAAGTTGGCTATAGTATCTGAGGTAGTAACCATATGTGCGCTAGGAGTAGTCTCACTGGGAGTATCTGTGGCAGAAAGTTGGACTATTTGTCCATTAGAATCATGATCAAAAGTTGTCTCTATCGCAGTCATACCATAACTAGATGTATATGCAACATTGACCTGAGGTGGAAAACCAAGTTTCACACAGCACCACTTAGAAGAGTCATTCTATCGCTGATAATGAATGTACCGAGTCTAGCAATGTTAAGATCATGACCACAACCAGAATCACATCCACATCCACAACCAGAGTCACGACCTCAGCCTCCACTAAAGCTGTGGTGATCACCTCTTGTAGAGACAGCAAGAAAAGCTTAATTCTCAGCAGGTTGCGGAGTAGGAGTACGACTAGTAGAATTCTTAAGCTGTTAAAGTTAGCCAAAGATGACATAAATGGATGACAAACTATTAGAAGCGAGGAACTGGTCCTTCAGGGTTTGGTAGCAAGGAGGAAGATTGGCAAGAAATCTGTAGACTTGCCACTCAGATCTTTCGGTTACATGTTTGGGACAACATGCAGGTTGGAAGATAGCAAGTTCCCAACAGAGAGCGTTGAGGTTCCAGTAGTACTCCATAAGAGTGGATTATTTTTGAGATGCAGTCCAGATCCACATATAGATATTGGCAAGATGAGACTTGGTACACTGCTGAGAGTAGGTATGTACTAGTTCATCTCACATGTTCTTTGTGGTGTCCTTGTACTGGAGATTCTCCGCAATGTGATCATTTATGCCATGACCATATAGTTGTCTCCAAGACATCTCATACTCTTTATCAGTTTCATTCAACGGTTCCTTTGTAAGAATAGAAATATTCCTCTGACAACCGATTGACACCATGAAGGCTTGAGACAAAAGTACGTAGTTACCTATACCCTTGAGTTTGATAGAAGTCACCTAAAACATCATAGAAGATGTTGAACATATGGGCTTGATCTCAGTTGGAATCGTGGCCATGGCGATCAGATATAGAGTTCAATGAGTAGCAGCAGGAATTCAAGCACACATGAGATTAGCATACGTGACACATATTTCTCAACCTAAATCTTCACGCACAATAGGTTTGTATGGTGATATGAAGATCCTGAGCCAGATGTTTGTGATGGCTTGGTTTATGGCGCAATTCTTGATGTTTGCATTGGCTAGGTCTTCATGCACAACGGTGATGCATGATTTCAAAAGGGCTTGCGATGGCTTGTAATGGCGATGGTGTCATCACCAGTGATGGTGATAGCCTGTGAAGGGCCTTGCGATGGTGGTTCCATACCAACTCAAGGGCGAGAGCAATCCATACCACCTTGCTGGCGTCGTCTGGGCAAGAGCAAACTCGAGGGCATGATGGCATCACTTGGGAGTAAGTGATGGTGTCGCCTGGGTGTGATCGCAGGTTGAAGGGCGCACGAGGAGATGCACGCCAATCTCCTGGCGGTGGTGAGGAGGTTCGTCGAGACCATGTGATGTGGCATGGAGGATAGGTCCCAATAGTGGCATGCGTGATCAAAAGAAGAGAGGGTTGTTGGGTAGCAGTAGGGTTTTTTGTACGAACCCCGATTTAGGATTGTTGCTCCGATACTATGTAGAAAAAAAGATTATGAATGAATGTGATGATTTATTTAAGGGGTATAGGGTTTCTTATGTAGCATGAAACCTTAGAGCCCAAGTGATGATAGTCACGTAAGATGCTTTGAAGGGTTACAAGACTCAATAAATAAAATATAAAAAGGATGATCAAATAGCTTTAACAATATGCATGCTCTGTTACACATTTATACAAAGTTAATAATAGGGTACTCCGATTATTTATTTAGATTAAATGATACATCAGCCATACGTTTTTATTTATATATTCGAGCAAAGTCTTATTGTGCAGTATATTTATTTTTATTTATTTATTAACATATGGGTATTAAGGTACTTAGCTAACATTGTTGGCATGGCGATTCCAAAGGTGAGAATTGGGGTTCCTACCTTTCTTGGGTAGGAAGAGTGCAATGATTTCCATTGAAATACTATTCTACTTAAACAAATCCAACCAAACAATGGAAACAATCGACATTTCAAGTCTATTTTGATTTGGATTTCTTCCAGCTAAACATGACCTGGGATTCTGTGGGGAACCCGTCACTGCCGCCTTCAGCATAAAGCAGAGATAGGAACATCACCTAATGTACATTGCTGATGGCATATCTTCATGTGAAATGTCACTCTCCACAAATTTTGGAGGAAATTTGGGGGTGAGCATTGAAGCAAATATAACAACGAGGCTTTTTCCTACAATTAAGTAGGGTTGGCTACATTGAATTTTTGCCTCCATTTAGATTATTTTCGGTCATTCTCGGGCTTAAATTTAAATAATTAAGATCCCTTCGGATAGTCTCATTCCAACGTCTCTTGGGCCTTTCTTGCACTCTCTTAATCGGCTCAACATCACAAATCTCGCATATTCTGATTGGTGCATCAACCGACCTCCTTTGCAAATGGCCAAACCATCTTAAGTGGTATTCTCTCATCTTATCCTCTATCGGAGCTACACCAACTTTCCCTCCGATCGCATCATTCCGAATCCAATCTTTTCATGTATGACCAGACATCCACTTTAGCATTTTCATTTCTGCTACTGTCATTCTCTGCACATGTCTATGACAGGCAACATTATGAAAAGTCGATCCAATTCCCCTCAACATTCTCAACTATTGTCCTCAAATCTGATTTTCAAAATTTGATCCCATTAATTGGACAAAAGAACTAAAGAACAACATTGAATATATGACAAGAGAATAGGAAATTCTCAAACAAACACTTGACTTGAAGATCCAATTCCCTTCATAGTCGATCCAATTCTCCTCATCTCGAATTACACTTGATCTGTGCAAAACAAACTCTTCTGTTTGTTCAGAAATGAGTAATAACTAATAAGCTGAAATATTGGAGTACAAAACTATGTATATAGATCTCACTCACACCCAACCGTACAGAGGGTGACATGGAACTAAACACATGACTCCTACTATGAATTGATGAATCTTCTATTAGATCCAGTTACCCAATAGACTCATCCATTCACTGTTATCAAAACTTTCCCTCGAGCTAGACTTACCTTAGATAAACTAGACAAGTCCTCTTCTCACTAAAAAAACATAATATATGATGTCAAAGAGCACTTGGTTGTTGTTGACGATGACAGTGTGTATGGATCGTGATTGGAAATAGAAACAAGATATGTGTGCCCTGCCTCGGCATTGATTAGAATCACTGATTCTGCAACAATTCTCCCATCGTTGAGATCTTTAACCACAGAAGTCTCCTAAATGGGAGACTTCATTTCTCTCATGGACCAGAAAGTGTTGGGAATGCCTTTACGGACGTCATGAAATTAGTCTCCCTCGTAGGGACTACATAGCAGGTTTTTCTGATACGAAAACCTTAAGGGGCCATTCGGTTGGGGGGGTTACCCACCTCTTTGGGGGGGGGGGGGGGTTAAAAACCCATATTTCTACCCTCATGTGGAACCCACACATACTCTCTCTCCTTCTCTTTTAATACTTTAAATAAATTATTTCTCTTTCATCCACTCCACCAAAAAATAATATATTATAGCATCATATCTTCTAAAAATTATAAAACACCCAACTTCTACTCACTTTTCCAATCTTCAATACAATCACATCACAATTACTCACTTTTCAGAACGTCAATGCAATCATATCACAACAAACACTCTCAACCCCAAACCCTCTATCCAAACACCAAAACACAAAAACAGATCACCCTTCCCCAGATAACCCTCCAACCAAAGGGTGAAATGATGTTGTCTTCATGCCCACAAACAAAGGAACCTGCAATGAATCTCTTTCTGGATCACTTCAGCCCACTAATATATTCCCTCGGCAGAAGTGGAACTTTGGAATGGGCTTCTCTGATACAGGGCTTTGCATAAGTCTCATATAGGGACCTCGGAAAGCAAGTTCTCTTTTATAAGATTCTCATATTTTGGGGATCAAACTTAAAAGAGGATGCAGCCGAGTCTTATCCTCCATGGGATGGGTAGGAGTCTCTTTTGGGAGAACTAAAAGAAAGGTACGGTTTAAGTTCCTATACTTGTTGAAAACACAAGGATCTTCAACCAAGATAAGAGAAGAAAGAAATAGTTAGAAAAATAGATTTGTCTCTCCCTTTTTTTGTTTCGTCCTTCTCTCTCTCTCTCTTAACTATCTTTGGTCACTCTTTTCTCCTACTTCTGTTTTGGTCTAATTCTCTTTTTATTATTTTCTTATAAATATTTAATGGTGTTTTCTCTCTTCTCTTCCTTCTTTTATATTTGCAGGCGTTTCAATCTTAAATTACAAAAGGAAAAAATAGAAAAAAATCAGCCTAAAGGCCCTGTGGGCAACTACCCCACTTTCTTCACCCTGGGATTCCTTATGGAGGAACCCTTCTCTCATCAGCAATGAACGATCTACTTATCATCACCACGTGATGGCATCGTGGTGTCACTCTTCTATAATGGCCAATAACATTGCTTCATTGTCGTGCGAGTGTACTCCATCGCTCAAGTTTCTTTCAAACAATGCGTCACATGACAATGTGCGAAGCGTGCAACAATGTATTATTTGGTGGCATAGTTGTACAAAAAGGTGTGAGGGCAATGCGGTCGCATGCCAAGCCCTTGATGGTTATGGGGGTCGTGGTTGCACATAGGAGTACATTATGTGGTCATTGGTGGCTATCAGTGCAGTAGCGCACTAGGTGGTGTAAACTGCCTATAGGTATGCAGCAGCCATTTTCGACTGGTGGTACACTAGCATGCTAGATGGCACCGGTCGCCTAGGTGACTATACAAGCCTGTTCCGGTGGCTACACCGATTGACATCCACAATGCCTTGTGCATTGGCGCACACCGAAGTGGAAGGTAGCGGTCAAGAAGGTCGGACCGCCATTTTGATACCGTGTGAAAAGGATCAAGCTTTAAAATTGCGAAATGAGCTTAAATTCTCTTTGTATATGGTGAGGCTAACCTTAAGACCCCTATTGCATAATCAATGGATCTTCCACTAGATCCAGTTATCCAATTGACTCTACACTTCACTATGCTTAACAATGGCCAACCAGAATTATATATTCATTGACTCAACACTTCTCTATGCTTCTCAATGTCCAACTAGGATTATATATGCATTGATTCTTCTCAAGAAGCACAAGTAGTATATGTCACGTATATAGGTCCTATTCATCCTACTCTTTAGTTAATATTCAAAAGTCAGATAAATTTAATAAAGTAGGACTGCCTTAGCTTGTCAGTGGCATATGATTGAACTTATTCTTGAGTCAAACATGTGACTAGACATTTATTAGTGGCATATGACTAAACATGAGACCTAATACTATATTATTATATTAGAGAAACCCTTTCAAGCTTCCAACTAATAAATTTCTTTCTAAAAAAACTAATAAATAACTTTCAATATAGAAGGACCGGAATCTGGTCTTTTATTACGGGCATCTCTAAATGTGAGTCAACCTCATACGCATTGATTCATGGAATGCAAATTATTGGAAAGAAAGCAGCCTTATTTTGCGAAAAATATATACAGCGAAGGCCCATTATAGCACAAAAATGTTGAATTATGCTCTTACTAAAGCTCACAGGTAATTTGCACTAAAGACCCATGTGTTCCAATCTAAAACAGGAAAGATAACCTGCCTTTTGCTTTCCCAACTAATCAGATTTATCACTGACAAGAAACACCTGTTGTCCTGGTGGACCCCTGCATAATTGGATCCATATCCTCAAAGGCTTGGCTATATTTTTTAACAGCATGCTTTTTTTCCGGAAATGACCCAAATAGTGCGAAATCTGTGTGTTCAAGAATGAAGGGAGTTTCATGTTGTATTATAGTAGGATATAATAGTTCCTCAATTAGGGATCATTTGAAATGTCAACAGCTTCTTTCATTGTCTTAATAATTTCAAATGATGTGAACTTTGTTGATCTTGATTCCTTCATCAACTATTTGGCTTTGAAATGTAGGATATGAAAATGAGGTTAAACTGGTGTTGATATGTGTGATTGATGCAGTCCAAAATAAGGATATCTTATCAAATTTTAATTGGTCTATTTTTCTTGTAAATTTTCAATTAAAATGGTTGGGCCATGTCTTTCTGGTCATGTAGTCATTTGCTTTGTTCTAAGTTTTTTTAATACTGTGGAAGCTTTTATTTGGATTCATGCATGGAAACGTTCTAGTATTTCTATCGAAGTAGATGTCGTGTAATATTGAACTTTTCTCATATATCTTTAATCGCGTGCTTCTAAAGTGCTTGCCTTGTTGAGGATAGCCTGCATTGCAAGTATTAATTATGTCTGAAGGTTTAGATTGTGTATTGAAGTACCCACGTTCAGTTGTTACTTGTTACTGACTTCATCTTTTTTTCTGGCAACTCTCCCATTTATTTTCTTGTGCTCTATCACAGCACGAAATGGCAATCACAATATAGACAATACCTAATTTTGTTTTTTGTAGTGAAGTGTGGGATAAGTACATGATTCCATATTTGAATAACATAACTATTTCCCTTTTAGGTTGATCTATCCTTTGGTGCGCTGCCTAAATTACCTTCCTGAAGTGCTACCATTAGTGCTTTCTTCTAATTGTTAGAGGGTTTGCTCTTGTGTTTGCATGTGAAAAGCTTTCTGGTATTTTAAAAAGATGGCTTTTTGGTGTTATCCAACCTCCAAGTGTATGAAATTTCAGCACCTTGGTTTAACAAATATATTTGCACAATTTGAATATAATAGCTATCTTCACTACATGCAATATTCAAAGAACTTATGAAAGTAAATTTCTGTGTAAATTGATTGGTGAAATTACAGGACTTGGTCGTTGGATATATGGGTGTTCCGAAATACTCTGGTCTAAGCATGTCACAGCATCCTCAATATGTTACTGTCAGGTAAACAACTGTCACTTTCTCGGCTGCCGGTATAAGAAGGCTAGTAAAGGACTATAACTATATATCCCTTTAGTTAGAAGATCGATATGCTCCTTTTAGTCATTGTGGTCAAGTTACTGCAAGTTTGGCTAGAATCCACATTTTATCTTCAATTTTGTTCAATATTCTTAGAAATGAACGGGGTCGAGAAATGATCAATTTGGTAAAAGACCTGCTGGAAGTCACTCCAACAGTCAGCAGTGTATGCCTTCTTTCCTTCGTTTCACTTAAATATAACTGCAACGTAAATAAAATTATGCTTTTAAATCAGGGTGATAGACGCCCGCTAGTCATGGAGACTGTTAAAGCTGATGACAAAGCAAAAGCAGGTACAATTGTTATTATTTTTTTTATTCTTCTAGATCGTTACTTCAACCATGATTTTAGAAACGACGCAAACAATACCCTTAAATAGTCTGATTGACCATCGAAGTGAATGGTTGGTGAAGGAATCGAGGTGAAGATTGGCGAATATAACTTTCGGAAGAAAGAGTTTTAGATACTCTGGATCTATATTGCAACATGATGGGGAAATTGATGGAGGTTACTTATAGAATTAATTTAGGTTTGTTACATTGCTATGTTCTATGTGATAAGAAAATTCTTTTGAAAATCAAAGAAAAGCATTACAAGCCAGTCGTGAGACCTGCTATGCTCTATGGATCTGAATGTTGTCATGTGAACCATAGACATGTGTAGACAATGACACTAGAAGAAATAAAATTGTTTGCATGTGAACCATACACGAAAACATCGGATTCTGAATGATATGATCAGAAGGAAAGTTGGTGTAGCTTCAATAAAGGATAGATAGAGGACCACTTAAGGCGGTTTAGCCATTTGCGAAGGTCGGCTGATGCATTGGTTAAAAGATCCGAGATTTGGGATGTTGAGCCAACTAAGAAAGGACAAGGAAGGCCCGATAAGTGTTGGAAAGAGACTATCCGAAGGGATCTTACTTATTTGGATAAAGTTCGAGAATGACCCAATATAGATCTAAATGGAGGCAAAGAGCCCCACCTTACTTAATGTGTGAGAAGGCTTCGTTGTTGTTGTCTGATATGGCCATTGAAACGGTCACCTCTCGTAACACATTCTATCATGCATGCTATTCTCCAATAATGGTGGTAACATTTGGAGTAATAAAATGAAACTCAGATTAGAAAAGAAGAAATGGATGCTGCATTTCACTTAGCAGGAGGGGAGTGAAACGAAAACTATATTGCTGAAAAATGAAAAACACGAGTATGTAGAAATTGTGTCTGAGAAGGAGACCGATAGATTACAAATACACAAAAGGACTGATGTTCCATAGTTATTCTCTACGCCCAGTTACATACAAAAGTAAATCGTCGCTGCTATTGTAACTCCGCAAATCCCCTGAAATCTAAAAAAAATGAACTCAAGTTGCCGGATTGGAATTGAGGTTAGTAATGGAAGGTGTGGAGGCTGTTCCTTTTTAGTTGTTCTGTTCTGGAGCAAAATCAGGGACTAAAGTGGATCGTATATGCAAGGAAGCACTGATAACGAGTCCTATGAGCTCTCAAGTGGGTCTTCCACTTGTTGAATAAGCCTCACCTGGATGAAAGCAGGAGCAACATATTTCCCACACGAAATTGAATCTTCGCTTCCCACCTTGGCCTGGGGACGAATTTAGCCTCCCGTTACTGTCCAAGTCCATGGAAGGGAAAATCATCAACGTTATTGAGGATCTCCCTCATACCCACGAATGGTTTTATTCTTGCTGCCACCGAGTCTAGAGTCAGACTTTCTGAGGATGAATTTGATGAGGCTTTGTATGGCTGTCAACTCGCCTCGACGTTGATGGCTCTTGCTCGGTATGGTCCCTGACTCCCCTCCCTTACTGGTGGTGTGTAGGGTATGTGAATGGGTAATAACTAAGCTCGACCACATTGCTGCCTACTGACCCCTGTAACATCAGCCCAGACATTTGATGCAATAGCTGACCTGGAGTGGTTCCCCAACTGCGTTGGATATATTTCTGTAATTTTTGGTAGCTCCATGCCTTTTTTTTCATGCTCATCCAACTCCATGAAATTCCAGGAAAAGGTCCATCACAACCTGCTCCCAGGCTGATTGGCGATTTGATTGCCTTCGTGTTAAACTTGGTAAGTTTAATCTCAGCTTCTCCATCATAGTTTTGTTCATGACAGATGATGTAGCAGGTTTTAAAAGCGGTCTCTATGGCCCTTACCAATCTGCAAACTTGAGAGCTCATAGGACCGGTAATGTGCAGATTGGCCCTAAAGGTTTAGAATTTGCCCGGTACTCACTGGACTATCATACCATAAGGAACTACTTGCACGTGAATCGGAAATGGGGAAAAGAGAGGCAAGTTAGACGTCTATGATCCAATTTTAATCGTAACTACAATACTCTGTAGAATAACAGGCTTACACCTGCGAGTTTAAACATGGTGGGTACAGGGCTGACAAACACATGCCGTCCTATGCGAAGCAGATTGTGGAGTCATACAATAGAAGCGGCAAAGTTGACAGGATACTTGTACAAGATTAACTCATGTCATACAAATGTTTGGTGAGTTGAGTTGCAGTATGTTTCCTCCCTGTAATGTATTTATTTCTTACCAGATTAATGTAATATAATCTTGTAATTACATGTACCATGATACAGTAGTTTGTATTTTTATAGATCTTGTACATAGTCTATAAAAATGGTCCTGAATTTTGTTTGAATTATGAACTATCTGTGATTGTATTGCAGAAGCACCACTTCCAGATTACAATTTTACGCAATGTCTACGCGATTTGATCAATCAAATTGATTGGTTTTTTCACTTCACCTTTCATTGGTTGCAAGTCAGTTGTTAGTTGAACAACATGCAGGGCTTCTAAGTTTCGAAAGAAATGAGCATGATCGGGGATTTGCTATTTAGTACGAGAATAGTGAATTGGGCTAATTGTGTTGGATTTTGTTTAGTTCCACGTAGATTAGTGGGGGGCGGTGGGACTACATATAGAACACAGCTTGAAAATCTAGCCCTTGGTTGCTTTCTCCTGCAGTTTCATCTCTTTCCTTAGGGAGTAGGTTTTCCACGTTGGCGGTTGAGGGTTGACATTAGGTTTGATAAAAAAAATCTCAATTGGATCCTTAGAAGCCATTCGGTAGCGGGATACGTGATAAGGAGATTAAGCTGTTGTATCCCCCGTTTCTATTTGTTTGCAGGGATACGATTTTGTGGGATAATGAGGGATATGTGTAGGTTGGATAAGAAGTAGAAGTTAGTTATGTTAGATAAAATGGGTAGATAAATAATAGCTATGTGTATTTTTATGATGGGAGAAGTTGACTCCATGGCCCAAATACTGGCCATCTTCTGTGGGTAACTCAAATGAACAGATCTTAGGGGTGCACATAAATAGGATTGAAATAGATATTAATTGTTTGCCATTTTCCAACCCCCGATCTTATTACATTGGGGTTTTCTTTCCGGTCCAATCAAATCCAATTAATTCAACATCCTTTCTCTATCTCTCTCTGCTATATGCATAAACTCTCCCCCCCCTCTCTGACATGTTTGAATTGCCTGCAAAAGGGACACTAAAACCATATCACAAGAAGTCTGCTTCTGTCGGAGCTGCTGTGAACACTGGTCTCTCACTCACCACCACATTCTTCACCACCGTGCCGCCACTGCTGCTGCTTTTCCTCCGCGGCTTTGCCTCTGCAAGCATCGTAAGAACATCCCGCATGGTCGGCCGGTCTTTCGGGGAACGGGCTGTGCAAAGGACGGCAATGCGGAGCACAAGCATCATCTCCTCCCTCACGTGCCGGCAGTTGCCACCGACTGCGGAGTCGAGGACATCCTCCGCGAAGCCTTCACAGCCAGGACGGAGCCTGCGGCGGATCCATGTTACGAGGTCTTGAGCCTCACCAAACTGCGGGTCGACGGGCTTCTTGCCGGTGAGGAGCTCCATGAGAACTACACCGAAGCTGTAGACGTCGCTCTTCTCGTCCACCTTCGATGTGTACGCGCACTCTGATGATCACAATATCAATTACTTGTGGATCGGAATGCAACTGAACTTATGTGTAATTTAATCGAAGTTCGAAGTAGTAGAAGGTGGAGGGACTTTACCGGGAGCGATGTAGCCGTAGGAGCCGATCAAACTGGAGGCACTCTCCCCCTTCCGCCAATCTGCGACTGCCCTCGCCAGCCCGAAGTCTGCTATCTTAGCTTCTGCATTCCCGTCGAGCAGTATGTTGCTGCTCTTGATGTCGCGGTGCACTACCGGAGGCCGGCAATCGTGGTGCAGGTATGCAAGGCCAGCGGCAACCCCCACCGCTACGTTGTACCGCGCAACCCAGTCAATGAGCGTGCCCTGCTTGTTGTCGTCGCCGCCCGCATGCAGCGCATCCCAGAGGCTGCCGTTCTCGACGTACTCGTAGACGACCATGGAGTCGCCGTTGTTGTGGAGGACGCCAAGGACTCGTACTATGTTGCGGTGTCTCAGACGTCCCAATATAGTTACCTGCAGTGATGTAGTTGTAAGGTAGCAAAGATTAATGCGAGTATTTATGGGCCAGAATATTATTATATGCGCGATCTTATTGGGTCTTCATTTGGTTTTGGATAAATGTCAGCCTGTTTATTTAGTAAGTCAAATTAATGGTCAAAACATGTGCTGTGTTATCATATCCTTAGAAACGAATATGAATGTAAAACGAATACGAATCGGATATGAATAATAACAAAAAATTTTAATAGATTAACTAAAATATACATGTTTAGGATGATTTACACATAAAATAGATATAGCAGATATAGTAATTCATAATAATTATATCAATAATGTTGACTACTATTATAAAATATTGTTACACATATTTATAAATAAATATATTAATATTTTTATGTACAAAAATGAATATACGAATACGAATGCCAATATCAACGAATGTCAAAGTGATATCCATATCCGCATCCATTTTAAAACGAAACGAATACGTCAAAATATGTATAAAATGAATACGATAGAGGAGTGGATACAGATATGTTCACATTTGTTTTCATCCCTAATAAGAAATCATTATCGACAATTTAATAATTAAATTCGTGCCGTTGTAGTCCTCAAGTTACTTTGAGGATGATGGAATATATTTTAGACTGAATTACACAAAGTTCATAAATTATACATTTAATTTCATTATGTACCCAAATCTCTAAAATTAACAATGTGATATCTTATCTATTGAATTTGTATGACACGTTCTTCCCTTAAAGGTAGTAAGAGGCAACGGTTATCATTTGGATTTGGTAGATCAAAATGCACTTGGTAAGCCCTTTGAGTAAGTTACTCTAAAGAAAATCCACAAATTTTCCTTCCCCTCCAACCTCTCCGCGGAGCGGATAGGGGAGCCGCTCGATGAGCCTCGAGATGCGCATAAATTAAATCCGACCCCTTCGAGGGCCATCTATCCTCATCGAGCGGCTCCCCTGCGTAAAACAACGGAGCCACTCCCACCTCCGCGGCCCTCTTTCCGCTCATTACACCGCTTCGCCCTTGGAGTCTAGACCTTCTCCCTAGTTTGGCCGTCTCTCTGACTCCCTCTCCTACTGCTCGACCTCGAGGCCTCATCGCTCCTCCCTCTACGGGTCATCGCCTATTACATCGGCAACCCCGCCTGCTGAGATGCTTTGTGATTTCCCATCTTCAATATTTGGTACCGATGTGTGCTCCACCACCTTCCCAATGCTCGGGGCCAGGCTCGCGTGCCCACGTAGCTGATCGGATGCCTTCACTTACGCTAAGATTGTGCCCGCATTGGTGATGTCGTCGATGATGCGAGGTCACTACTAAGGTATCTAAATCACAATTGCATGTTGCTGCTCACTCGAATGAGAGATTGTCGATGGCTGCTGTCGAATATTCGATGAAGGAGAAGGTGCAACTCTAATATCTCTCCCAAGAGAAACCACAACTCATATAAATGGTATCAGTGAGAGTTTCATCTGATGGTGGAAAGGACTACTCAATAGGTAGAACAATCCCTAGAAAGAGATATGAGGAAAAGACTATCTGAAGCGTGTAACCGACACTATTATCGAAAATACGTTATGGAACATAATGTAACGAGCATGCTATGAATATAAGCGGAGGATGTTGTAACACAACAAATGTAATCTCACATCTAAACTTACAGAGTTTCAGAAGGGATTATAAAAGGAGGGATTACTACTTAACCATTTGAGTTTAAGCATTTTAAGTGATTGTCAACATATCTATTTGTTTCCAATCTCAACAAGATATCATGGGCAGTTTTTTCAACGCTAGGAAAACTAGTCGTTGTAGAAGAGATGTGGAGGATCTAGAAGCACATGAACTTTACATAACTTTCCCTATAAAGATGGGGAAAATGACTCTTAAATTCAAGAGTAAAAAGTTTTTAACATGATAATATAATACTTATGGCATCAAAGCTTTAATCCAGAATTTCTTAAAACGACATGAAGTGTTTTTTCTTGTTTTAGCTGTATACGAATTTATAACATGATTTGGAACATCATCTGAATTTACGTCGAATTTCGTAAATTTAAAACATGATTTTCAGCATGTTATAAATTTACGGAATAAATCATAATTTCGGAGCATGTTAAAGAAATTGATCTAAATGTAAGAGAACTGAAATAAATTTAGAGGATGTTGAATATCATGTTATAATTTCTCGAATTAATTTTAACATTTGTCACGTAATTATAAATTGCAATTAAAGATTAGCCGATTGGGTAAATATTTGGATGACGTAAAAGCCTTAGCTTTAACCGCGATTGCCAAAGGTAAAAAGACGAGGGGAATTACCTCTCCGGCGACGTTGGAAGAGGCGGCGGAGAGCTTCTTGACTGCGACGGTGGCGCGGTGCCTCGGGAGGTGGGCCTTGTAGACCACGCCCCCAGCCCCCGCCCCTATGACGTCCCCCGCCGCCACCGCTTCCGCCACCTCCCCTCCTGTGAAGCTCACCCTCTGCAGCGCCATCATACTCCACCCCGCTCCTTCCCCCTCCTTCCTCCCGCACCCGACCACCCCGATCCCCACCGCAACCGCCACCACCACTCCCAGTGCCCACCCTGCCACCGCGCGCGCAAGGTGTTTGTTGAGATGCCTCTGAGAATCCCCGCCGCTGCAGCCCGGCAGTATCCCGCCGCAGAGCCCCGGGTTCCCCTCTAGGTCCCTCGCATCGATAGCCTTCAGCACCCCGTTGGATGGCACGGCCCCTGAAAGATCGTTGAAAGAGAGGTTCACTGTCTCGAGGGCCGGCGAGCTCCCGAGGTCCCCTGGGATCGACCCTGATAGCTGGTTGTGCGAAAGATCGAGAATTGACAATGTGGGTAGCTTTGAAATGCCTGCCGGGATCCCCCCTGTGAAGGAATTGCTGGAAAGGTTGAGGATCACGAGACGGTTACACGTCAAGAAGCTTGTGGGGATCGTGCCGGAGAAGTTGTTGCTTGAGAGGTCAACCACCGTGAGTGATGGGCAATGCGGGAAGTCGTCGGGGATGCTTCCGGTGAGGCTGTTGCCTGCGGCTGCGAAGAACTGGAGGGTGGGTATGGATAAGAGCTTGGGTGGCAGTGAGAATTGGAGTTGGTTGTGAGAGAGGTTTATGAAGGATAGTGATCGGGATTCAGCGAAATCTTCCGGTATTGAACCAACGAGCTCGTTCCCCTCGAGTTCGAGCCTTTGGATCCCCGGGAGCTTCCCAAAACCAGCTGGAATCGATCCGTTGAATCGATTGTTGTGGAGACGCACTCTCACGAGCGATTTGCACATTGTGAGGCTGGTCGGGATTGGCCCCGTGAAGCCATTGTTGAAAAGGATGAGCTTTGTGAGGTTCCCTTTGGAGCAAAGGTCCGGAGGTATCTCCCCGGAGAGCATGTTGGTGGAGACGTCCATCCACTGCAACTGCGAATTCCGGCCAAGACTCAGTGGGAGCATCCCGGAGAGCGAGTTGTTCCAGAGCTCCAATACTTCCAGACGCTTCAACTCGCCAAGTCCACTTGGAACTGGGCCCTTTAAACGGTTGCACATTAGATTCAGAAGCTGCAGATTGATCAATTTGTTCACTTCAGTCGGAATCTCTCCGGTGATCTGATTGTCGGAAAGATCCAAACTTGTTAGTGACGTGAGGTTTCCAATCTCCTTTGGGATCTCTCCGGTGATCCTGTTCTTGAAGAGGTATATGGTGTCGAGGTGCTTTAATTTCCCGAGCTCCGGTGGTATGGGACCGGTGATCCCCGCGACAGCTATGTCAAGATACTGGAGATTATGCAGCTCCCCGAGCTCCCGCGGGATTGGGCCCTCAAACTCGTTGTACCCAATGATCAACGTTTCAAGAGAAGTGAGATGAGCCAACTCTGCCGGCAGCTGTCCAGTGAGATTGTTACCAGAGAGACCCAAAAATCGTAATTTTTTCAAGCTCTTGTAAGATACAGGGATTGACCCATCGAAGTACCCACCACGTAGATCGAGGCTTTCAAGCATGGCTGCATTTACGATATCCTCGGGAAGCCTGCCAGAGAAGTTGTTGCCGGAGGCATTCACAATCCTGAGCTCAGCCGCTCCGCCTAGCCCAACGGGGAACTGTCCGATCAATTGGTTGTTGCTGACATCAAACACCTGGAGAGAGGATAGCCCAGAGAGATTGGACGGCAGAGAGGTGAATGAGTTGCAGCTGATGTCAAGGTGGACGAGCTCTGTTAGGCGAAGTATTGCGCCGGAGAGGTTCCCAGTGAGGTTTCTGTGAGAAAGATCTAGCCTCTCTACGTTGTTTCTCGGGTTACAATGGATGCCAGTCCAGTTGCAATGCGCTGCGGGGGCAGGGCGGTCAACGGATGGCAGTGTCCAGTCGAGCAGGGAGTTGCTTTGATCGGCAAGGTCTGCTTTGATGGATAGGAGAGCTTCCAGTTCTGATTGCGGTATTGCAGCGATGGTGGTGGAGAGATTGATGAAGAATGCCGAGATGAAGGAGATGGCAGCGGCAGCAAGGATGACGTGCGCATTCTCCATGTTTGTGAGTTCCTTCTCCTGATGATCTTCTTGTTGTTGTTGTTGATCTCTAATTTAATTCCCTTTCTACGATTAATGAAGATAAGGAGAGGGAAAGGGAATAGAGGGAGAGCTCGTGTAGTTAGTTTTTATAAAGATATCAGATTGGTACTTGTAGGTACCACAAGTAGCAAATGATTGTAGTTTTTTTTAAGTAGATATGGTGAATGCACATTGCACTTGAGAGTTTTACATATGCTTCAATGAGCTTGCCCAAGTTTATGTTGTCGCGTCACAGTCTTGATTCAAGTTGGTATCGAGGAAAATTGACCCCAACAACTTGTGAGCTCAATTTTGAGTACATCGTTGGAAACAGCTCAAAATGTTAATATCGATGTTGTCAAGAAGGAATTCTCCTCGTTTGTGGTTCATTCTTACACTTTGTAGGGATTCCACGTGCGATTATGTTGTGTTACATACATTTTCACCTCGATAAATACTAATAATTTTGTTTATATACCCTCCCGTTAACTTTCATTGATGGTCTACCATATTAGAGTATTCACAGAGAGAAGAATGTGGTTGGGTAAGGTGGGGAGGAGCTAGCCACCCATGCATGTGTGACTTAAATACTGTACCGGGCAGTGTTGCAGAAGTTGGCATTCGGTATTCAGTAAGAAAGGTCACTGAATAAAGGATATTCGGTATTCGGGAGAATATTCAGAATTATTCAATTATACATTTTTTAATTATTTGAAATAATGGTTAATATATATTCTTATATAGTTATATGTATATGGTCATCAATCAATAAGAATCCAAGATAAAAGTACCAATCAACAAATTACATTTATGGAGCTTTAACATTCGTGGTGATACGGAGATAAGCAAGAACCTTTAAAAAATAAAAAAACAGCCTGTTGCAATATTCGACCAAATATTCTGCCAAATGCCCGAATATTTGGGCCGAATTTTTGGGAATATTTGGGTTGGACCGAATATTGACTAAATAGCAATATTCTATTCGGTCACCCCAAATAATAAGAATATTCGGTCTATTCGGTCATATATTGCAACAGTGGTACTGGGCATTCGTAAATCTGCAAGTTTTTGGGAGACTGTATTTAAAGATGATGGTAGCATTGCTTAGGGGAAGAACTCATTGCCTGGCATGCTCATCAATGCTCTTTCGTGCCACTATGAAAGACGAGATGGCCAGTTATAAGCGGAATTAGCAGCAGGAGAAGAGGATTCAAAGCCTAGTTTGTTAATGTGGACTACCAGATCAAGGATAAAGGATGCTTTCTAAGTTGTTAAAGGTGTAGTTTTCATCTATATAGTGAAGTTTAGCTGGTTAGAGAGAATGCCTAGATGTTAGATCATCGTGTTTCTGACGTGGTTGCTGGATGCATCATCCCCGTGGGCAGTTACTCTGCAAGTGCTTTTTTTCGCCCTCCCACCAAGCTACAAAAGCCGAAAAAGAATACATACATGGTCAGAAGAACTTGTCTGGTTTTTTCGCCCATGCAGAGAAGAATATGTTGTAAACTAACCATGGTTTTCATCAGTTCACTCCAAACCCCAGTTGCGATCTGTAATGTGAAGATAACGAGGTCTACTTATACGGACACGCGCCTTCCTTACTCGATGAACTTTTTGGAACCCGATCAACTGGATTTTAGAGCTAACTTCATCCTCTTCAAGATCACACTATTACCTGAATAAAAAACTGGTTTTGCTTCATTTTACATGATTATTTGTTTTGAGTTGCTCATGATTATATTTTGGTTTACATGATTTTTGCTTGAAACATATCCGACTCTGAACAATTACTGAACTATCGTTTAACGACTGTGGATGGTCAGGTTAGCGAAGGTTTTGGACACACACTAAAGTATTTGAACTATTGAAGGGAAAGGCCGACATGAAAACATGGAGGAGATGTGTTTGATTATTAGCAATTATGAAACTTTGTTTAATCCTTTTGGACACCATGTCACGGAGAAAGGTGTGAGAAAGGACAGGGATTGAAACTTCTTGAAGGTTTTGTTTGAGGGCAAAGGGATGAAGATCAACTATTATTCTATACTTAGATCATACATTAATGGTCACAAGCATGTGAGATGAAAAGGCATCGGTTGGTGGACAATGGTAAGATCAAAGAGAGGCAGTTTTTTATGTCAATGGCTTATAGGTATGTCCCTATGTTCATGTGAATTTTACATAGATGCCCCTATAGATATACAATCTTACATAATCACCGATGGATTCTGACAATCATGCTTATACACTTGCAAGTACTTGTTTGTTTATGCAGGTAGCCCTGTTTTAAGTGGATGTTAACATTTAAGAGTCGCATGAGTTAGCTCTCATTCTTCTTGGGTCGTCGTGCATATCTTGGTGTATAAGCTAGTACTGAAACAATTGTAGTTATACAGTCGCGTGTATTCAGCAAATTTACAGATCTTGCCTAGATGATTGTAACTGATTGCAGGTTGGTTAAAGTAGGATCTGCGCAAACATTAGATGTTCTTCGTTTTCTTTTGACCGCAACAAGTAGTAAAACTTCCTCTAATCACTGAGATTAGCCACAGGGCTTCAAGGTGTGGGTTGCCTCAGTGGACTTAGCTGTTTTAGTCCTGAAGCTCGTGATACTTACTAAAGATTCCAACAACCCTCTTAGAAATTTGCCGCCTTTTTATCTCTTGTGTGCTCCAATATTATAGCAAGTCCTTGCTATCATGTTTCTCACTTTGTGAGCACATAGCGCAAGCATTCTCATAACTTAGCTATATTATACCATTTCCCATGGAATCTTCCCATGTTATTTGTTTCATCTTAATTAGCTACAGAACAACTGACTGGCTTTCTTTATTCAGAGAGAGGGAGAAGATGGGGAAATTATGATCTGGAAAGCTTTTCTTAGAAGTAGGGGGGGGGGGGGGGAGGGGGGGAGTGCCCTTCATGTGCAATGATGGAGTTGAGGCCACTTAGCCATAATGCATTGATGATCACATGCCTTCATGTTTTGTGCAATTTAAAATGAGATGCTTTCTACACTTGCTAAGTTTTTTTCTGAGTAAAGCTTCCTTGAATATTTTCGATGTGGAAATGACATATGTATTGGCTCTTAGAAACCTTGCTCATTTGAAAGGTTCCCAGGAGAAACTTCAAATGAGGCGGGGTCTCACCATATATATGGTGAGCCCCCCTCAATTTAGGCATCTTTCCAATATATTTTACAATTCTTGTTTCATACGTATAAACAATAAATATTAACACAACATGTATAGTAAGATAAAATTTATAAAAATATTATTATATTGGATGGAAATGTTAATTTAAATTTGGATGCTATATTTTACAAAATTCATTTTTTACATTGTGCAGTTTATATTTTTACAAACTTGTTACAGAGTTTTTACTAAATTCACAGTGGCCTTTACAATTTCATAAAAGTCCCCACCTCATTTGAAAAGTCCTCTATATATATAGGGTAAAATGGGGCTGCCCCCAGGGAGTAGCCAACTTGGCTACTCCCACCCCTATTTTTCCCTCATTTTTTTATTTTTTGGAAAATAAAAATTTGTATATTCATCATTATATCCCTCACACATTCTATTAAAATTTCGTCAGAAACAGAGACTCCTAAGCCCTCCATCCAGACGTCATTTTTTTAACGGTCGCATGATTTTTTAAATCGACCATGTTTGGATGGAGGCCGTAGGAGGGCTCTGTTTCTGACGAAATTTTAATAGAATGTGAGAGGGATATAATGATGAATATACAAATTTTTATTTTCCAAAAAAATAAAAAAAGAGGGAAAAATAGGGGTGGGAGTAGCCCAAGTTGGCTAATCCCTGGGGGCAGCCCCATTTAACCTCACACACACGCACACACACAGACACACACACACACACACACACACACACACACACACACACACGCACACACGCACACACGCACACACGCACACACGCACACACGCGCACACACACACACACACAGACACACACACACAGACACACACACACGCAGACACACACACGCACGCACGCACGCGCACGCACGCACGCACGCGCGCACGCGCGCGCGCGCGCACGCACGCACGCGCACGCACGCACGCACGCGCGCACGCGCGCGCGCGCGCACGCGCGCGCGCGCGCAGTGGCCTTTACAATTTCATAAAAGTCCCCACCTCATTTGAAAAGTCCTCTATATATATAGGGTAAAATGGGCTGCCCCCAGGGAGTAGCCAACTTGGCTACTCCCACCCCTAATTTTCCTCATTTTTTTATTTTTTTGGAAAATAAAAATTTGTATATTCATCATTATATCCCTCACACATTCTATTAAAATTTCGTCAGAAACAGAGACTCCTAAGCCCTCCATCCAGACGTCATTTTTTTAACGGTCGCATGATTTTTTAAATCGACCATGTTTGGATGGAGGCCGTAGGAGGCTCTGTTTCTGACGAAATTTTAATAGAATGTGAGAGGGATATAATGATGAATATACAAATTTTTATTTTCCAAAAAAATAAAAAAAGAGGGAAAAATAGGGGTGGGAGTAGCCAAGTTGGCTAATCCCTGGGGCAGCCCCCATTTACCTCACACACACGCACACACACAGACACACACACACACACACACACACAGACACACACACACACACACGCACACACGCACACACGCACACACGCGCGCACACACACACACACAGACACGCACACACACACAGACACACACGCAGACACACGCACGCACGCACGCGCGCGCACGCGCGCGCACGCACGCACGCACGCACGCACCCACACACAGGTTAAATGAGGCTACTCCAACCCTTATTTTTCCCCTATTTTTTTTCTTATTTTGGAAAATAAAAATATGTATATTCATCACTACATCCCTATAACATGTCATTCAATTTTCGTCAGAAACAGAGACTCCTATGCCCTCCATCTGAAGGGGGTCATTTTCAGCAATTCTGAGATCGTTAAAATTTGACAGTCTTGATGGAGGGGATAGAAGTATCGAATTAAGTCGAATTTTGAATGACATCATGGTGACATATTGTGATCTAAATTCCAATAGGTTTCATTTTAGAAAAATAAAAAAAAATACAGGGGAAAAGAGGTGGCAGCATGTAAGTTAGCTACAACCAGGGAGCATATTCCTTTTTCCCTACACGCACGCACGCACGCGCACCTACCAAATAATTTTGATGCCTAAACAAATGTAGCAACACAATGTATGCATTTACGTGGACAAAGTTCAAAAATGTAATATTATCTTTGTTTAGCAATGACAATGTGCAGGTTTATTACACTTAGTCTCTTACCTCTACATTTCATCTAAGATCACAAATATAGTGCAAGATAATTGCGGTTTTCAATGTAGTTGAACTTGAATGCGTTGATAAATATGTGTCAAAAAATAGTAATATCATTCTCTAAGGGGTCTAAGGGGTGTTTGGTGCGAGAATAAGAAGGAATAATGATGGAGAATAAGGAGAATAAAGGTATATTCTACATTCAGCTAAAAAGATGGGAATAAGGAGAATAAGGTGGGATAAAGATTGGAATAATGGGATGTGGATGAGAATAACCATACTCTTGAGAATCGCGTCGGACGGGGAATTGATCATTTATTCCATGCTTATTCTCCAAACGAATAGAGCTTAAAAGATGACCAGTTGTTAATATTTGCATAAGGATTTTTCATAAATGCGTCAAAATCCTAATTATAATCTCTTTTTTCAAACATACTAGAGAGGGATTTTTGTCTCAATTAATGCATGCTTTCGGGTGCTTATGTAACTCTTTTATATATATAGATGTTAAATCCTAAAGTTTAAAATTAGTATTCTTATTGCTATGTTTAAAAATGAGTACCTTAGTAGAGATGCAATTTATCGTTGATATTCCATGCAATGTGATTAACGCAAAATATGCAAAGCGCATATTCAAATCAAGCTGCATAGGAGTTAATTTATAGGATGTTTGTTTGATTAAAAATGCACAAGCAATGTCTAATGCCACTTAATGCAGAAATAAAGTTACGGTAAAATAAAAAGGAATAGAGTGTCTAGAATTTAGAAATTATTGCATCTTAATAAATAAATCTCACTTTTCATGTAGAAGAATGTTAGTCATAACTCTCAAAATTGATGTGTTGATAGCGCGTCGATACGATATTTCGATGATATATCGGCGACATAACACCGAAATATCGTCCATATTGGCACACTTTTGTGAAGGAAATGCCCAAAAAGGAGGATATATCGGCATATCGATACCGATATCGGTCTCGTCTCGATATCAATATATCGGCGATATATCGTGATATTTCCTTCCATGCTCCTAAATGATTGCATGGTGGATGAAAGAGGGAGCGCATGTTAATTCACTTCTTCTGTATTTTTCGAGATTCTTTTGGAAATTTTTGGGGTTTTTATCAATTGTTGCCATTTTTTAAAGAGTAAGTTACAAAAAAGACTTTGAAGTATATATTTGAGTTCGATGTCGTACATGAACTTTAAAAAGTAACAACATGGTACTCGATCCTTAAAGTCATCTTAATGCGCTCCTTTACTATTGAAATTCAGTTGATTGTTTTGTCTATCTAACCTTAAATCTCAATAGCTCAAAACCACATTGAGACAAATATTAAAGATTAGGTACCGCATTGTTACCTTCCGAAAATCATGTATGACACTAAAACCGCGTGTGTAGTTTAGGGATTTTTGTGTGATTTATTTATTTTTTTTAAAAAAAGCCGACTAACTTTGGCTTGTGTTTGGTTCGAGCATGGTTTTTTATGCTTACTATCATTGTGTGGTTTCATAACATGGTTAAATGACCTTTTTAAGACTAGTTCACCTCATACTTGACTAGGGTTAATGGATTTAACTCCGATTGGAGTAGGGTTCTAGACTTCTAGTAAGTTGGATTTGGTTCAAGTTTCATGGAAATTGGAGATGGATATGGTAGGTTTTGGATTGGTAAAAAAAGTAGAGGTTGGGTTGGTTTAGGACCTTAGGGTTGATTGTGGTTTACTTTGGATTGATCCCGGACACTTGGGATCACATGAATGAAGAGATTGTCTTCGCTGATCTTATTGAATTTCATTCGGAGGAAGTAGGGTCGGGAACAATGAATATCTTTATCATAAATGAGGCCCATTTTGCAAGTTTGTTATTACAGGTAGTTCCTACAAAGGATCTGACTAATGATAGTTATCCTAATGAAATAGAGATTTGTTATGAACATGTTATGATACCAAACTATCCTAGATCCTCACTACATCTCGATCATCACCAAACCTATTAAGGTGGAAGACCACCGCATAGATTTCAATTCCGTCCTCCTCTTCAACCAAAGATGATTTTCCCTCCCTTACTCGACTTTCTATCGTACATTTGAGCAGGGAAGTTCACGTGGCAGGTACCTGGTCCCATTCGACTTTCTATCATATTGCAAATATCTTGCCTTAGTTAAGGATTATTAGGCTAAAGAATTCTCTCGACCATCATCTCCTTCATACACCAATCTCTCACCCAATCAGTTCCTCTTCCTCAAATTATAGGCTTTCCTTTTAAAAAATGTAGACAAATTCAATAGGGGAACAACTGTTATTTTTTTTAAAGTAGCAGTAGAATTGCAAGGAGAGGATAAAAAGAAGGGATATTTACACCCATAACCCTGAGTAATATGGTAATTACCCCAGGAACCCCGCGTAAGTGCGAATTACGCTAAAAGCCCCGAGTAATGCTTAACGATTACGTGCGTAACCCTCCGTTACGCTGGGACGTTAGCGGTAACCACGGTTGGGTTACCACCTACCACCACCGAGTTTCGAGGTGGGGATCAAATGGCTGGGATTTGTTGCCGCCACGTGTATGGTGTAGATGGAAGCGGAAGTCGAATCGATGAATAGTGCTTGGGTGACGAGGTATGTGTTTTTGCCCTCGTCCCGCCCGCCCTCGACATCCTCAACGATCGTTCCCGCCTTCGGATCATCGTCTTCGTCATCTTCTCCAACTCGCGGAAGAAGAAGAGCCCCCCACCGATCGCCGACGACACGGTTCCTCCTACACCAAGCTACCAGAAGCAACTCGAAAGGCAACGGTATGTCCTCCCCCATCGTCTTCGCCTCTGAAAATCTTCGTAAAATCGAACTCAGTACATGAGAAAGAAACCTGCATGTACCTTAGGGCATGGGTTGGTTCGAAGGCCGCGATGGGGTCCTTAGCATTTGCGTCCGGTATGGGGGATACTTCAAGAAGGTGCGAGGTCATGGTGGCGATAGGTACTTGCTGGGACATCAAGTCGTCATAGGGACAGACCCAGATTACACGTGTTGGTTCGACATCTTGGATGACATCGCAGAAGTTGTTCCATGGCAAGCAAAGGATTCCTTGCGGTTGAGCTACAAAATTCCTAATTCCCATCCATCCAGGTATGAAACTATGTCATGGTGTGAGATGTTATTGGCCTACTCGCTTATTATTTAGGTATACGAACTGTACTCGCATTTTGTCTTGGTTAGGTATGCGAAGTTATCTGATGAGAAGCAGATGATGGAAATGTTTCACTTGCACCAAGATGGGACGCAAGTTGAGTTGGTGGTGGAGTTTGATCAAGATGCTGAACCACTTGCTGCGGAGGAAGCGGATGCGAATGCAGGTCAAGATCCAACTCCCGCGTCCTTAGGGAGTGATGTGAATGAGGCAGCGGAGGCTTTGCAGGAGTTGGGATCGGTTACGCATGAATCCTTGGAGACAGTTCAATGCATTGCTAATACCGAATTTGCGCAAGGGGATGGAGTGGAGGGATTTACTACTGAAGCCATGGATTTTGAGGATGAAGTTGTGCAAATGGACATCGACCCGAATGAGGCAGTGGAGATGGATGATGATCCCCTATTTGAAGAGCCACTTGGGGATGAATCAAGAGAGGAGGAATCTAGGGCACCCATCAGTCCCAATGCCATGGAGAGTTACAGATGTTGAGTTCTCAGCGTTCACGTATAATGAGATCGAAGAGAGTATTGCGCTCTCAAACCCTATGTATCGATGTAAGCGAATCAGAAGATTCTGATTTTGTTGCTGAAAGCTCAAGTACCAGTGACGATGACCTCAGCGGTCTTGAGTCTGAGAATAGCTACCACATCTCTTAGATTCAGATTTAGAGGATGTTGAGGACTTCGAAGGTAGAATATCCACCAACGACATGGAGATTCCTGACATTGCGGTTGGAACCGAGTTCGATGGACACGATGAATTTAAACATGCATTAAGCACTTATTGTCCGAGGAATGGATTTGATATGAGATTTATAAAGAGTGAGGCAGTACGGGTGACAGCCATATGCAGGGGAGAAGATTGTAAATGGCGAATCCCATGCTTCTAGACTCCAGATAGCATGCGATTCCGAGTCAGGACTCTACATGGCGAGCATAATTGTTCATCTGTCAGTAGGATTGGCAATTCATTGGCTTCACAAGAGTGGATTGCCAAGTACATTGATCCATGGATCAAAGACAACACAGAAATGACTGTCAATGCCATATCTCGACGACTTGCCGAGCAATTCCAAGTCCGTTTACCTTACATGAGGATATGGAGGGGAAGAAGGATTGCCCTAGATAAGATCAGAGGAAAAGTTGAGGAGTCATATGAGAGACTTCCATCTCTCATTTATGAACTGAAGAATCGTAATCCTTCAAGTGTAATTCACTACGAAACTGAGAAGGACGATTCATTTCTACGTGTGTTCATATTGTTGAAAGCACAAGGGAAGGTTTTATTCAAGGATGTAGACCTTTCATAGTCTGGATGGGTGCCACCTGAAGGGGAAATACCTAGGAACACTACTCTCAGCGACATCATTAGATGGATGCAATGCATTATTCCCTGTGGCTTTCGTAGTTGTAGAAAGCGAATCCAATGCCACGTGGAATTGGTTCATGACTCATTTGAACCATGCTATCGAGTTTGGCAATGGTGCTGGGTTGACTTTCATATCAGATGCACAGAAGGGTCTCGAGTTGGCGGTGAAGACCCTATCCCCAAGCAGAGCACAGAACATGTATGCGACACCTGTATAAAAACTTCAAGAAAAAATTCCCTGGCGAAGAATTAGAGATCATGGTTTGGTCTGCTGCAAGGGGCGTTCGATAACAAGCACTATACTCACTGGATATCTGAGATTCAAAACATAGCATGGGTGCATACCACTGGTTGGCAAATGTACAGGAGAAGTGGAGCCGTCATCAATTTGGTGACTCGGTGAAGTGCCATTATGTTACAAATAATTTGAGTGAATCATTCAACGCATGGATATCACCAGCGCGAATTATGTCCATTTGTGAGCTTATTGATTGGATTAGACAAAAGTTGATGACAACAATGGATGGGAGACTTCGACGGTCGAAGAATTGGAGATAAAAACGTTGTGCCATCAGCCTTGTCTTACGTGAGAGGCATCACAAGGGACATGAAGGGCTTCATTGTTAGAAGAGCTGATGACAGCAATGTGGAAGTAGAAACTCCTTCCGCGAGGTATGTTTTAAACCTTCTTGCCCGCGAATGCTCGTGTCGAAGATGGCAACTGTGTGGGCTTCCATGCACACATGCAGCAGCCGCGTTAGGAACCATCAGAGGAGTGCGGTGGAGAACTACGTCGCTGATTACTACAAGGTTGATCGTTATAGGAAAGCCTACACTTGTGCCTGCATAGCACCAATGCCCGACAAGTCGCAGTGGTTGATGGTCAATCTGCCATTCAAGGGTGCAACCGCCCCACACCACAAGGCCACCAGGACGTCCGCGAAAGAATCGCATTCAGCCAAGGGACGAGAATGATGGCAAATCAAGGCATAAATGCAGCAGGTGTAGCAAGTTCGGGCACCAAGCACGCACCTGCAAAGAATCACTCAATGCACCATCGCCTCTAGTACGAGCTAACCAAGAGGTACCACCGGTTCCCTCAACGCAAGCTTCAACAAGCAATCAAAATTCCTTGGCCAACAGAAGGTATTAATTTCGATTGTCTTGCATTTTATCTACATTAGATCTTTATTTGTGAAACATCGTAAACCTAAAACATCTGTATTTCCTAGTGGAATTGGGTGCAGGTCAAGAGGTTCTTGGACAATAGAAGAAGGGGCGAAGGCCTACAAAGAAGGGGGCGTGGACGAAAAGAACAAGAAATTTCGAAGCATTTCCAGATGGACCTCCACTTTCGACGGATCCATAGGTAAATCACTTCTCATCATCATTAAATCTTTGTTGTGACAATGTTCAATGTAATCGTTATTTCTCATTGCAGGGAATGTGCAGAGAAGGGGAATACAGAATTAGGGATGTGAACTTCTGGATGTGTGTTTTTTTGGATGCACAACAAACTTCTTATATGTATATTTTTTGGATGGGACAATCGTTTAAGTATTATGTGGTAGATTGTCTGGATGTCGGTTTTTGTATATTTAGACGAACAATCCTTTAAGTATTATGTGGTAGACTGTCTGGATGTCGGTTTTTGTATATTTAGACGAACAATCCTTACTGTGCTATGTAATTGTTTTTGGATACTTGCATGAGCAATCGCCATTTTGTCATGTATACATGAGATTTCTTTTTTTGTTGCGAAATATTATTTGAAAGCAATGTATGTGATTAACATGGATATGAATAGCAAACATATCAATGTTTCTTTCAGCCATATCAATATGCTGAAAGCTTCTTCAATACTAGCTTAACATTCGCATCTGTTGCTGGAGGCTTCTTCATAGTGCCGGAAAGATTGTGGTTCTTTGCTGCAAGGTTCATCCATCCAACGAAAGAAATCGCAAGTCTTCAAGGCGCATGTGTAGAATCGTGCTCCTTTGCTCCATGGTTTGGTGGAGGTCTTCAAAACAGCTCGACGCCGCAAACGCAACGCATACTAGATGATGATTCAAAGGAACGCGACCGCATTTTCTGCAATTAACGTAGACATCTTCAAACAATAACTTGTAGACACAAAAAAAAATTGACTTCCTGCAACATAACGAAAAAAAAATATTTGCACCTTCTCTTTGGATTAACCAGCAACCTTCCTCAAAAATAATATTTCTATGGGGCCTCTACGAGTCATTTTATAGGTTTTTGCATGGGAGGGGAGACACCCCAACGGCTCTATTTCTAGCCGTTGGAGCCCCTCAAACCTGAGGGCATTTTCGTCCATAAACTAACGGTCGTCCAGCAAAAATAAACGTCCACTAACACAGGGTTATGCTATGTAAGAGTTAAGCATTACTCGGGGGTTTTAGCGTAATTCGCACTTACACGGGGTTCCTGGGGTAACTACCATATTACTCAGGGTTATGGGTGTAAATATCCCTAAAGAGAAGGAATAAGAAGACAATCCATCTGTCTTGAGAATAGACCCTTCTGACAAGGCAACAAATCAAACTCGTTTATATAAAAATCCGCTTGTATCATATGAAACTATCTTTGGATTTATACTACAAACATCATTCCCTAAATTTCATTATCCTTTTTTTAGTCTTGAGAATAAGGTTTAACATGCATTTATAAATTAATACATAAATATTGAAAAAAAAATCTATATAAATATACATGACTAGTTATCGTGTCAAGCTATTGCATTGAGTCAGTCAGTTATAAGCTAAGCTGGCACAATTTAGACTCAACGAAGGTATTCTCTCTTCAAACTAACGATATATAGTGAGTGGGAGGGAGGAGAGGGATCCTACTCCATGGAGTAGGTACTTACCTATTCATTTTCATTTTTTTCAATTTTTTTATTTTTTTTGAATAATATTTTCAAAGATTTTTCATAACTATATCTTTTGAACATGTCATTCAAATTTCGTCAAAAACAGAGGCTCCTATACCCTCCATCCAGAACATGTAACTTACAACAAATCTATTAGAGAAATATAGTTATGAAAATCCAAGGAAGTATTTATCAAAAAATAAAAAAATAGAAAAAATAAGCATGATGTAGGTAAGTTACCTACGTCATGAAGTAGGATCCTTTTTCTCTCACATATATATATGAGATTAATGGGGTTGCCTCCGCTCCCTATTTCGGAGTTTTTTTTTGTTTTTTTGAAAAATATCATCATGTATATACATCCCTATATCCCTTCTATATGTCATTCGAATTTCGTCAGAAACAGAGACTGTTATGCCCTCCATCTAGAACAGGTACGATTACAGCAGCTCTAAAACTGTTAAAATTACATGGTCTAGATGGAGGGTATAGGAGTCTCTGTCTGACGAAATTCAAATGACATATAGGACGGATATATGGATGAATGTACATGGTGATATTTAAAAAAAAACGTTGAAATAGGAGGTGGGCAGCCATGTTGTGTGTATGTGTGCGTGTGTGTGTATGTGCGTGCGTGTGCGTGCGCGTGTGCGTGTGCGTGCGTGTGTGTAACAACCAAGCTGGCTGTTGCACAGAGCAGATATGCCTATTATTTTATTTTTTAAAATTTCTACCATGTATACTCATCTATATATCCTGCTACATGTCATTCGAATTTCGTCAGAAACAGAGACTCTTATGCCCTCCATGTAGAACATGTCAATTACATCAAATTTCATACCATTAAAAATACCTATTCTAGATGAAGGGCATATGAGTCTCTGTTTCTGACAAAATTTAAATGACATATAAGAAGGATATATAGATGAATATACATGGTGGAATTTTTGACAAAAATAAGGGAAACTTTTTGGCTGTTATACATAACTACATCCCTTCTCTCTCTCTATATATATATAGGAGTGATCCTATGAGAGCCAAAATTTGTGAGAGCATGAGAGCATGCATTCTGGACCACATGATTCACACGGGAGAGAGAAGACCAGGAGAGAGAAAACAGAATCATGTGTCGAAAATCATCTTCATAAATTTGATTTAAAAACTAATAAAAAAATATTTTACATTCGGCCCATGGGCCAGTCCGGCCCGACCCAGACCTGGACCGGGCTTGGGCCTTGAAGTATGGCTCGTCGACCAGGCTAGGCCGAGCCTTGGACAAAGAATTTTAGAGTCGGTCTGTTCGGCCTGGCCCATGGTCCGGCTCAGCCCGCACTTTGGCCAGGTTTAATACATACATACATACATTCATACATACATATAGAGAGAGGGGGGAGGCTTTCTAATAGGAGTTGGTCCTTCCATCCTTAAGGAAGGCCAACGATCGTAGCCGTTAGATCAAATCTAACAACATCATCAATTTATTTGTTCAAAAGAGCATTTTGGTCATCATCTTTTGCATTAATTATGTACGCTAATTAATATTTTGAAATACTAAATTTAGATAATTTTATTTTTGATATTTTTCATAATATCATATAAAAAATAATGTCTAGTTTTGTGCCAGACAACATTACGTGGAGCATATGTTTGTATCCTTACACGTTTTTTTTGTATAATCTGTAGTTCGTTTTGTAACGATCATATGTTTTTTTGTATAATACGTGGTTCATTCAAAAATCGTTAGTTATTTGTAAATTTTGCATGGTTCTTTCTAGAATACAATTGATATTAGCAATTATTGTGTGGTTCTTTGAAATTTGTATGGTTCTTTGTATAATAACATTTGTATGATTCTTTTAAAAATGTGATAGTCATTCACCACTTAATTGATGAATAAATACAAATCAAATATGTATAATACACATCTAAAATATATAATGCACATCCAAAATATGTAATGCACATCAAATATATAGGATATATAAAAATTACAAGTTTCATTCGTAACCAATTGATTTGTAAAAATACATAACAAATATGCATAATACATATCAAAATTGTATAACACACATCAATATTGTATAGTACACATAAAAATTGTATTACCTGCAAATCGTTCTTCATCCAGGACTGGATGCAACACTTTTTTATCGTTTCTCTTGCATGAAGAACTTCTCTGATACTCACAACCACTCTCTCGTAGTCCTTGGACAGATCCCCCACGTCCAGGTCGGACCGACACATTGTTATTGGTGTGCATGATGTCGTCAACTCCGCTCATGCAATGAGGTTGCGCATGTGCTTGGGTTCCTCAAGCGTTTCGTTGGGCTCCGCGGTGCCATCATTCTGACTCGAACAGCAAAAGAATGGCACATGACTCTATTGGATTCATCCATAGGAAGTACCAGATCAAGATGTGAAATCATCCACGGATTCTTGCAACAAGATGAACACGCAAATCACATATAATTAATCATACATGACAAAAATCATGATATAAGCGAGATCCCCACCTTCCCAGTTCTCGCTTGGATACGAGAGGCGTATGCAGCGGCGAAGAGACGACGTTTTATACAGATCCCAACTGCACGAATTGTCAACCATCAAGGATCAATATTATAGCTTCAAAAATATAAACGATATAAACCATGATAATGACTAACTATGTAAGCAGATCGAACTAGAACCGAGATGATCTCTGACGTGAGATCTGCATGCAAGGATAACAACCAAACAGATCATACATTTATGGATGATGGAATTTGCACACCAACAGAACTTGTGCGTGCATGTTTTCATGTAGTAGCGCATTCCTTCTCTCCATGCATGAACAATAATTTTAAAACACCTCGAATATCAACATCAACAATGATGACCAATAAACTTGAAAACTTATTGGACAGAGAAGATATCCTTCGGATTTGATGAAGATTTGCGAAGGCAAAGGACACACGTATACATACAAAAATATCTAGGGTTTTCAATTCAGAATAAGCAATTAGAGGGAATGTGTATGCATACCAAAATATCAAGGGTTTTCAATTTTGAATATACAATTAGGCTGACATTAAAGGAGGAGATAATTGATGTGGTTACATGATATAATTGGATAATGTATAAAGATCAAAATGGCTTTTGGCTTAAATTATAAATAAAGTTAATATGCCATTGATAGACCACAAGATTAGTTACGAATGGCTTAGATTGATGGCCTTCCTTATGGATGGAATGACAATGTCTCATTTGAAATATATATATTATATATATATATATATATATATATGTATGTATGTATATGTATGTATGTATGTATGTATCCAATGGGCCATATGCCCGTTAGAGATGAGATGAGCTCGCTTCATCTCCAACAGCTTCAATAATAAAAATAGAAGTTTCCATAAGTAATATGTATCCAAATTTCAATAATATATATCGTTTCGGTAAGTAATATCACAACTCTAGTAACTTATATAAAGTTACAAGTAAGTGTGAACCAAAGTTAATGATTAAATTACTTCCTTTTACTTACAATTGACTCAGAGTTACTAATGGCATTATGAAAGTTAATGATGCATTTAGTATTACTGATATGAAGTAATACTGATGGCAATACGAAAGTTACTGATGCATTCAGTATTACTGATATAAAATGTTACTGATGGCAATACGAAAGTTACTTGTGCGTTCAGTTACTGATGGTAATACGAAAGTTGCTGAAGTTACTGATCGCCGGATTAAAGATCTATCGGCTGAGATTAGAGGCTCATCTCATCTCTAATGGGCACAAGGTCCATTGGATAAGTCATGCGTGTGTGGCTTGATTTCAGCTCGTATTCGTGTAGTCGGACGTGTGAGCTGGCTAAGGAGTCGAGCTCTGAGTCGAAGACTAAAATTTCACGACACCGTACATGATGTGATGACGAGTAGTAAAAAAAGTAAAAATCGAATATCATGGCTTACATGTTTGCTCCACATGTGAATGATTTAGAGTGAAGGTCCATAATCTCGAGTTGAGCCATATGCTGTGTATGCAACTACAAATAAAATATAAACCAAAAACAAAACCGATTCAAACAAAATTCTAAGTCTCATCGGCAAATCATTGGGTTGGAACAAATGTTAGGATCCAATGCAATCATATAAATGTTTTTCTTCTTTAATTCGAAACTATTCCATAAAACAAAGGGAATATTAACGAAGTCGACGTGATTACATCTCAAGTAATACAATCTGCAAGACACTCGCACATATTTAAATAGAGTTTAATGGGCTGTCTGAGCGCCGTTTTCGACGTTTTTTATTATTTTTTGAAAAATATAATCATATATATTCATCCCTATATACCTCCTATATGTCATTCGAATTTCGTCAGAAACAAAGACTCCTACGGCCTCCATCGAGATGACGTCGATTAAAAAATCTTGTTACCGTTAAAAAATGACTGTCTGGATGGAGGTCGTAGGAGTCTCTGTTTCTGACGAAATTCGAATGGCATATAGGAGGGATATAAGGATGAATATATATGACGATATTTTTCAAAAAAATAAAAAAAAAGTGCCGAAAACGATGTAGGAGCAGACATGTTGGCTGTCCCAAGGGCATTAAACTCATTTAAATTAATGAGCACTTTTGTCATTCTTTTTTAAAAAAAAAAGTGATGGGAATTTCCTAGAATATAAATTCTTGGATTCACATAGTTGGCATAGTTCACCAAGAAACTTTACTTGGACAGTTCACTGTAACTTCATGTTCCACCTGAAACCATTACCCTACTTTTCAAGCCATTCCCTTGTGATCGTGGTTATAATATATAAAAAATGTTGACCTCAACAAGCTATAAATATTCTATGACGATTTTCCACTACCCTAAAAAACGAATTATTTTATGCATGGTGACATCTTCGTTCGCATCAAGGAGGGGTGACAAGAAACTGAGATATCGGAGGAAATCAAATCCTTTGTTTCTGGCGGTACTAGGGAACTCTCTCGTTCGGGCAATAAAGTGATTCCGGCCTTCAATCCTCCATCCTTCAACTGCTCGCACCGCATGTCAAATCTAACTCCCATCTCCTAAACCTAAAAAATCACCACAAGACATGTCAGGATTGGGCGAAAAAAAGGTGTCATCACAACAACTGATGTCTCTCGTTGTGACATCTATGCATTTGCTTCATCAACCACTACAACTGATTGCACCATCTAGCATATATGTCACATAGTTTGGTCGTAGGTAATAATTTCTTTCTTCTTTTTTTTCTTATCTTTCTCTTGACGATTAGGAGGGGCAAATCAAAATTTTCACTTGAATTCCGGAACTTGATGTCATGTTGATCAAGGTGTTTCACAATCAGTATTGGAAATGAACGGGGAAGTAGTTGAACGTGCGAAGCCAAATATTGGATCACTCTAGTGCGGCACGAAGCCGAGGGGTATATCAAGATGTTCTTTTTTCATCATATTATAGGCCTTCTTGTTCATCAATCTCTAATCAAGACAAAGCGGGCACTAGGATTCAACGTGAAAACACCCGATCCCCATTCCGAACTCGATATGTGGAATCATCTTGCGTCATATATACTGAAAGTTAGAAATCAGGAATTCGTTTATCGCGTGGTGCACCTTGGTAGTTTCGTGGGCTTTCATAATTTTAGTACCTGTGTGATTTCCTACATTTTTAATCTTCTACAACTATGATTAAATATGCTTTTATTTTTTTTTCCGTGGTAAAAGTTCTTCTTTTAATTGGAGTTTATTTCTTATATTTTTATCAGTTGTACCCATGCCCCTTTTTTTTTTGGAATATCAGTTGTGCCCCCGACTTTTTATCGTTCTATCACATGTGTCCCTCTGTTACTTTGACCGTCAATTAGCTTAACCAAATCATAGTTTATTTAAACCAATGTGTGGCTAAGGGGTATAACTGTCCAAATGTGTTTCCCCCCTCCTCCTCACTCCTCCTCCTTTGTGATGCATCCGCCTCTCTCCTCATCATCTCGATGTCTTTCACCCTTGATGACTAGCTTGAGGTAGCTGCAGAGCTAACAGATGTCGAGACGGATGAGGAGCTTGTCGAAGTTGAGGAAGAGACAGACGAGGGGTTCACACCCGAAGGTGGTGGAGGAGCTTGCCGAAGGTAATGAAGAGACGAAGTAGGGGGGAATGGGGGAGTGAAGGAGGCTGGGGAGGGGCGGAGAGGATGGGAAGGGGGCAGAAGAGGAGGGGGTTGGTGAAGGAGGCCTTGTCATCATCAGTTGAGCTTTGCTCGAGCTCCAAACTTTTCTATGCAAGTACCCAAAGTCAGTTTGTCCTTTGTCGTTCTCAATCACCCTGAGGTCAGCCCTGTTAGGATTAGAGTCATATTAGGATTGGGAATCCTGATGGGATTGGACTCCTGATCCTAATAGTAGTTGAGTTGTATTCTATTTATAGTCCTATTGGGAATAGGACTATGGGGTTGTATTTGAGCTATATAAAGAGGGGTTGGAGGCATTGCCTCAACAACACCACTAGCAAGAACAATGTAGCCCCTAGAGAGAAAGGGGGAGAGGGAGAGAAGAGAGGAAAGAGCGAGGGAACAATGAAAGTTATGCATGTTCTTCTTTTAGTGATTGTTTTTCTCCGGTGGTCGTGAGAGGTGATCGACCAACGTTATACCTAGTTGTTCTTTTCTGCATGTGCTTCTGTGATGGTGGTCGTGTTCCCGTCAATAATAATTACTAATTTAATCCTAATTAATTAAGTAGATATGAAATTTTTAATATTTAAAAATTTTAGGTATAAATCGGCATAAAATCGGCATGTCAGCTGTTGATTTGGGGAGAAAGCCAAAAACATCACCTCAGACGCTGATTTGGGAGGGCACAATTACACCAACATCCAAATATTTTGCATATAATATCTTATTCAAAAAACTAATTATATAAATAATCATCTCTTATACACCACCAAAGAGGCACATTGTATCGTAATGTTTCTTGATGCATTGATTTTCATAGTCCCAATGGCAAATTAATTGTTAATTTTATGATTATGATGGTTGAAGAATTTACATTTATTATTCCATGGATATGTATTTATTTTGATGTATTGGGATAATGATAAGAAAATAGGCTTCAATTTATTTGCAGATATTGATACTAATATAGTTTTCATTCTTTAAAATGCGGAAATGGAAAAAAATTATAAAATTTTTGGGATATGTATATGGATATCTATTATACTCAATTAACTAACATGTTTAATATATGTAAATTTTATAAATATATTTTATTTTATGTATAGATGAATATTATTCAGGAAACAAAAAACGATGTATGTATTTGTATTTGTATTTGTATTCATAAAAATAATTGAAACAATATATTTATTCCTACATCTTTAGTCGTCAAAACAAACTTGCATGTTCATATCCATAAAATAGAATTACATATACATATCTACATAAAAACAAAGTGATAAAGGACAGATATATGTTATCCGATCGCATCACTATGATAGGGGTTAATAGGGATAAATAAAAGGGATTTTATCACTTGTTCCCCTCCGAGATCTCGCAATATCAGTTATGCCCCTATCTTTTTGGTAATATCAGTTGTGCCCCTCACTTCTTGCTCCGTCATCAGTTGTGCCCTTCCGTCAGACTGACCGTCAAAAAAATAAAATAACCGTAGTTTACTCAAACCATGGTGTGGTTAAGAGGGGTATTATGGTCAAAATAAAATCAAATGAGGAGGAGGGTTGGGGAGGAGGTGCGAGGCTGCGGAGGAGGTGCAGGCTGGAGCGTGGGCGACGGGGGGCCGGGGGAGGTGCGTGACTGCGGGAAAAAGCGCGGGCGGCGGGGGCCGGGGGTGACGCGTGCGGGGGGGGGGGGGGGGGGGGGGGGAGGGGCGGTGCGGGGAAGGGGGAGCAGGGGGCGCGTGTGCGGGGAGGGGGAGCAGGGGCGGCACGTGCGGGGGAGGGGGAGCCGGTGCGGGGAAGGGGGAGGGGGCGGTGCGTGCGCGGGGAAGGGGGGAGGGGGAGCAGGTGCGAGGCAGGGGGGAGGGGGAGTAGGGGCGGCGCCTGTGGGGGAGGGGGCGGTGCGGGGAAGGGGGAGGGGGAGCATGTGCGAGGCAGGGGGGAGGGGGAGTAGGGGCGGCGGCTGCGGGGGAGGGGCGGTGCGGGGAAGGGGGGAGGGGGAGCAGGTGCGGGGCAGGGGAACCGCGTGTGGGGGTGGGGAGCAGGTGCAGGGCAAGGGAACCGCGTGCGGGGGAGGGGGCGGTGGACGAGGCAGAGCTGGGCGACGCGTGGGGGGGAGGGGGGAGCGGGGGAGGGGTACGGGGCGGAGCTGGGAGGCGCGGGGCAGGGGCAACGGGTTGGGAGGAGGTGTGGGGAGCTCAGGGCGGAGCTGGGAGGAGGTGCGGGGAGCTCGGAGCGGAGCTGTGAGGAGGTGCGGGCTGGGGAGGAGTTTCGAGCGGAGAGGGAGAAGGAGCAGGTTGGAGGAGGAAGAAGAGGATGGGGAAGAGGAGGAAGAAGAAGATGATGAGGAAGAGGGTAAAATGACCCTATAACCCTTTTTTAAAAATTAATACCACTTATGTCCTCAAAGTTAACGTTCGTTTGCACTGTAGATGAACGGTCACTAACCCGAGGGGCACAAGTGATAAAATATCAAGAAGTGAGGGGCACAACTGATATTACCAAAAAGATAGGGGTATAACTGATATTGCGAGATCTCGGAGGGGCGCAAGTGACAAAATCCCTAAATAAAATTAAAAGTAATGTTGGGATCTCTATCAATGTATACAAATAAAGAAACAATGTTCATATTTATATTCGTATTTGCATAATTAAGTAAATCCTTATATTTTTTTCCAAATTCATATTCGTCAGCATTGATTTGTGTATTCATATCCTATAAACAAACAATTTAGAACTAATACTTAGATCTGTATCAATGGTAAAATAAAAAAACAATAAGTGTATATGTGTGTGTATATATGTATCACTAAAAAATATAATCTCATATTATTATCTGTGGTTCATTTGTCGAAATAAAATTACATATTCACATTCATCAAAATAAAAATACATATCCATATTCTCTTAGAATGTAATCGATAGGGGACAAATACATATCATCTAGTTGCATTGCTATGATAGGAGGAACGAATATTCACAAACGAACTACATCAATACTTACATCCACGTCCCTATAAAAAATAAAAATGATAGCGATATATATATATGCAAAATAATAGAAATCTATATTCTTTTCGGATTTAATGGGGTTGCCCTGTCCCTCTATTTCGGTGTTTTTTTATTTTTTTTGAAAAATATCATCATGTATATTCATCCCTATATCGCTCCTATATGTCATTCGAATTTAGTCAGAAACAGAGACTCCTACGGCCTCCATCGAGATGGTGTCGATTTAAAAATTCATGTTACCGTTATAAAATTACTGTCTGGATGAAAGTCGTAGGAGTTTATGTTTCTGACGAAATTCGAATGGCATATAGGAGGGATATAGGGATGAATATACATGATGACATTTTTTGAGAAAAAAACGCCGAAAATGATGTGGGGTAGCCATGTTGGCTGCCCCAAGGGGGCAGCCCCATTAACGTCATTCTTTTCTCCGTATGCATCAAAATAAAAATTATATATCCATATATGCAAAAATCAGATGTGAATACGATAATCGATTAATTAATTTTTTATTAGATTTCAAAAATCAATGCATCAAAAAATATTATGATATAATATGTGTCTCTTTGATAGTTTACGAGAGAGGATTATTTATATAATTAGCTTTTTGAAAAGGATACATATGCAAAATGTTTGGAAGATGGTGTGATTGTCACCGCTCAAATCATCACTTGAGGTATCATTTTAAGTTTTCTTCCCAAATCAGTACCTCGGGTGCCAATTTATACCAAAATTTTAAATAGTAAATTTTCATGCATATTTAATTAATTTAGATTAGATTAGTAATTGTTTTAAAGAAAGTCACATATACAAGTGTAAGAGTGCCGAGCTCAAGGAGTCGCGAAACTAAGTGGGTGAGTTAGTACCTATACTAGTGTAATCCGATCGGTGTCTTGGAGTGAAATTTTGGAGTTTTTATCTTTTTATATCCTTTTATGTATTTTGTGTTGTGGATTTTTTTTCAGATTTTTTTGACTTTATATATTTTTTATGTATTTTAAATTTTTAAAAACAAAACGAAGGTTTTGATTTTTTTATTGTTTTTGGTTTTTACGTATTTTTTTGTTTTTTAATTTTTAAAACAAAAAAGAAGGTTTTTGACTCAGGTGTTTAATTCAAATTAAATATGGCTCGATTTCGGCTTGTATTCACGAAATCCGGCTTGCGAGCTGGCTAAGGAGTCGGCTCGAGGTGCAAGTCAAAGCTTTCATGGCACCCTCCATGTTGTGGTGGCGAGTAGTAAAAATTGAATGCCATGGCATATGTGCTAGTTCCACATGTGAACTAATCAATGTTTGGATCCAATGTAATCATTTAGATGTTGTTCCTATTTAATCCGAACCTAATTCCGTCAATCTGAGAGAGTATTACCGAAGCCCACATGCTAACATCTCTTAAATGATATATTCTGTAAGACGCAATGTTCAGGAATGTGTTATGCGGTATTCAGTCGGAGGGGTCATTGTATAGAGAATATGCGGTATGCGGGAGAGTATGCAGGGAGTATGCGGTTTTATGCGGTTGGGTTTTTTTTATTATTAAAAATATAAATTAATATTTAATAATATGTGAATATTCTCAGTCGGGAGAGTATGCGGGGAGTATGCGGTTTTATGCGGAAGAGTATGTGGCTTTATGCGAGGAGTATGCGGTTTTATGTTATTATGCAGTGGTGTTATTTGGTTTTAGATTAAATAAAAAAGGTTCTATCAGAAAAGCGGTCGAGTATGCGGCCGCATAGGGGGTATACTCGGCCGAGTATGCGGGTTAACCCAGATACATGGCCGTTTCATCATACTCGGAGCGGCAAGGCCCCCAAGCATGAGTATGCGGCCGAGTATGCGGCTTACTCGGCCGCTTTTCTGAACACTGGTAAGACGCACACAAATCTACGAGTTTGTTTGGAGGGGTTTCACGCTTACACCCTTAAAGATTTTGCAATTACAATTGTACTCTTACTTTTTTTGCAATAACATTTTTGTGTCTTTGTATTCTTACGAATTTCACTATACTGCCCTTCTGTTATTACACTTAAACCCTTATATTACATGGACGAAAGGACATTGCCGTGAATTTTGTAAGAATACAAAGTCAAACAAATATTATTGTCGTGAATTTGCCATCCGCTAGAAAGGTTTTCGACTTGGTTGTTGCAAAGGACCCGTTACCCACAACTGTTTGATATCTGGGTACTCGAAAGCTGGCGAAGTCGCGGCTGCACGCCAACTTTTCGATCAAATGAAGGAGAGGACATTGGCTTCTTGGAACTCCATGATATCTTGCTATGCGCATTCCGACTGTGTGATGGATGAGCTCAGATTGTTCGAGAGGATGAGATTAGACGATGTCGAACCTAATGAGTTCACTCTAGTTACTGTCTTATCCATGTGTGCGAAGTTGGGGAACTTGCAGATGGGGCTGAAGGTTAAGAAACTCATCAATGGCCATCCTCAGAGCAAGAGGTTGATCGTGAGGGCTGCGGTCATGGAGATGTTTTTAAAGGGTGGGGCAAACTTGCAGATGGCGGAAATTTTGATCGGATTTTGGCTGAAATGTTGTTTCGAGTGGTTACCGATATACTGATCGAAACTGATATTTAAGGCCTTGCTCCAAACATTACACCCAGTCCGGGAGGTATCAGCTTGTGCTAAAAATTCCTTTACATTTGAATTTGGATGGGCATCCAAATGCCTATAATTTTATCTCTAAGCTTGTCTATTTTGAATGGTTCTTTCAGATCTTCTATGTGAGGTTCTACTTGCACACAGTTTGGAATGTGAGTTAATTTGATCAGGGACCAATTTTCTTTGATAAAGTTAGGGAAGACCGTTGATCAAAATGACAGATGTTGTCGGTTCGACCAACTCCATCAAAAAGTTGAACGGACACAAGTAAAGTTATTGGAAGATATACGCTGAGTCCTATCTTCAAAGGATAATACCAATGGGAGGTCACCGACTGTGATGACATGGCGGTGTCATTAGCAGAATAAGTGGAAGCCTCAAGAAAAGTGAAGATCGAGACTGATAAAGCAATGTTTGTACTCAAGATGATGACATGGGAGGATTTGATTGAGCCCATTTGAGAATCCACTGATCTATAAGAAGCACGGGATGCACAATTGCAGTTATTAGAGAATAAGTGTGAAATGATGTGCAACTGCAATTATTAGAGAATGAACTGATGACCTTTAAGAAAAGAGAAATGTCCATCACTCATAACTTTATAAAGGTACGCACACTCTGTCGTGATATCTCTCTGCTAGATCCATAGTCAAAAATTAGTGAGCCACCGCAATATAATGCTTTTGTCACTATTGTCTATGGATGATCCACATAGCCCACCTTGTTAGAATTAGAAAATCTCTTAGCAAATCAAGATGGTTGTCTTTCACTAAAATCTGGTAAAGAAGCACTATTTGTACGCAAAAGTGAGGAAAAATGCAGTAGTCATATCAGGAACTTTAACTCCTCAATGGAAGTAACACTCTCACATGTTCTTCAAGCCAGGGGAGCTCTATTTGGCAGATTACAGAGGCCTAATGATTCTGTGCAGGAAAGGAATGATGGATGCTTCATTTGCACAAGAAAGGAAACTATGAACATGATTACAAATACATGAAGAAGCCAATCGAAAGCAATGTCATAGCATCAAGCGATCAATATGGTACATTTTAAAATGATAATTGGGACAAGAAGGCTTCTACGATGATCGCTCAAGAATGTGAATTGGATTAGCGTCAAAGATTCCTTCGAAGATCATCATAACAACAATTAGATAACTGAGACAGATTTCTCATGACAGAATATAAGTAGAAGATGGAGAGGTTGATTAATCATTTATTGGTTAAGTTATGATAGTATCTTTTTAATACGAGCCAATGACAATCTATTAGAACCATATTTGATATATATATATATATATAGAGAGAGAGAGAGAGAGAGAGAGAGGAAAAAGGAGTGATCCTATGAGAGCAAAAAATGTGAGAGCATGAGAGTGTGCATTATGGACCATATTATTCTGTTTTCTCTCTCCTGATCTTTTCTCTCATGGTTGAATCATGTGTTTCTCTCATGGTTGAATCATGTGGTCCAGAATGCATGCTCTCATGCTCTTACATTGTTTTGCTCTCATAGGATCACTCATGTGCGTGCGTGCGTGGTTTAATTAGCTTAAAATAGAGCATCTCATTCTCTACACAAGGGGTCATCGATTCCAATTCAATTAAAGTTAAAGGATCTTCAAATTAGGTCTAAATCATCTGTACATGTGCACGTGTACTACTATATAAATTTTCCTTATATGTATCAATTTTATATTCAATAAGCAAGAATGGTAAATTAATTCTTACAAAACAGTCATGGACTTTGTTTAATTAATTGATGATCACTTATCCAGTAAAATCGGAGCCTACATGGTCCAATTATGTAGAGCATAAATTTAGAATTCCAATAATATAAAAATCACTAAATTTGGATAACATATGCTCAATTTATTAATCTAATCCTGAAACTTATGTACAAACTAAACATAGAAAATAATTAACTAAACATCACAAACATGTCCAAAATAGACCAGAATACAAATACAAAAAATTCGGAAGGGGCTTAACTACAAATCTCCACACAAGAGGGTAGAAGTATAATTAGGAAGACCCGACGAGGTTCTACTGTAAATGTCCCAGGAGATACGTGATTGGGGCATGATTACTCTAAGGGTGTGTTTGGATAGTGGGGTTAGGTGGGTTAACCTGGTAGCAGGTAACTCATTTTTTGATTTTGGTGTTGGATAGAGGGTTAAACTGGGGTGGGTTAGAAGTGAGTTTATTGTGATATGATTGTATTGGAGTTTGAAAAAGTGAGTAGTTATTATGATGTGATTGTATTTAAGTTTGAAAAAGTGAGTAAAAGTGGAATAGTTTATAATTTTTATATGATATGATGGTATAATATATTATTTTTTGATGGAATTGATGATGGAGAATTGATTTATTTATTTTTTTAAAAAGATAAAAAGTGGGGCCTACGTAAGAGTGAGAAGATATGAGGTAAGGAAGGTAAACCCCTCAAAGAGGGGTTTAACCTTATAGCCGAACGGCACCTAAGGGTGCGTTTGGATAGTGGGTTTAGGTGGGTTAAACTTGGTAGCAGGTAACCCATTTTGGGGTTTTGGTGTTTGGATAGAGGGTTAAATTGGGGGTGGGTTAGAAGTGGGTTTATTGTGATATGATTGTATTGGAGTTTGAAAAAGTGAGTAGTATTGTGATATGATTGTATTGGAGTTTGAAAAAGTGAGTAGAAGTAGGGTAGTTTATAATTTTTATATGATATGATGGTATAGTATATTATTTTTTGATGGAATTGATGATGGGGAATTGATTTATTTAATTTTTTTAAAAGATAAAAAGTGGACCCCACGTGGAGGGAGAAAGGAGTGGGTTAGGGAGGGTAAATCACCCCGAGGGGAGATTACAGCCGAACATGACCTAAGGAAAACAAGTTGTGGTTACAGAACTGTGGTCATGGATATGGGGTTTGTGGCCACAAAATTAGGCTATGGCCACGACACTCGTGGCCAATAGCCGTAGCTATAAGTCTCGTCGCGAGAGTTCTCTAACCACGAATATGTCGTGGCCACTACAAGTGACGACAGAACTTGTCGTGGCCACAACTCTTGTGTGAAGACTTTGGCCAAGGATTGTAGCTACGAGAAACTAGTGGCCACGGAATTATCGTGGCCACAAGTTTCCGTAGACACATTCCGTGGCCACAACTCATTTTTCCTGTAGTGTTAGTCTCGACACGAGGCTCGGATGGCATGCAGGCTTGAGCCACGTGGGACGTTGAGGATGCTTAGCTTCAGGTGTGGTTCCACTGGAGGAGAAGGATCCTCTACTGTGGCAGGCCCGAGAGCCGCTCGATCTTGATAGAGCGGTTCTCACGAATTTGCATGATCCGGGCCCACAAAAAGTGTGAATTCGTGGGAACTGCTCGATCAAGATCGAGCGGCTCCCGAGCCTGCAGCAGAGTCTGCCGCAGCCCATGCCACAACAGAGGTTCATATCTCTCCACTGGGAGAATGGATCCTCTGTTGCAGCAAGGGATGCAACAGACTCTGATGTGGCCCTTGGAGCCGCTCGATCACGATCGAGCGGTTTCCACGAATTCCCTTGATCCGGGTGGGAATTCATGGAAACCGCTCGATCGTGATCGAGTGGCTCCAAAGGCCAGAGCATAGTCTGTTGCATCTCTTGCTGCAGCAGAGGATCCATTTCCCTTCACTGGAGCTAAATGGCTCGAAGAGGCAGTTTGAGATCAATCCGGGTCGTAGGATCAAACTGATATGGTTAGATCCAACGGTAACTGTAAATATCCTCAACAGCTCTCCTCCTCGCACAACGGTTGCAAAAGGGTGGGGCTTTGGCAAGCCTGCTGCCACTGCTCCGTGCTCCTCCGGACTGACTAAAGGTCTGTGAGGCTTCAACTCTATATGGTGAGGGTGAATGTCAATCAATGGAGCAAATAAGGTGACTAGAATAGTGAATCGAGGACTCTCGTCGGAGACAGAGCAGCATATCGGAGAGGTGTCGAAACCTCTGATCAGTGTTGCCTTTAAGTACCTACATTCATTAATTTGATACATCCGAAGACAAGACTGTTTTTGGCATTAGATGAGGGTGAATGGAGGGTTGTAGCGAACGACGGAGGTAGAGCCCTTAATGGGTCCTTTTCCTAATATGAAGAAGATCTGAGTCAAGGTGATCGGAGATGTGGGGAAGGGAAGATGGAGCCTTGAAGGCTTGGAAAAGATCGGGAATGTTTGAAAGAAAGTGATGGGCTGCTTAGAATGACATGAGTGAGTGTATGCGTGCGAAATAAATCAGAGAAAACAAGAAGAAGGGAGGAGTGGCGGTCTGGGCTAGAGCTCATGGTGCTCCTAGGTCTTCGCTTGACATACACGACCTATGTACGAAGCTCAAGCACCAATAAGGAAGAGTTCCGACGAAGGTTGATACCTTCGAATCTCACCGGAAACGAAGTTGGGCCTCCGCACAACCTCTCATTCCCACTCCCACTCTCTTTCTCTCTCTATCATTGGAGGTTGGGAGGGGGCTTTGAGATGTCTCCTATAAAGGCGGATAGGTCGAAATGCAACCCTCCTTGGTGTTTTGTTAAGGATTCGACAGTTGAACATGGTGGTTTCAACGGTTGATAGTTGGCGGTGCAGAGGTGGAGTGTGGTAGCTTGGTGGGAGACGTGGAAGAGGAACAAAGGGCATCACATAAGTACCAGAAGCACGGTGGGAAGACACATAGGTCGACAGTGGTTAAAGGGAGAAGAGTTACCTGCGAAGAGGTGCATCTCTTCGAGGAGAAACTGCTCGAGTAGGACGATGAGCAGGTGTCGTTGGATCATGAAATTCGACGGCCCTAAATGAGGGCATGAGCAAGTGAAAAAGAGTCGCTTGGTCGTTAGATCAAGTGGTCCAGATGGTGGCGGTAATGGAGCACTGTTAACTTCCTGATCACTTAATCGAACGGCTAGGAAGAGAGGAGGCAGTCGATGAAGGGATAGGTTATGTGGTTTAATATAGAAGAGCCATGTGGCCCAATCAGAAAAAGATATATGCAAAAATAATATAAAATGGAAATAAAATAACAAATGAAGTCATTGAAAATTGTTATACATGAAAGTTTTGTATTTTTCAAAGATCTATAACTTTCATGTAGCACTCAAATCGAAAGACATTATATATACATACTAATATTTTTGCAAGCAGTCCTAAAATACAAAAATAATTCTTTTAATTGTTTTGCTATTTTTATTGTATCTTTGGATTGAAAATATTATGTAATATAATATGTACAATACTATTCTGTTTTTATAAGATTTTTAATATCAAAAATACATAAAGTTATAAGACAAATAAACATACAAAATATATGAATTAAAGAATTTAGTATTTACAATAATTAACCTTAACTATTTATAAGTGTTAGAAGTTAATTATACTTATTTATGTGTTAAATTAATAGAAGATGTTAAAATAGAATGTTAATATAACACAAATAAAGTTAATGAATCCGTAATTCATCAAAGGTCTTTATACAAAGGCAGTCGAATTTTTGTAAAGCCAAAATTCGAAGTTACCAACGCATATGTGGCTCCATAACAATTACTAGGTGATATATCACAAGTAAGATGAAGCTTGATCATTTCTATTACGAGCTATGGGCGGAGGAAGGGGGAGGGGACTGGAGGAGGAAGAAGGGGAGAGATGGTCAACGGGCCTGGGGGAAGAGGGTGGTCGGTGCTTGAAGGATGGGGGAGGAGGAAGATGGGGGTGTTTTTTTCTTTCTTTTTCTTTTGGCTCAATTTTAGTCGTTGAATCGGTGATAGATCACATTAAGTCAAAGGTCTAGTTGAGTTAATGGACTAAAATAACAAAGGGTTATGGGTGTAAGATGGAGCACTTATTCGGAGTTTTTCATGTAATTATGAATTATCGAGGATTCTTGAAGTAATTACAAAACTACTCAAGGTTACGAGTGTAAATATCCCTTTCTTATATTACCACGATGTGAAGATTTGTGGTTATATATGAGATAACAAAGCCTAGACCAAGTCATTCGTTGTATTTAAAAGGACATAAGATAATGTTAGAAGAAGCAATTATAGAGGGTTAGAGGTTATTAGTTCTCTCTTCATTATTCTCATGGGGTGTTCAGTTCGAGATTAAACGTGAATAAGATTAGGGAATAGGATAATAAGGATCCATTCTCTGTTCGGTTGGAAAGATAAGAATAAAGAGAATAAGGTGGAATAATGGTATGTGAGGTGGAATAAAGATATGAATAATGATGGAATAATAAGATATGAATAATAGAAATTTACCCTTTATTCTAAATCTTATTCTCCACACGAATAGAGGAGATACACAAGGAATGAATGAATTTGTATTGATTTCTCGTTTCAATCAAACATTCATTTCGGTTGGTAGAGTGGCAAATTGATTCACGTTATTAAATGGCCCCATGATGCGGAAGAATGGTTCTTGCAAACACATGTACGGTGCAAATATTATAATATAAAACTTCATTTTTTTTTCGTACGTCAACTAAGAAACTAATTGCCCACAACTGCCGCTGATTAGAAATTTGAATCCGATGGGCATGTGCCACCAACCATAGGAAGTTGAAACATTCAACAAGAGTGGAACCATTTAATAATATCGCATGTGGACCCTTAATTAATTAATTAATCTGAATACACTAGTTTTGCTCCAATTCAGACATTTGAGATAAAGTTATCATGTAAGCTGGAAACTCTCGCAAAAGATTTCAGGTTGGAATACCTAAAACAAACCATGACATTCAGTTGCATCTAATTCTGATCATTGAAATTAAGTGTAAACTCCAATGCCATGCCTTCATATTCACCAAAAAAATACTTCCAGATGAAAAGACGACAGGGGCGGAACTAGTATACATTATGGGGGGGCCATGGCCCCCCAAAGATTATTATACGTCCCCTTGCACAATGTATTAAATTTTTAATACGGCCCCTTCTCAATTATGTTATAATTAATGTTATTAGAGAAAGGTTGTTGATTCATTAAATGGTTAAGTGGTAGAGTGGAATGGCTATTATTTTGGAGACTCGGGTTCGAATCTTGTCTTCATCAATTTAGTTTTTTTTATATGATTTATTCAATTAATTACTTCCAAAGTATCAAAATAATTTCATATAAAATTGTATTTGAGTGTATTTATCTTTCCCATTATTTTTAATACTCCTTGTAATAAAGAAATTTTTGTTTCCTTTTAACTATGAAGTTTTTGTTTCAAAATTTCACTTGATAATTTAGTACTCTTTTTATGAAAGATTTAGAAAGGCTTAAATTATTATATTTATCCAATTTAAAAAGTCACTGAAAATACCAATCTGTTTGAAATTCTAACAGTAATAATAGATTTAAATTCTACATTTATCAAGAATGAAAGAGCTTCATTTTAAAAATATTAATTTTATTTAAAAATATTGTTCAAAATACATAAATTTTTCCATTTTTGAGAATACATAATAGTTGTATACTCGATTCCTCCTTGATGAAATTCCTGATTCCGCCCCTGAAAGACGACAAGGAAGAACCCTGAATAGGCTGAATGCAAGAAGACGAGTGAACCTCCTCCCTTTTTCCCGTCCCAAAAAAAATCACAGCCGCATCTTGCTTCCTCTTCGTTTATCTGAAGCAGCGCTAGAATAGGCAATGGTTATTTTAGCAGGCAGCATGGTATTCAACTACTGTCAAACAAGTAGTACGCGATATAATCTTTTCATGCGGATTTCTTTATGAAGACGTAATAGTTCTCAATATATGGTCATCAACTGCATCCAGAAGATTAACTGGATGAAAGAAATGGGATTTGAAAGTAGAGTTTCCATTTTGATGCAAAGAGCGATCCCCATCGGAAGGAAAGCAACGGGCAGAAGCGACAAAGAGTCCGATGTGACTCGTCTCCTTCCTGCACATGCATATGTACAGGCAACCAGAGCGAGAAGGAGGTAAGGTACGTGGATAGACTTCTCAAGTGGACACTGGACAGAGAGAAATATACACAGATGGCAAGCGAAGGTTCGGTCGTCGGAGGTTCTCGTAGGTCCCGTCTCGTGGTGAAGTGGTGCGTCCTCCTGAGCTTGAGCTTCTTGCTGTTCTGCACTCCCATGGCGAGGGCGCAGAGCTGGAAGAGCTGCAACGGCACCATCGGGGAATGCGGTGGGGAGGAGACGGAGTGCTCGTGGACTCGCACGCCGCCCGGAGGGTCCTCCAAGGCAGCAGGCGGTACGTCGGCAACAGGCTTTAAAAGCAGATTCGCTGCCCCTTGGTGCTGGACGGGGTAAGTCATACCGAAGAGGGTGCGCTGGTAATCACCTTTGCAATACGGGGAGGTACCCCTGAGACCGGCAGTTATTTGGTTTAATGTTTAAGCATTATACTACGTTATTTTGATGGGTGTTTGTTTTCCTCCTCTTTATTATTATCGTAGACGGGACTTGTGTAATGTACGCAGAATAAGCTGTAGAGAGAAGGCTCACAACATATATATATATATATATATATATATATATATATATATATATATATATATATATATATATGGGTAAAATGGGGCTGCCCCCAGGGAGTAGCCAACGTGGCTACTCCTACCCCTATTTTTCCCTCATTTTTTATTTTTTTGGAAAATAAAAATTTGTATATTCATCATTATATCCTTCTCACATTCTATTAAAATTTCGTCAGAAACAGAGACTCCTAAGCCCTCCATCCAGACGTCATTTTTTTAACGGTCGCAGGATTTTTTAAATCGACCATGTTTGGATGGAGGCCGTAGGAGCCTCTTTTTCTGACGAAATTTTAATAGAATGTGAGAGGGATATAATGATGAATATACATATTTTTATTTCCAAAAAAATTAAAAAATGAGGGAAAAATAAAGGTGGGAGTAGCCAAGTTGGCTACTCCCTGGGAGCAGCCCCATTTACCTCTCTCTCTCTCTCTCTCTCTCTCTCTATATATATATATATATATATATATATATGTTATACTATGAGTGTCTGTTCTTCCTATATTCCTTTTAATAAAAATTAAGTTGTGGTATTTTGGGTTAAAATGGCCGCGCAATCTTTTATTATCCTTTCTTTCTCTGTTCTCTCCCTCCATTTCTGAGTTTGGGAAGTACCTGATGCGTTAATCTTAATCGAAATATATTCGACAACTCATAGTTACTCCAACATGTGATGGGATATTTGTTGGAGACAATTAATCCCTCAAATAACAAGGATGTGTAACTAATCGAATAACTTTGACGGATTAACAAAAATAAAATCCAACGTCATTAGAACCACGACCTATCAAGAACAAAATTCAATCACAAGTACATTCACAAATAGAGGGATTTTAACGTGGACACCCTCAAAATGGGAGGGAGAAAAAATCATGGTGCATACTCGACCTAATCAAAATTCTCCATTAGATATGGTGATCAAAATAATTTTCCTCAAGGATATGCAAATAAAAGGAAATAAAAGGAAAAGAAGATGAAGAAATGAACCACACCAATGCAAATGAAAGGAAAAGAAGATGGAGAAATGCCATCAAATGATGGCCGTCAAGACTTGCTCCACAGCAGCAAGTATTTGACGTCTCTATGTTAAGATCACTAGCGACAAAGGCAACTCAATCCAAGGGAGAACATAGGAGAGAAAGAAGGGAAGATGGTGCCCTAATTTCTCAAAAATCATAGCAGCTACTTTTGAAGAAAAATGAATTGACAATAAGGTTTGGGTTCTCGAGGCCAAAATCTGAAATTACCTGGGCAAATTACCTCCATACCCTTTTGGGCAAAATTACAAGTATGCCCAAATAGACTGAATTATTTGGAGGCTAGAGCACAACAAATATCCCCTTCCAACCCGTGAAAAGAAGAACACCAATCAACAAGCTTCATGTATAAAATATGGACTCCTTAGGCCCATCAAGATGGTTGAGTTCTCACATGAAGTGTAACTCACCATCCAAACACCCCTCATCTGAAAAAAGGAGGTTGCTCCAATCTAGCAAGGGAGCAGTAATCTTCAAACTTTCCCAATGAAAATGCCTTGGTCATCATGTTTGCACCATTATCATGTATGTGAGTTTTATTAAGAACAAGTTGTTTTTCTTATAAGATATTTCGTATCCAATGATACCTCACATCAATGTGCTTTGAGATCGCATGAAAAGTGGAGTTCTTGTCAAGGTGAATGGCACTCTGACCAGCACAATGAAGTACATACTTCTCTTGAATCAAAATCAATTTCCTACATCAATTTCTTCGTCCACAACAACTCCTTGCATGCCTTTGTATCTGTAATGAACTCGGCTTCTATAGTGGATAAAGCAACACACTTCTGGAGACGAGACTGCAAAAAAACTGTACCACTTGCTAATGACATAATGCAACGTGATATGGACCTTCTCCCATCAATGTCACCTACCATATCCGAATCCGTTTAAAAAAGAATAGGTTCTCTACTCCAGAGCAAAGAGAGTGATTGATAGTATCTCAAAGATATCTCAAGATCCTGACTACTTCCCAATGTTGTTTCTCTAGATTTGAGATGAACCTACTAACAACTTCAAATGTATGAGTAATATATGGCCTCGTACAAATCTTGACATACATGAGACTACCTGTGACTGATGCATATGGAACTCTTTTCATATCTTTATTATGTTCATTGTTCTATGGTATATCATTAGAGCTCAGCTTGAAATGCACTAAGAGAAGGCTGCTAGCTGGCTCCATCCTCTCATCAGCATCATCTGGAATCACATGTAGAGCACTCTGCAATGGAATTGGCTCCACATCATCTGACTCGTAGATTCTCGAAGGAGAGTCCTTAACAGCCTTTTGGATGCCTGATGAATCTACATTTCATCATCTTTACTCTATCATTTTTGGCCTTAAAAACTCTAGTAAATACATGTAAATACCCTTAATTACTGCATTTTAGCATTCATGCATGTCTGTGTAAAGAGTGTATAAAATACAGTTTTTAAAGCCAAAATTATAGAATAAAGAAAAGAAAAGAAAAAGAATAAAATATTGTCAATATTTTATGACCCGAAACCCCAAGACCTAGGCATCTCGATGACTAGGTCGACAAAGAATGAAGTAGGGGGAGATAAGGGCCAGAATCTAATAAAATTCCTTCATTTAATTTAATTTTTAATTCATTTTGAGACCTATTTTTGTTTCACTTTTTATACTTCAATTAAAGAAACTTTATACATGAAAGTTGTAGATAATTAAATAAAGAAAAATACAAAATTTATTTCATCCAAAAATAATATACAGATAAAAAGTTATGATCTGAATAAGATTTCAAAATCCCAACTTCCCATACTTGTATCTCTCAAATAAAAACTCAAATCTATAAAACTCACCTTTAATTGTATATAATTTTTAATAATCTATTTAATGAAAGTAGTTTCGTATTTTTCGGAGTTACGATTTGAAAGTTGAGTTTTGGACCCCTGTTGTACAATAGTTTACGCCTTTTTCTTTCTTTTGTATAGATTCCTTTTTTAACTCTTTTTTTTCTTTTGATTTCAATTATATTTTGTTAGCTGTATATTCTAATTTCTATTAAAAATATAAAATCAATTAAAAAATATAAAATCAAAAAGATACAAAAATAGATCTTCTCTATACAAGTCAATTTGGGTTTAGTGTTCATTCGTTGTTCCGTCTCATCACTCATGTTGTTGCCTATACTTAGGGCTTCTTTTACCCTAAGTATAGGGGGAATGATGTGTACATTCTTCTCTATCTTCTTCCATCTGTTGATATCTTTTCTTCTTTTCCTCTTCTATCTTCTTTATCTACCAAAAAGGCGTCGCCCCTTTTTGTCAGTCTTCTATACTTAGGGTGTACTTTATCCTAACTATAGGGGGGTGTGCACCCTGAGTTTCTTCTATTCTTTGATCCTCTCCTTTGTCTCCTCTTCTTGTCTATACTTAGGGATATCTTACCCTAAGTATAGGGGGAGATAGTCTGAGTACGATCTGTTCATTCCCACCCTTTACCCTCCCTGCCTTATGTACAGTCTGCTATACTTAGGATTATTTGATCCTAAGTATAGAGGGGACGGTCGACTTCTCATTCGTTTAGTCATCCATCTCTTATTCATTTATTCTTTAGACTTTTCTATACTCAGTACGAGTTATGTCTTCTTTTTCTCTCTGATCTATGAGGACATAGCTCAAGCTAAGTATAGGGGGGTCGTATATACTGTGTATATACTTTAGCCATAACTCGTACTTTCGTATTTTTTTAATAGTTATGGCTAATGATACTTATAAAATTCATTAAAAACTTCGATAACAAGATGTGATTATTCCTCAAATTCTTTGTGTATTTACTGATTAATAAATCAGGTGAAAATATTTTTTGCAAAATGTTTGAAAAATAATTTAAAAATACTTGTGAAAATCCTTTGAAAACTATTTGGAAAATGTCTTGTTACATGTTTTCAACCTTTGTAAAAACATTTTGATTGTAAAATTATTTTCTTTGTGTGAAATAAAAAAGTTTGAAAAATGATTTACAAATGGTTTGAAAAATGGTTGCAAAAATATTTGAAAAATCTATATCTACTATTTGGAAAACCTTTGCAAAATGATTTTCAAATGTGTGTACATGTTTGTAAAAATTATTTGTAAAATTTATTTTGGACTATAGTTTTCAAAATTGATTGAAAAACCTGTGTCAAATAAGTTTGAGGAATACATACATCTCACCAAAATTCATTATATATATTTATCACTTACCCTTGTAAATTCTTAAAACCCTCTTCTTGTAAATACAAGATGCATCCCCATGTAAATATTTGTACCTAGTTTTTAGCCAAAACTCTTTGTTCGCAAAAATCCCTAAAATATTTGCAAAATTAAAATCCAAAAATATTTGAAAAATCTCTTTGAAAAATACAAAAAAATGCATATGCATCATCTTTTTAAAAATCCATAAAAAGTTCAAATCTTTGAAAATTGCATCACAAAAATATTTTCTGCATAGCATTTGCATAGCATGAGCATTTTTTCGGATTGAGTTTGATAGTTGAACGATTCTAAGTAAAATCTGAAGATTGGAGCTTGGTTGAACCTTAAATCTACCTAATTAACAAGAACCTTGTAGGAGCTGGAGTTGAGGTACTTCAGGTCTAGTTGACTTAATTCTTTGAGGATCACGAGACTTTGTTCAATGGATTCTTGACTGCCTAAGTAGAGTATTTCGGAGCACACGCACGACTCTTGTTGATAATGACCTAACTTGGACACCTGCACCTTTCACCTGGCTCAACTCAGTTTAAGTGGTGAGGGGGTTGGATTTGCCGGTATGAGACGCACACATGTGGAAATACTTGTCCTCCTCTAGGGAGGGAAGTGCACCCCAACCCATCCCATGATGATGAGTTTTAAGGACAAGAGATTGTGGGTTGCAATAAAGCTTCAAAAGAGGGATAGTCTACTGGCTCAAGAGGAAAAACTCCCTATGTAAATGCTGTTGTATATAATATTCAAAAAAAACAAAACAAAAATAAAACAATAAGCAAAAACTCCAAAAAAAAGTGGACAGGCTTGTACAAAAATAAAAATGCTTGCCAGAGTGTATATATGTGTATAATCAATAAGCAAGCTTGAGCCTCAAAGTCAAATCATGTGAGCCTGTAGATGTATGACTTGACTACACTGGTTTTGCATCCTAGGATAGGTAGCTACACTGGCTACCGTCCATTCTTCTCTTCACCCCCTCCTCTTGAGCTGGTTGCCACTTGAACTTAGAAGGGAATACCCCGCTCCTCAAGGAATTAGTTGTTGGATTGGGGAATCATTGGATTGTCATACTGGAGAAGACGGTCTCTTTGACATTTCAGTTGGGGAGAGCCACCATCAATTACACTATACGAGTCAGATTCATAGTCATAAGGGTTTGCATATGAGTTGAAGTATTCTGACCTGGCTATTGAGGAAACTTGAGCTGAGTTTTGGGATTCTCGAAGGCTGTTGGATTTCAAATCTGGTTCTCATTAAAGTTCCACCCGCACTAAAATTCCAAAGGACCGACTTAAGCTCCAAACTTTGATTTTGTGAAGACAGGTTTGATAGTTAAACTTAATCCAATTTTCTTATTTTTCTTCTCTTTGATTCTCTTTTCTGCACTTATTGCATGAGTGTTTGCTAGGGACTAGCAAAGGCAAGTATAGGGAGATGATGAATCTACATTTCATCATCTTTATTCTATCATTTTGGCCTTAAAAACTCTAGTAAATACATGTAAATACCCTTAATTACTGCATTTTAGCATTCATGCATGTGTGTGTAAATAGTGTATAAAATACAGATTTTAAAGCCAAAATTATAGAATAAAGAAAAGAAAAGAAAAAGAATAAAATATTGTAAATATTTTATGACCCGAAACCCCGAGACCTAGGCATCTCGATGACTAGGTCGACAAAGAATAAAGTAGGGGGAGATAAGGACCAGAATCTAATAAAATTCCTTCATTTAATTCATTTTTTATTCATTTTGGGTTCTATTTTTTGTTCCACTTTTTATACTTCAATTAAAGAAACTTTATACATGAAAGTTGTAGATAATTAAATAAAGAAAAATACAAAATTTATTTCATCCATATACAGATAAAAAGTTATGATCTGAATAAGATTCTAAAATCTCAACTTCCCAGACTTGTATCTCTCAAATAAAAACTCAAAATCTATCAAACTCACCTTTAATTGTATATAATTTTTAATAATCTATTTAATGAAGGTGGTTTCGTATTTTTCTGAGTTACGATTTGAAAGTTGAGTTTTGGACCCCTTTTGTACAATAGTTTACGCCTTTTTCTTTCTTTTGTATAGATTCCTTTTTTAAACTTTTTTTTGCTTTTGATTTCAATTATATTTTGTTATTTGTATATTCTAATTTCTACTAAAAATATAAAATAAAAAAGATACAAAAATAGATCTTCTCTATACAATTCAATTTAGCTTGTATTCTATCTTTATCACTTTTTTTATCTTACAAAATTAAAAATCAACAAAAATATTTCAAGTTTTTATATTATTAATAAAAAACAAGACTAAAAATCATAAAAATCCAAAATGGGTATTTTATACCTTCAAAAAAACATGTTTTTAATTTACATCTTTTGAAAAAAAAAGCTTTCTTCTGCAATGTTCTAGATAACATTATTTTGAGATAGTTTCATGATTTGAGTTTTTATTTTGAGGTCTCTTGTTATTCGTTTCAAACATGTTTTCATTGGGAAAGATCCCTCTTTTTTGGTTAGTACACACGAGCATAAAGACAATCACTAGTGTCCAAAAATTTTGAAATAGTCCACTCCCATTGGTGGAGGCCTCCCCCAATATCCATCATCTCTTCCATTCCTCCACCAAATAAAAGAGCTTCATCTCTCATTTTTGAATCCATCCACCATTAGAGTCTTCATTCTAGGTCCTCTACCTCCATTGTGACAGATAGAAGGTTGGAGACGAAGCCACGACGAAGGGAGGATTCTTTGGCGTGATCCCTTGGTGTTCTTGCTCCATTGTATCACAAGATCTTAGCTTGTCAAACCTCTTCTCCATCGGAATCGAGGCCATGACCGGTCATTCTCATCGGAGAATCGATCACCATAGGTGACTACCTTCACATGCTATGTTTTTCTTCTTGTAGAAAACTTTTAGATTTAGTTTTTCTTCTTGTTGTAGTGTAACAACCCATCATCTTCAACTTTTCTCCATCCTCATTCGTCGCGACTAACCACCTCACCGCCGCCTTCATCCACTTCTTCCTACTCCCTTCACGCAACCTCAACCAACTCCGACCATGCACGGTGGCCGGAGACCATCTCCTCTACCATTTTCATAGGAGAACCCATACACCCCGTATATTTTTTGTGTGCATAGCGCAAGCCGAGCCCACGCTCGAGCTTTCATTTCTACACACAGGTATCCGTCCGAACGTTCTACAGCCGCACCACCATCTCTCACGCAGAGCTCCACAGCCAAGGGGTAGAAATTTTATGCATAAGCCCTCACCATTTTGAAATTTCACGCACATACCCTTACTGACCAAGAGGAGCTTGATGCCACCTGGATTAGTGGGATATTTTGCAACCAAATTCCTCCATTTTTGGGTTAATTCAAGAACTTCTCGTGCATTTTTGAACTGCAGTTTCGTGTTTACTTTTTCATCTGTACCTCTGCACTCAAATGTTCATAACTCATTCATATGAACTCCATTTCATACGAGATTTTTTTTGTTAGAAAGCTGCTTTAAATATTTACATCATATCCAAATTTCAAAATTTTCTGATATACAAACTATTTATGGCGAATTTATGAATTCAGAGTACTGATTTGGCTTGTTCTGTTAGTAACTCTTTAAATACTCAATATCATTTGCTCTTTTTTGGATATGTTGTAGGAATTAGTAGGGCCGAATTTGTGTTCAAATTTCATCAAAAGATATTTCGATTTGTGTCATGTAGAATTTCTAAATTAATTTGAGTGATTGATTTATTTCTGGAGCATCTTTCATCTATTTGAAAATCTAAAAAAATATTTGTGTGCCCCTAACTTTGTTCTACAATTAGGGATGTTTGTTGTATTTTTATCTTTTTATTTGGTTAGTCAAAAAAATCAAAAACATCATTTCTACCTTCCTGCAGTCTTTTATTTTTAGTACATTCATTACCTTTTGAAAAATTCCAAAAAAATTATATTTTGTTTATTTTTATATGTTTAACTTCAGACCAGAAATCATTAAAATTTTCAAAAGGAAACCCCTAAAAATAGCAAAATACCAAAAATCTTTATAAAAATCTTAAAAATTCAACAAAAATCTTAAAAATAAATTTCAGTTTCTGAATTTTTCCTTATTTTGTTATCTTTATTATAAAATTAGTTTGAGGATGTTTTGATTCTGTTTGATATTTTTCATCGTCATTTTAATTTCGACGAGCAACTTATCTCATTGTTTACTAGTATTTTTGCCCTTAAAAATACCCAAAAAATTAGGAAAAATATAGAAAAATCAGAAAAATATTAGAAAAATATAAAAATCACAAAAACATTCCATTTCCTGTATTTTGAGCATTTCCCCTATTTTTATCCCTCTCTTATCTCTAGTGTACATATTTATTCCTTATATACATTATATCTTTATTAAAAGAAAAATAAAATATAAAAATACAAAATATAAAAAGAAAATACAAAATCAGTAAATTAAAAACTAAAATATAAAAATATAAAATCAAAAGTTAAATAAAAAATTATAAAATTCAAAGCCCACAAAAAAATAGCAGTTGTAGGCATTTAACCACTTTCACATTTCTCAGCATTATTGCCTTATTCTACCTATTTGCTCCCTGTGTTCGACACTCTACATACTTGCACTATACACATATTTTGTAGAGTTATAATAAATTTCAACTCCACATTTACTTTCATTGCTTGATTTGATTGTTGTGGGTTAATGGTTGACTTAGCCGGGATTTACGAGTATTGTCGCAGCGACTCAGTCTCCGCCTTGTGTGTGACATTTAGACCCTCGTTTCTCTCGTTTAGTCAATGCCCTCAATAATTTGATCTTCAGAGAAGATCACATCTCTACTCCTCACCAGCTTCTTCTCTACTGGATCATACAACATGTAGCCGAGCTCGTCTTGGTCATATCCCAAGAAAATGCATTGCTTATCTTTGCGTCCAACTTAGACCTTTCATCCTTGGGAACATATACAAATGCATGGCATTCTAAAACCTGTAAATGGTTGTATGAGACATTCTTTCCATGCCAAACCTAGTGTAAAGTGCTTCACACCAAAAAGAGTTATTCAACATAACCTCAAAAAGGAGATATCTGACTCTCTCCATCAAGGCCATGTTCATTCTCTCTGCTATGCCATTCAACTACGGAATCTTCGATGGAGTCTTCTAGTGCATGATACCATGTGATCTGCAATACTCATCAAATAACCTAATATAATCACCACCATTATCACTTCATATGCACTTCAGCTTCTTTCCCAATTGTCCCTCCACTAGCGCATAAAAATCCTTTAAAGAACCAATGACTTTGTCCTTCCTCTTCAAGACACGGATCCAAACTTTTTTTGAATAATGAATGCAATAAAAATAAAGTGAACCCCTAAGAGAACTTATTTTCAATGGGCTACAAGCATATGTGTGAACACACTCCAATGGTTGCATCTTCCTCAGAGGTGGATGGCTCTTGAAGGAGGCTCCCATATGCTTCCCATCCAAGTAGTGTGTGCATATCTCCAGCTTCTTTTTCTTGATATCTGTCAGTATATTCTTTCTCACCAGCACTGTAACACTTTCTCGCTCATGTGCCCCAATCATCGATGTCACAATTCAATAGAATTAGAATTTTGAGCTACATGTGCCACATCAAGGGAAATAGATGCATTCATGATGTAAAGATTGTTGTTATACCTCTTACCATGAGTAACAACTAAGGATCTCCATGTAAGCTTCCACTGTCTGCCAACGAAAGTGTTGAGGTATTCTTTATGATCAAGCTTGCTTGTAGAAATGAAATTTAAGTGCATGTCTGATGCATTGAGCATCAACACGCTCCATTTTCTTTCTTCAATGCAACATTATCAATGTCAATAACATGGGACACGGAATCATTCCATATCTTTAATATGCCAAAATCACCAGCTGTGTATGAAGAGAAAATCTCTCTTTGAGATGTAACATGTAAAGCAGACCCACTATCAACAAATCAAGAAATACCATCATGTGCGGCATTCACAATCTCCTCATTATTGATATGGAAGAGCTCGTGTTGTGTAGCTATAGCAACACTGTCATTCTTCTTTTCTTTCTTGTCTCTACCATTCTTGTTATCTTTCTTGAATTGGAAGCAACACTTTTTGATTTTCCTTTTCTTCTTGTAAAGTGACACTCCATGTTCTGATACCTAAACTTAGACTTGCTCCTGATGTTATCACTGCCCTTGTCATTCTTGATCCTACTCATCCCCATGTTCTCTATAATAAGAACCTCTGAATGTGAAGAGCATCCTTGGAGTTTTCTTCGCATCTCTTCATTGAGAATGCCAGACTTGACAGATTTCAAAGAAACAATCCCATTGATTGCACAGTTAGTACATGTGACTCTTAAAATCTTCCAAGAATGTGATAGAGTAGCAAGCAACAGCAAGCACAACACCTCATCCTCAAACTTTATGTCCATGCTCGTCAACTGACTTGCAATTCCTTGTAAATCATTCAGAAAAACTAGCACAAAGCTACCCTCGTTGAATCTTAGGTTCACATATCTCTTGAGAAGAAATAATTTGTTATGTTTCGTCTTAGAGGTGTAAATATTTTCCAACTTTGTTATGTTCACATATCTCTTGAAAGGCTTTTAGGATGCCTTTCATCTTGGATGTGATTGTAAACATTTCATCGACAAACTGTATGATGAAACCACAAACTTTCTCGTGTTCAAATTCACATTCTTCATCTACTTTGGCTTCGAGCTTCTGCGTGGAAAACACCGAAAGGTGCATGGTCTTAACATATAAAAGATCCTTTATCTTGTTTTTCCACAAACTGTAGTTAGTCCCGTTCAGAATAATCATACGATTTGAACCAAATGTCACCTTATAATATGTCATTGAACAAGTTCTTATACCACTCTGTTGGGAACAATCAATCGCAAAAGTGTATCCAATCATGCAACTTGACGGATTAACAAAATCAAATCAAACATCTCTAGAATCACAAGCAATCAAGAACAAAACTCAATCATAGGCACAACCACAAATACGCTGAGAATTTAATACGGCCGGTTGAACTTGAACTTAGAAAAGAATACCCTGCTCCTCGAGGAAAGAGTTGCCAGACTAGGGTATTAGAGTTACCTTGTTGGCGAGGGTTGTGACTTTGTCATTTCTGAGGTGGGGATCTACATATCACTTACACAGTACAAGAAAAGATTCATAGTCATTAGAGTTTGTGTATGTAGACTTGTTCTGATCTGGATTATTGAGGAGTCTTGACCATATATTGGTGGAACTTAGAGGCTTTTAAGTTTTAAGCCTAAGTCCAAATAAGATTTCGACAAATTAATAATCCAAAGATCTGACCGAGCTCCATACTTCAATTTAATGAAGACAAGTTTAATAATCAGCCTTAATTCGCCTTTTCCTTCTTTTTTCTTTCTCTTTTTCACTTCTTTTTCAAATAAGCGTTTGCTAAGGGACTAGCAAAAGTAAAGTATAGGGGGTGATGAATACTCATTCATCACTCTTTATTCTTTTATTTTAGCTACTTATCTTGGCAAAATACCTTGTATATAGTTGTAATTACAATAAATTACCAATAAGCATGCATTTATTAATATTAATAATTAGCATGTATTTGAGAAAAAATAAAAGAATAAAGAACAAAAGAAAAAGAAGAAAATATTTAGAATAAATATTGAGTGACCTAAACTCAAGAGAGGACCCAATATGGGCCGGATCGCCAAATAAAATAAGTAGAGAGAGATAGGACCACCCCACCCTGTGTATATTCCTTCTTATACGTATATATGTTATTTTTACAAAAATAAGAATAAAAATGTGTTTCTAATCCCTTGTATATATTTCTAAAAATAAAACAAAAATTAGAGAAATTAAATAAAATTAAAATAACTTCTCTCTCTCACCTTGTGCATAACACATGTATATATGTGTCATATATCTATTTATTCCACACTTGTAAATAACCAATAAAATATAAAATAAAAACTATTTGATACTCCAAATTTTATATTGTAAATAAATAAAATATAAAATTGGGGTATTTATACAAAAATAAGAAAATAAAAATAATTATATAAAATACCTAGGTATTTTATACCTGTATATAATATAATATACATGTATATATCATAACTTATTTTTCATAAAAATAAATAAAAACAACTATAAAATAGTTTGAAAAATAATAAACATTTTTATTTTGAACATATTTTAAATAAAATAATATACTATTTTAATTTATTTTTCAAATAATTTTCACCAATCTATTTTCTGATTGGTCCAGGAGGGATGTTGACCCTGTTCAACTCCCCCTCCCGGACCAATCTTCGCCCGGATCCGGGTTTTGCCGCACTTTCTCCCATTTAGCCCACTCGGATCCGACCGTCTTTTACTCCGATTTCACTGCCCGCTCCTTCCCCTTGGATCCAAGATCCTCACGGATCCCTAGGGAAGGATGGATCTTCCTCGGTTCGCGCTCTCCACTCGATTCCTTCTAGCTACCTGGGACAACCTATAAAGCCTTCATTCCTTTCCCCAAAGCCTCATCTCGCGCCGCACACTCTCCTTCTACCCTAGACTTCTTCCCCTTGGTGATAGCAACCGGACGGAGCCTTTGGTGGTCGGAGAAGGCCGTTGCAGCCGTCGTTCACCTTTCGTGGCCAGACTTTCGTCGCGACGAGCCTCTCCCGCATTCTGCAGCTCGGTTGAGGCGACGACCCTGTCCGACTTCACCCCCTAGATCTTAGTATTCAGCTCGGAACCTCAGGTACCCTCCATTTCGATCCAAGTTCCATTATCTAGTTCGATCTCCATTTATGCTCCGTCGCACCTCTACCAGCTCCGACCCGGCGGTCGGAGCCTCATCTGCCATCTTTACCCGCTTCGATCGGTTACCCCGTTCATCGTCACCCTTCTCCTGCAGACTGATCATCCAAATCATGGCTGGACGAGCCTAGATTAGGTCATTGGTTTCCTCCCTCATTCGCCGGAAATCCCCGACTCCACCCATCGTCGCTTCCCTTTATTTCAAGTCAAATAACCTTGACCAGAGTACTCCTCCGAGTCGGAGCTTTACCCCGCAGGTCTTCTCGCGCGTGGATTCACCCCACTTCGCCTTCATCCAGCTTCACTGGAGCTGGCCCAGGTCACGACCACCTTCCAGGAGATCCGACCAGTGGCAAGCTGATCAGACCCGACCATCTGACGCAGAGGAGTCTTTCGAGTCGACCATCGTACTCCGATCGTTCATTAGAGCGCCGGATCACCGCCGGTTCTCCGGTGAACTTCGTCCAGGCGGAGTTCGTCCAGCATCCTCCTCAGCTGTTGTATCACGCCCGACGCCCAGATTCGACCGCTGCCATCCAGTTCCTATCATGGTTAGGCCGTTAGATCTGACATCTAACGGCCTCCGTACGCCCATGTTCGCACCTGTAGACAGTCGTTGGATTCGTCAGCTGTCAGCGCCAGAGCCGCACGTCTCCAGCCAGCCAGAGCACGCCACCTGTCACCCCACGTGAGTCGCACAAGCGGCTGGGTAATTTGCTCGTGTTCCCTTGCATTTATTTCCTTTTATAGTTTAATCTGTAGAATAAAAGTTACACTGTGGACCATTTTGCATATGTACCCCTAAAGTTTCTGGTATTTACTTTTCAGTCCTTCTTGTGTGCATGCGCGTGCTTCGTCACGTGCTTTATGGATTAATTGCATGTACTACCCTGGCTTTATTGGATGTTATGAATTGAACTTTTAGTTTTAATATTTGCATCCATGCCCCTGTGCGTGTTGATTTTGGACATGTGCGTGTATTCTGGTGAAAATTGCAAATAGGCCCTCGAGCTTTTTACGTGTGTTTAGGATTAGTCCTGAAACTTATTTTTTCTTGCAATTCAGTCCTTGTGTACTGTGTGCTTTATTTTGGTTTGAATAATTAGCAAACTTTATCCAAAAATCGTGAGATTTTGACTCATGACCCATGCCATGTTGTAGACATTTCCCTGAATTTTTTGTTGCTTTTTATTTTCATTTAGTATTTTTAAAAAATTCAAAAACCTTAAAAATTGCTTTTGTCTAGTTTTAAAAATCATCTAAAAATATTAAAACTCTCTAAAAATCCAAAATAATTACTGTTTGTGTTTTGATTGGTTTTTGATTCTGTCCAATTTTTGTTGCTTTTGCATTTATAAAAACCATAAAAATTGAAAACATCAAAAACCTTAAAAAATCAGTAAAAATTCCTAAAAAAATTCAAAAAAATGCATTTTAAGTTTCTGTAGTTAGATTTTTATTTTTAGTTTATGATGAAATTACTGTTCAAATTTTATAGGCTTTTTAAGTATTTTTAAATAGCCTTTAGATTCGGGTTGTACACTGCCTTATATTTTTAGCTCTGTTTCATTTTTATAAAATTAATTAAACATCAAAAAAATCCAAGAAAATTACCAAAAACACTTGAATATTTCTAAAAACCAAAGATATTTTTATTTTAATTTTCTGAGTATTTTGCTACCTTAAATAATTTATTGTTTGTGTCTTTTTGAATTCTTTCACACCTTTTCTTAATTTAGAAATTACAAAAAAATTGAAAAAAATATAAAATCCACCATTTTATTTCATTTCTTTATTTTATTTGTATTTTCAACTACTTTGTAGCCTAGGCATGTCGTGCTCCTTGTGTTCGACCCTGGTAGTTATACCAGGTAAAATAAAATAGCGAGACCGCTATTTGTGCTTGATTGCTTGATTTTCGTGTTTGGTGGTCTTTGTTTTCTTGATTGAGTCCGATCCGAGAGGTTGAGGTCGCAACGACCATTGATACCTTTTTACCTTAGTCGCTCGGGTCGCTCGTCAGGTGTGTAGACATTCTTAGAAAACGTCTTTTAGAACCTATCTCGACAAGGCAGTCTAGACGTTTGGTGCGGATGTTTTTTAACATACGAACAGTGATCTCCTGACGTTTGAAATAACATAGAAAGACGTTTTAAAACATCAATACATGTAAATTTCGTTATAGTGGCTCCCTGGTTGTAGCCAACTTACATGTTCGTACCTCTTTTTCCCTGTATTTTTTTTATTTTTCTGAAATGAAACCTATTGGAATTTAGATCACAATATGTCACCATGGTGTCATTAAAAAATTCTACTTAATTCGAGACTTCTATCCCCTCCATCAAGAATGTCAAATTTTAACGGTATCAGAATTGTTGAAATTAACCCCCTTCAGATGGAAGATATAGGAATCTCTATTTCTGACGAAATTGGAACGACATGTTATGGGGATATAGTGATTAATATACATATTTTTATTTTTCAAAAAAAAATTAAAAAATAGGGAGAAAATGAGGTGGGAGTAGCCAATTGATTACACCCAGGGTGTAGCCTCATTTAACCATATATATATATAGGGTAAAATGTGTATGCCCCCTAGGGGGAGCTAACTTAGCTCCCCCCGCCCTTTTTTCACAAAATTTTTTTATTTTTTTTGAAATCTAAAACCGTGTAAATTCATTATTAAATCCTTATATTATGTCATTCAAATTTCATGCGAAACAGAGACTCGTACGACCTCCATCCAAACGGAGTCGATTTAAAAAATCCTGTTACCGTTAAAAAAATGACTGTCTGGATGGAGGCCGTATGAGTCTTTGTTTCACACAAAATTTTTATGACATAATATAGGGATATAGTGATGAATATTCACGGAAAAAATTTTCAAAAAAAATAAAAAAAATGAAGAAAATAGGGCGGGGGGAGCTAAGTTAGCTCCCCCTAGGGGGCAGCCCCATTTTCCTCGTATATATATATATATATATATATATATATATATATATATATATATATATATATATATATATATACACACACACACGAGGAAAATGGGGCTGCCCCCTAGGGGGAGCTAACTTAGCTCCCCTCGCCCTATTTTCTTCAATTTTTTAATTTTTTTTGAAATTTTTTTCCGTGAATATTCATCACTATATCCTATATTATGTCATAAAAATTTCGTGTGAAACAGAGACTCCTACGGCCTCCATCCAGACAGTAATTTTTTTAATGGTAACAGGATTTTTTAAATCGACCCCGTTTGGATGGAGGTCGTAGGAGTCTCTGTTTCGTATGAAATTTGAATGACATAATATAGGGATTTAATAATGAATTTACACGGTTTTAGATTTCAAAAAAATAAAAAAAAATTTGGAAAAAGGGACGGGGGGAGCTAAGTTAGCTCCCCCTAGGGGGCATACACATTTTACCCTATATATATATATATATAATTTTTATCTAATGGGTCGCGTGCCCATTAGAGATGAGATGAGCTCGCTTAATCTCCGATAGCTTTAGTAATAAAAATACAAGTTTCCGTAAGCAATATATATATATTCGAGCTCCAGTAATATATATCGAAGTTTCAGTAAGTAATATCATAGCTCTAGTAACTTTTATAAAGTTACAAGTAAGTGTGAATCAAAGTTAATGATTAAATTATTTCCTTTACTTACGATTGATTCAAAGTTATTGATGACAATACGAAAGTTACTGATGCATTCATTATTACTTATATAAAGTGTTACTGATGGCAATACGAAAGTTACTGATGCGTTCGGTTTTACTAATATAAAGTGTTATTAATGACAGTACCAAAGTTACTTATGTATTCAGTTATTGATGGCAATATGAAAGTTACTAAAGTTATTGATCGTCAGATTAAGATATAACGGCTGAGATTAGGAGTCATCTCTAATGGGCACAAGGCCCATTAGATAAGCCATCTATAACTGTGTGTATGTGTGTATGTGTGTGTGTTTGTGGCTTGATTTCAGCTCGTATTCTTGTAATCCGGCTTGTGAGTTGGCTAAGGAGTTGAGCTCAAGTCGAAGACTAAACTTTCACGACACGCTACATGCTGTGATGACGAGTAGTAAAAAAAACTAGTTGTCTAATATCATGTCATACATGTTTGCTCCACACGTGAATGATTGAGTGAAGGTCCATAATATCTAGTTGAGCCATACGTTGTGTATGCAACTAAAAATAAATATAAAGCAAAGACGAAATCGATTCAAGCAAAATTCTAAGTCTCATCGGCGTATCATAAGGTTGAAACAAATGTTAGGATCTAATGCAATCACTTAAATATTTTTCCTATTGGATCCGAAACTATTCCATAAATATAAGGGAATATCAACGAAGTCCACATGATTACATCTCAAGTAATATAGTCTGTAAGACTCGCACATATTTAAATAAGGACCACTTTTGTGATTCCTTTTAAAAGTGATGGGAATTTCCTAGAATATAAATTCTTGGATTCACATTGTTAGACATAGCTCACCAAGAACTTTACTTGAACAGTTCACGGTAACTTCATGTTCCACCTGAAACCCTTACTCTACTTGTCAAGCCATTCCCTTGTGAGTGTGGTTATAATATAAATGTGATAGAGTGGATCCTCCGCTGCAATCAATCTAAGCCGCTCGATCTTGATCGAGCGGTTCCATGAATTTCCACGATATGGGTTCACAAAAATATGGAATTTGTGCGAACCACTCGATCAAGATCGAGAGGCTCCGATGTTCCATCATTTTGCAGCAGAATATGCAGTACTGCGGAGGAACTGCTCCTTAAATGTTGACCTCGACCAGCTATAAATATTCTATGACGATTTGCCACTACCCTATGAGCCAAAAAAAGAATTCTTTTTTGCACGGTGACATCTTCGTTCGCATTAAGATGGGGTGCCAAAAAACTGAGATACTGGAGGAAATCTAACTCTCATCTCCTACGACCTAAAAAATCACAACAAGACATGTCAGGATTGGGCAAAAAAGGTGTCATCGCAACAACTGAGGTCTCTCGTTGTGACATATATGCATTTACTTCATCAACCGCTGCAATTGATTGCATCATCTAGCATATATGTAACCTCTTCTCGGCAGAAATTCTCCTTCCCCGTTTGAAACAAAGCAAACCAATACCTCAGATTTGGACAATTGCATCACGATAAAGACTTAGTTGCCTTAAATTTCAGAAGGGTTTCCTTTATAAGGCATGTAGATAAAATAAAGTTCAGTATCATGGCTCCATTTTTATGTAATTTCATATTTGTAACGTCCCGGGCTTAGGTCCCCAGTCCGTTATCGAGGAAAACTGACCCTGACAACTTGTTGGGTTCGAGCCCAAATGGACCCGTTGACAACCACCCAAAATGCTTAAGCCCAAGTTGTCAAGTAGTAATCCCCACCACTTATATACCACACCCACACTTTGTGAGTTTTCCATGTGGTACTATGTTTGGGGTTAGGGTGTTACACTTTTATTAACTGTTATCACAATTGCCAATTGCACGCGAAATCTGAGTAAAAAGCGGTTTATTTTGCAGCTAGAAAATAAAATTTCGAATTGTGAAATACATGTATTCATCGCGCCTTCTTGGATGATAGTATTTAGAAACTAAATAGATCTTCAAATAAAAAAGGAATAAATTATACGAGAGCGCTCGATATATGCAATAAAATCTTAGTCGTGGACCTCATTGTTGAAACATAATGAAGAGGCGGATTTGATCTTACGTTTTTGCTTCAGATATGGATCTCGTAACATTCCGTAACCTTTTATGTAAACACCAAATCATAAAGTTTGAAGTTTAGTACTCTTATTGTTACATTTGGAAAATGAACATTTAATTGGTGAAAAGCCATAACAAAGCCGAGCGAAATCAATCAAGTAATGGAAGAGGAAGAGTAGTCGTTACTCGGACTCGTGAAGTGATTTGCCAAACAAGATATATATTTTTTTTATTTATACTTCTAAAATGTCGGTGTCTTGGTGTGAATTTTTTGGAGTTTTTATCTATTTATATTCTTTTATGTATTTTTTGGTTGTGAATTTTTTTCGGGTTTTACACTTACACCCCTATATTACATGGACGGAAAGTCACTACCGTGAATTTCGTAAGAATACAAAGTCAGACAAATGTTATTGCAGAAAAATTAAGGGTATAATTGTAATTGCAGAATCTTCGAGTGGCACAAGGGTGGAAAAACCATCTAAGTGTAAGGAGCGTCTATGGGATTTAATGGAACTGAGTCATTCTAATTTGTTGTGGAATCATTAGGTAAAAAATCAAAAAAAGTTCAATTCAAAATAAAATGAACTGAATTTGAATTTAACTTGTGGATTTTATTCCCTTGTGAATTGAATCTGAATTAACTTGAATTCATTTGATAATAATTCGGTTCAATTCGATATTTTGATATACATGCATGCATACGTAAAGACATACATATATACACATGTCCATATTTATATTCATACATATAATACATGTATATAATACATACATATTTACGTACACATATATAACAACCCCACCCTGGATCAATTAGAATCCTTTATGAATATCTCCGTGCAAAAAATCATAGTTATATCAAAGAGTTGACATGCATTTATACCATTCATTTTTAAGTAAATAGATGCAGAAGACCGCATGAATATATGCTAGTAAAATGTTATAATATTTAATTCTCATTCGAAGATTTAGCATTCGCATTGTATCAAATAATCATAACATGTCAAAGTACGACAACAGAAATAAGTAATTTTTATTTTCATTTTGATTTCATCATTCACAAAGTTATTAATCATAATTTGGTTGCTAAGTACGAGAAATAAGTACCAGCAAATTCTTGCCGTAGCAAGCATTTAAAGGTACTCCCAAACCAACTTACTATAGTGACTAAGTAGTTACTCTTAAACTTGTTATATGATTTATTACGTTGAGACTTCATTAACATGATTTCCCCACTCTCATGATATACTAACGAGACTTAGGTATGTATATGCAACATTAGACCCCCATAGCTCTTTCCTTTCATCTTTATAACTAAGTTCAAGTAGTTTGTCTCTGAAAAAGGTCGTGAATGAGAGATGTGGATCCTTTGTGCATCGGTTATACAACACCTCTAAGTTCACGTCTCTACTTCTTATTTTAGCCTAATGATAGTATCTTGGGTACGAGTTACTTAGTTGAGTACAATAATAAATTTTAACGTGTTATTTCGAAATTTCTAAGCATTAAGAGGATTACAAAGCACTCTAATCCGTATCTAATTTAACACGCGCGCGCGCACGCGCGCGCGCGCGCGCGCGCGCGCGCGCACACACACACACACACACACACACACACACACACACACACACACACACACACACACACACACACACACACACACACACACACACACACACACACACACACACACACACACACACACACACACACACACACACACACACACACACACACACACACACACACACACACACACACACACACACACACACACACACACACACACACACACACACACACACACACACACACACACACACACACACACACACACACACACACACACACACACACACACACACACACACACACACACACACACAGTGTAATACCCACATTGTATTACTTCATGATTTTATGTTGGTCCTGTGTTAAGAACAATGAAAGGAATATGCATAGAAGGGAAATATGAAGTTAATAAGCAATCTCCATTTTTATATAAATTAGTACTTTCTCTGTGAATTTAATGTTGAGGTTTATGAACTTGGGAGAGTAGATGACATGTCAATAGTTATGTCTCATGTGACTTAGTATTAAAAATATAAATACTATACCTACGTTCTCGTTCTGCATAGTACTTAGAAATGATAAGCATTTATTTAGGGAAATTAATAATATTATCATATGAACTATAAGAATAAATATATAAGGTTGATATCAGGTGATGATGGAATCCACGTGGGATTATTGGGCAAAAATACAGATGATATACGTATAAGTTAGAAAAGCATGCATGTGGATTTAAGGCAACTCTAATTGGATATAGTAAAATGGAAGTATATGTAGAGGAGTTAAAGGCATCCTTATCTCTCTTTCTCATTGTTATTGCATGCAAAAGAAAATAAGCACACGACAAGTGTTCATCCACACTATGAGTTAGAAAATAAAGTGGATATGCGCATGTTTGATTAAATAAGACGGAATTCTTAGTCTCGCCATTTTTTTAAAGTAACAGAGAAGTACATCGATAAACCTGCAACCAAGTTGTTATCTCCTTCGCAAGAACTAGAGGATGGAGAACAAGTAGATCATAGGTATGTTCGTCCATTATATACCTTTAAATTTCATGAATAAGTTTAGAAAGGGATAGAGATTTTTTATTATGACCCTTTATTTACAGTGCAATTATCTTATAAATTATAACTCGCGCATTCAAGAAATCATTCTATAATTCTAATCAGCAAAGGATCTGTAGGATCTTAAATTAGTTGAATGAAAATCGTAGTGATTTCGAACGTCTAGGGGCATGTTTGGTTGATGGTGTGCACGAGGTACACCAACATACCCTTTGCTCCAACCATCCTAACCTGGGTTGGGATTACTTGTATTGGCCCTACAATTTTTCGGTATGATATTTTTAAATATGTTCAAATAAATTATTAACATAGAAAATATATTATAATCATTAAAAGTTATAATAAAAGTTATTGTATAATCAATGTCATGTCACATCACAATTATCATTTAACTCTCCAATCCTCCAAACAACTTCTATTCACAGGGGATATCTCAACCCAGACTGGGTTGGGTTGGACTTGATTGGGATGGGTGAATAGTAACTTGTGAGGAGGAAGTACCCTTGTGAACAGTAACAAGGTTGGGCCAACCCTGCAACCAACCTTGCCTCTGTGAAAATCGCGGTGGATTTGATTGATTTTTTTATTTAAAAACATAAAAAAGAGAGGATAAGATGGACGTCTCTGATTGCATCCAATGGGACTATAAGGTGGGAGAGGGATATTGGTGGAAATTAAGTGCAGTGTGGTGCGGCTCTTTGGAGACACGCATGGGTGATCTGTTGGTCGAATGGAGCAACGCCTCGTCTCTTTGCTCGATGCCGCTGCTGTCCACTTAAACCCCAACCACGTAAAGCCAATCCACGCTCTCGTCGCCAAGAACCCCAACTTTACCCCTCTCTTCATCAAGCTCCTCCTCCTCAAGCCCCACACCTTTAACTATGCTCACCAGCTGTTCGACGTTATTCCCCTTCCGGACCCCATGCTCGCCCACACATTCATATTGGCTTCCTCGAAGCTCTCCTTCCACGGTGGTGCCTTGGATGCCTTCTTCACGTGCCAACACAAAGGAACACGGCTCCGCTTCTTCTCCGTTCTGCCCGTCCTCAAGGCGTGCGCATTGTTGCCCGCACCTCGGGAAGGGAAGCAGCTTCATTGTGTTGTTATTGCAAGTGGGTTTTCCTCCAACGTCTTCATACAGACTGCTCTGGTCGATTTTTACTCCAAGAACGATGATTTGCCATCCGCTAGAAAGGTTTTCGATTTGGTTGTTGCGAAGGACCCGGTTACCCACAACTGTTTGATATCTGGGTACTCGAAAGCTGGCGAAGTCGCGGCGGCACGCCAACTTTTCGATCAAATGAAGGAGAGGACATTGGCTTCTTGGAACTCCATGATATCTTGCTATGCGCACTCCGACTGTGTGATGGATGGGCTCAGATTGTTCGAGAGGATGAGATTAGAGGACGTCGAACCCAACGAGGTCACTCTAGTTACTGTCTTATCCATGTGTGCGAAATTGGGGAACTTGCAGATGGGGCTGAAGGTTAAGAAACTCATCGACGGCCATCCTCAGCGCAAGAGGTTGATAGTGAGGACTGCGGTCATGGAGATGTTTTTAAAGGGTGGGGCAATTGAGGATGCACGAAATGAATTCGATCAGATGGATCACAGGGATGCCGTTGCTTGGAGTGCAATGATTACTGGGTATGCTCAGAATGGAAGGCCGATTGAGGCTCTTGATCTCTTCGATAAGATGATATCTGAAAATTTCAAGCCAAATGATGTAACACTCGTCAGCATTCTATCGGCTTGTTCGCAGTTGGCATCGGTAGACATTGGTCAACGCATTGGTTATTATGTAGAGGCTCACGGCTATGCCTCCAGCATTTATGTTACTTCAGCGCTGCTGGATATGTACGCTAAATGCGGTAAGATTGCGAAAGCTCGGCGTATCTTCAATGAGATGCATAAAAAAGATGTCGTTTCATGGAACTCGATGATAAGTGGATTGGCGTACAATGGATTAGCCAATGAAGCTATCTCACTATATAAAGAAATGGATGAAGTGAAAGTCAAACCCACCGATCCTACTTTCATAGGCTTGCTGAATGCTTGCACCCATGCTGGTTTGGTTGACTTGGGCCTTGAATTCTATGACAGCATGAAATTCATTCATAATATTGTCCCAAAAGTGGAGCACTGCTCTTGTGTAGTTGACCTTCTTTGCAGGTCAGGAAGATTGAATGAGGCCTACAATTTCATCTGCTCGATGGAAGTGGAACCTAATGTAGTTATCTGGGGAACACTACTTAGTGCTTGCAGGATACACCCGCACATCGAACTTGCTGAGCGGGCAATGGAGAAACTCATCATCTTAGAACCATATAATTCAGGGAATTATGTTCTTCTTTCTAATCTATATGCCAATGCAGGAAGATGGGAAGATGCTTTTAGGATGAGAAGTTTGATGATGGACAAAAAGGTTTCAAAACCCGCTGCCTATAGTTGGATAGAATTGGGTAATGTCATGCACAAGTTTTTAGTGGGAGATGCATCTCATACCAGATCAGATGAAATTTATAGCACCTTAGTTGGTCTGGATTTATTGCAAAGCTGGCATGACTCTTCTTATGGATTTTGATCTAGTGCTACCCTGGCAATTCTCGTCAGTGTGTACCATTTTTTATAATTACTATTCATGATTAGATCGGCCAAAGTAATGTTCCAAGAGAAGTATCTTTTCTGCTCCTCGCTCATTCAGTACATGTTTACTTTTAAAGTATCTCAACCTCAATCAAATAACTGGACATGGAGGAGCCAGGCTCTTATGAGATGAATGTGCCCCTAAAACCTTTGTGCAAGAAAGCCCAGTGTTAGTATATTGTTGTAGGTTCAGTAGGGTACACCTCTGCCCTTTAATGTTAGTCCAATTGTTTTTTGATATCTGAGTGGTAAGTTTCTTGTTTTGTTAAGGCATAACTCGAGGCCTCGCCAGGATGGGATGAAACCTGAAGTAGGTTGTATCTTAGTTTCTCTATCATGCATCTCTATACTTTTTGGATAGATGGAATGACCTGATCATTTTTTTTCAAAGTTGAAGCCCTTGAAGATGGGAAGAACTGTTGGATCTGAACAAGAACTCTCCTGAGTGAGCAAGGTGACACCAAGAATGATCTAGTGATCATCGAGAGCAATGCATCTTCAGAAGAGACGATATCCATTGATGGCAGGGGGTAGTTCAGTGATTTTATTTATGAGGGTTTTTGTGGCCCATGTGAAGTTTTGTTGTATAGACACCGGCGTCAAGTGTCCAAAGCAACAAGTGCCTGTTTTGATCAGGAAATCTGAGACTTGTCATTACTCCAACAAATGGGTCCTTCACATTTTGAGTTTAATAACATAGACAGACAGATATTAATGTTCGTTGTTGATACTGAGGAATTGTTCATTGTTGAAAAATGAGTGTAAAGTGTTGTGATTGTTGCCTTCTGTTATCTTATAATATCAAATCCGGGTAGTTATTGTTTATTATAAACATTGATTGTCACGTCCCGGACCTCGAGACATGGGAAACATTGCGGAAGCATCCCAAAACAATGAAAATATTTTTTTTTCGAGTCCAGGAGCGAGACAAAACTCAATAATCCATAAATAACTTTCAGAGTATCATACATAATGGAAGAATAAAGAAAATTAACCAATAAATAAAGATTTATCAAGTTTGAACTACACAATACAACTAAATAAGTCTATCCGTACAATGACTCGAGAGGATAGAAAATATCAAAGACTCTTCAATCCAGCCAACGGTGAACCTCGTGCTTCCTTCTAAGCTGCAAGGTTGTAATTCAATATTAGTCAAACGAATTTGACTAAGTATGCACCAATAATTTATGAGACATACCATCATAACTATATACAATGAGCATAAGAAATTACGATGACAATTCCGTATAATAAGGACTATAACTGATGAACGCGAAATCCACCTCTTTAATATTCGATAATTGTAGTATAGGAAGCGGATTTCGGTCGTCAAAAACACCACAAACTTTGAATGTTGTGGACTATTTTTGCTTGGCAAGTTTACCAAGGTCGAACACAGGGAACGGAGATTTTTAGTTGCACGGTCTTAAATCAAATTAAGTAATTAATTAATGCTTGGTTAATTTCTGTGTTGAGAAAAATATACAATGCAATGATGGAGAAGCGATGCAAAGAAAAGAAATAGAGACTATTAAGCCCAGGATCTGCGATTAAGATTTTTGCTCCAAAATGTAATAATCACTGACCTCAAATTTTATCACAGATAATCAATACATATCAAGAAAAATATTCAAATTAATCCCAAATTGCAATAATAAGAGGAATAGATTATCCCACTTCCAATAAATGAGAATATCAAAGTATATGATTTCTCCTCAAAATTCGTGTGATTTAAATTCCCAAAAATAATAACCAATGATTCAAAGGGAATTATTCAATGTAAAATCCTCCGTCATGCTCCTGCAAAAGAAATCATCAATTTTTCCAAGGTAATTGTGGCACAGATATGTCAAGATGAGCCTACAAATGACAACAGATATACTCAATAAAAATTATCAAATAACAGCCTTAAATCTGTCCGCGCAAGATGCTAAGTTGTAGAGCACGGAATTAGCTTCGAAACGACATATTATATGCTAAAATCGGAGTCCGTATGACAAAGATATGATAAAATGAAATTCAGGGACTAAAACGTAATTAAAATAAAGTTTTTCCCTTCAAAAGGGTCCCTGGAAGGACTTATCTGCAATTTAGGAAAGTCGGAGGACCTCTTCTGCAATTTACCCAAGGCGCGGCGTTTCTGTAATTTATGATGTCTGCAGGGGGTATTTGCAATTTTCCCACGGCGCACGTGCGGAGCACGTGCGCCTGGAGGTTTGGTTGGAAGGCGGGAGGCTCGGGTGGCCGAGCCTATGGCTTGGGCGCCGAAGCTGAGGCGTGGGAGACGAGGCTCAGGCTCGGAGCCCGAGCCTATGTGGCGGCAAGGAGGTGCTTCGGGCGCCCCGAGCCTCGAGGCTGGGGCCGAGGCACGGGGGGGCACGTGGCAGCACAGGGACCGTCGGATCAAGGGCAGCACTTGCCCGATCCGACGGCAACTGTGCGTTGCGAGGTCGGGCGGTGCCGCCATGATGCGGGGGCGGTGGCGAGCGGGGCTTCGGCCGGGGCGGACGAAGCGCCTGGGAGGCGCAGGAGACCGAGGGGCGGAGGAGGTCGACGCGGGGGCGGAGGCGCCGCGCTATGCGGCTGCGGGCGGTGGGCGAGGCGGAGCTGGTCTCCGCGGCGGGTTGTGGCGCTCGAACGCTCGGCCGACACACGGCCGAGCCTTGGGCAGGGGTGAGCTGGAGGCGGAGGGACCTCGCGGGCGGCCGGAGGTGGGGCGAAGACGGTGGAGCTGTACCTGCAACGTTAGTGGAAAACAAGCTACAAGGCGGAGGCACTGATGCGAGCTAAGAAGATGGCAGGTCGGGGACTCGACTCTTTGCAAGAGTCGGGGTGGAAATGGGGTACTGGGTTGACGACGAAGGGAGGTGTAGAGGGAACGAGAGAAGGAGGTGGGGTTGGCTTGCCTATAGGGGAGGAGCAGCTCCTGACTGTCGATGCTCTCCGCCCCTTGGCGAAGGGGGTCTGAGTCCTGCAGGTAAGCGAAAGCTTCTGCAACCGAGAGGAGGCTCCCAGGATCACGCCGATGGCTTCGTATAGGGCTACTGTCACCAGCCCTGGCGATACCTTCAAAAAGATGGCGGATGGGTTCATGGGCTGCCGTCGTTGGAGATTTATAGGAGCGAGGTGGTGGAAGGTCGAGGGTCGGCAGCCGTTACATGCATGGAGCGGCTGGCGAGGGATGTAATGGCCGCGCATGGCGGTCATTGATGGCCGCATGCGGCGGTTTTGCGGAGGAGGCGGTTGCCGTTGGGGAAGATGACCCTGGTCACGTGCTAGGCACGTGACCCAGGGGTGCTGGAGAGAGAGAGAGGAAGTCTTGGTGCCACGTGGCATGCCCTGGAGCTGCCACGTGGCACCAAAAAAATTTCAGATTTTCAGAGGAGAAAAAGTGATAGAAGATGACCTCGGATCGAAAATTTTCTTCACAAAAGTTGTTCGTCTCGACGAGATCTACAACTTTTATGAAGGGCTCAGAAGCAAAAGAGGTCACCTGTGCAAAGTGGTATTTTTGGTGGCTTTCCTTGTGTACGGAAAAACCGCATTTTTGATATTTGTAATTTTTATGGTGGTTTTAGAGGGGATAAAAATTCTAAAAAAAATACGATAAATAAGAAGAAAATTATTTACACACTAAACTAATTTTTTTTGGATTTTTAATAGATAAGAAAATAGGAAAATAAAATAGAAGTTAGAAACGCACAACTTTTGTACAGACCGACAACGGACACTCGGACTTGGTCAGTTTCTTTGATTTCAGTTTTGATCTGGATTTGGATTTTTACATTTCTTATTAAAACTTTCATTAAAGGACACAAATGAAAAAAAAATAAAATTAAAAGAGTTAATTATGCACATAAAATCTCAGGTCAAAATTAGCAAGAAGTTATAATGCGCAAAAGAGGCCCAAAACCCAACTTTCACATATGAGCCCAGAATTTTATGAAATTGGTCTTGTTTTGAAGGTATTTGAAAATGGAGTACTTTAAAAGTGAGTAGACCAAAATCGGACACTGTATGTGGAAGATATGCTCATTTTAGTCTGTCAGATGTGAAATTTGACTTTGGGATTATTTGACACTTATTGGGGTTAGTATTTTTTTGTATTTTTTATTTAATAAGGTTAGTAATATCCACATAATGGAGGTGGTTTTGGGTCAATCGGAGTTAGGATGAATTAAATAAAAATGTGAGAAATTAGCGGCTTTTTAGGCTAATTTACATAAGGGATTTTTAATGCAATTTATGCATGATGAGATGCAGATATTGTTTACACATGTATGATGATTAATAATGCTCTATTAATGTTTAAATGCAAGTGGATGATGGGGGACTGAGCCTAAATGACCAATTTTAGCATGATGAATACGGGATTCATCATACCCCTATACTTAGACCATGCTCGTCCCTGAGCATGAATGAATGACTTAGTTGAATACATCCCTGACTGTGTATGTGAATTTTCAAGGCTTAATTCAGAGAAGACCCTTAATTTTGAGTGATCCTAAAATTCTGAGCTCACCCAAGCTTTAATCAAAAGGAACCCAACTTCTCTAATTTTCAGACTCTCTTTTTGTACGTATAGTATAAGGATATGATTTTAAGTGTACTGCATTTCATGAGAGTCGAGTAGGGGCATCACTCAAAGTTCCAGTCCCAAAGATCCTCCTCTAGACCTAATCCTCAACACTAGAGAATAAGTCTATTCTTGCTTCAGTCAACCGTCTCATTAGTTTGTCAGACTTGAAAGTGTAGATGGACGGCCAGTTGATGGAGGGCATAAGATTGTGTCTGATTTTCTCTCCCTTTCATTGGAACAAGGTGTCTCTCGAGTGCCTTATTACTCAACACAAGTATATTTTATTTTGTTGATCAATGTGTCCGTCAAGAGAATTTGGAGTCGTCTGCACTTGTTTTTCTGGGAGTACACCGGGGTGTGTCTCTTTTGGGTATCTAAGATACCTTCGACACCCAGACTTGTATCGCTAAGCTTGTCCATTTTGAATTGTTCTTTGAGATCTTCTACGTGAGGTTCTACTTGCACACAGTTTGGAATGTGAGTTAATTTGATCAGGGACCAATTTTCTTTGACAAAGTTAGGGAAGACCATTTGATCAAGATGACAGATATTGTCGGTTCGACCAACTCCATCAAAAAGTTGAATAGACACAATTAAAGTTATTGGAAGATATACGCCGAGTCCTATCTTCAAGGATAATACCTATGGGAGGTCACCGACTGTGATGACATGGCGGTGCCATTAGCAAAATAAGTGGAAGCATCAAGAAAAGTGAAGATCGAGACTGATAAAGCAATGTATGTACTCAAGATGATGACATGGGAGGATTTGATTGAGCACATTTGAGAATCCACTGCTCTATAAGAAGAACGGGATGCATAATTGCAGTTATTAGAGAATAAGCGTAAAATGATGCGCAATTGCAATTATTAGAGAATGAACTGATGACCTTTGAGAAAAGAGAAATGTCCATCACTCATAACTTTATAAAGGTACGCTCACTCTATAAAGGTAAAGAATATGCGATTCATCAGAGATCTTTATACAATGGCAGTCAAGTTTTTGTAAAGCCAAAAATCATATGTGTGCTCCCCAACAATTACTATAAGATAAATAAGATGAAGCTTGATCAAGCCTATTATGTTCCGGGTATGAAGAAAAAACCTTTCCATATCTAGACTAACAGTTGCAAGACATTAATATGCCATGTTTAGTCCCAAAGATGTTCAAGTATATCAAAATTTAAATCTTCTAGATATTGTCACCATGAAAGGAAGACAAGCCGCAACCAGGAAGGAGAGGGTGCCTAAAACTAAAGAAGGTCGAAGCCAAAGTGTAATTATATTGTTTTAGTGTAAATTACATAAGGATATAGTATAATTTCATCATTAAATTGGGATTGGTGAATTGCTCATCTGTATGCTCACCTATGAATAGGATCATCGAAGGACGTTCAATGTATGAACTTGGCTACGTAAATTTTTCAAATAATTAACAAATCACAAACAGCTAACATATTTGACAATTTTAAAAAAATAACTACCATATTTTATATACAAAAATAGTTATGATTAAGTTGGTGGAAATGGGTGTACCAACGTCACGGGTGTTGCGCAGATTTCATCGCCGTCTCTAATGAGTATGCCATTATTTTCAAATGTCACAATGCACAAAAAGAGTAGCAACCTTATTTAGACTTTGAAGAAAAATGAAAAACAACATTAATGATGGTCATGGAATCCAAACAAGAGGTATGGTGCTCACCTCCACCTTGTACAATACAAGTTTGGAACACCACACCTCCATCTTACCTTACTCCTCCTTCCTTCCATCTACCTTGCCTTCCTTTGGCTTCCTTATCCTTTCCCTTTAGAGTCCCTCCTTTTAATCTCCCCCCTCCTCTCATGGCTCTATTCCTTCCTTCCCTCCTACTCGCCATCCTCTTTCTCATCCCCTTCTCTCATGGCTCTGTTCCTTCCCTCCTACTCGCCATCCTCTCTCTCATCCCCTCCTCTCATGGCTCTGCTCCTTCCTTCCCTCATACTCGCCATCCTCTCTCTCCCTTATCTTCTCCTCCTTCCATCGCACCTCTCTTCCTCTCATGTGTCCCATTCCTCTCAAAGCTCGAAGCCAGGTCGAGCCCCCTCCCTCTGACCCTCTTCCTCTTTTTTTGATAAATCTCAGTCTTTAGATCACTGCTTGGTTAAATTAACTCAGTCATCTGGTTGAGTTAATGGACTAAACTAACGGAAGGTTATGGGTGTAAAACGGAGTTGTTATTCGAGAATCTGGATGTAATTCGTGATTATCAAGGGTTCCTGGGGTAATTACCAAATTACTCAGGGTTGTGGGTGTAAATATCCTATAATTTTACCAATTTTCTATTTCTCTCTATTACTCCTCTTTTTTCTCATAAAAAATAGAAAAAATCATTCAAAAAATCAGTAAACAATTGATAAACTTAAAGATTCTCCTGATATTACTTTTCTCTTCCAAATTTAATTTATGTTGATTCTTTGAAAAAATACAATAAATATGCTTTTATCTCGTGTGTATTCTTAACGGAAATCTTTACAGCTAAATCGATCATCAAATATGGAATGATTTAACTCCTATATCTCTCTATCCCCTTTGTGGATGAAGATCCATACGATCGCGGCAATGAACTTCTCGACATGAGGCACAATGCATTAGGATTGTATTAGGATTCTAACATAATGCATCAGGATTGGAGCGACGAACTTACATAATGTGTTATTGTTTGTGTTATATATGTGGCGCGAATAATTGATCCTAATCGAACAAAATCAACCAAACAACTTGTACCACATGAAGCGCAAAAGAACAGGCTTCCACCAAATTCGCATACATGAGGGGCGACCCTGGAGTAACCCTGCAACCAAACACGGAATCCAGGCCAAAGCTCCCCAACCTCTACGTGAAGCAAGCACCACTGGAGATCTTTCCTATGACCTTACTAATCAAAATAAGTTAAACAGATTGTAGGTGATCAAAATTTATAATATATGACAAATCATGACATTCTAATATGGTGCCTTGATGAAATTTACAAACATTAACAGCCTGTTTAGCAAGCACAACTCACTCCGAGCAACTAGGCGACCCGTTGCACGTTTTCCAGTTCCACTAAGCTAGATAGACAAAAACTGTTGCTTAGGGCATACATATACAAGAAAACTTTACATTGGACACAAAAAGCCTTGTAGGTAAAATCACAGAACTACCCCCTGCCATCATCGGATATCGTCTCTTCCGAAGATACATCGCTCTCGATGATCACTAGATCATTCCTGTTTTCACATTGCTCAGGAGAGTTCCTGTTCAGATCGAACAGGCTCTTCCCACCTGCAAGGGCTTCATTTACCAGTGGTGATTCCGCATAGTTTAAACCTGTGCATGCCATGTTTCTCTTCAGTATTCCTCGGCGCGGATCGAAGGCTGGTTGTAGGTGCAGCTCACTTGGTCTCAGCGGAGGTGCGCCCATGACCTCCTTGAGCCAATGCGGCAGAACATCGGTTCTCACGGAAGTGGTCCTTTCCACGACAGATGATCGCTGCACATGAGCTTGCTTTTGGTTCCTTGCATTGGCCTTCCAAAAAGACTTTTTTGGGTAGTCATCTGTGAGGTAAGAAATGGAACCTACAATCGAGTTGCTAGCTCTGGGATCTGGAGGAGACTGGAAGAGCTTTCGGTTCATGTAGTTGTCAGATTTTTGCAGGTAGGCGTTGCCCAGAGACAGTTGAGTCTCGGTACGGGACGTTTGGAAATCGGAGGAAAGGCTTTCTATCATTTTATCTGCAACCCTGGGTCCTAGGTTCAATGATGGAAACTGGATGCTGCCGAAGAGCCTTGTCTGTTCTAACTCCCATCTCTCAACCAGATCTTTCGGAGTCCTTCCATCTTGGAAATATAATCTCGGGTCCCGTAACATGGCATTCCAATTATTTCTCCCATGTCTTCGGACACCGATCCAGAGAGAATCTAATTCGTCATCAGACCAGTTGCTCGGGCGTTTCCTGAAGCCCAAAGAAAGGCCTTGCCTTTGATTTAGCATCCTTGTTCCTGATAAGATGTTATCAACAACCTGTGCTTTACTCAGTTGTGAGTTCCCGAATAAAAATCGGGATTCCAGATTCTCTTTATTGTGCAGTCCCAATGGCTTTGCCATGCTTCCCAAGTTAGTAATGGAACTTGAAGTCTGGTCAATGTGAGAAGTAGCCAAGCCTAGGAAATTGGTACAAATGGAAGACTTCTCCAAAAGACGAGGGTTTTCCTGCCTGGCATCTGGAAAATTAGATAGAAACATCCTCTCCTGAAATTTGGCCGTGTTGTGTGCCTTTAACTTGTGCTCCTGCAGTCAGAAAATATTTACATAAATATGGTGTTTTACAAACAATCAACTGGCATGTCTCTAGTAAAGAAAATACATGTACTCGTAGATACATATGAACCCACGGGCATTCCTCAAAACATAATAGCATATAAATGTAGCTTTCTGTAGACTTGAAAATTCCACTGCACTTCAACCGGTCTAACATTTTATAGTCAGATGATCAATCAACTGCAATGAGATATTACTTAAAGTCGCCGAAATTCACAGTTTAGGACATATTAATAACATATTGACTGTTAAATAATTAAATGATCACAATTGAGCAAACTCCAAAATTTTGAGATTTTAGGCCAATAAGAAAAGCAATGATTATGTTTTTATTGAAGCATAAACATATCCTGTCATTTACTCAAAGTATAAAAGAGACAATATGTAAAGAGTACATTTATAAATAAAGATATATATAGCAATGACTTCTTTAAAGTTTTAATCAGAGTGCAACTAGTAAATAGCATGCTCCTTAAAGTAAATAATTTGACCATTTCCATTACTAGTACTTTGGGCAAAGAATTTCACCAGTTCATAGGGCATGCTCCAATCAAGCTTGGCATGACTTAGGGTGGAAGTTTGAAACCTATGATCCTGCCTGTTATCGATGTCTCCTTCCCTTGTAGATGGGCATGATGTGCCCTCTCTCTGAGACAATTGGAAAGTCTCCAATGGAAGTTTCAACCACTGTGAACCTCCTATTTTCTCACCAGTATCTGTCATCACTAGAAACTAAATAAGTTCCTGGACGTACCATGATGCTAGAAAGAAAACACATTTTTATAGCCACCTACTTGCATCAGGAAGGGCATTCTCTACAGCAGAAGTTGCAACCAGCTGCTCAATCGTATGAGAATCCTTCATATTATGAAAACTGTCCAAAACAGTATTCCTTTCTACTGCATCGCCAATGTCGTTCTGTTTGCTTCTTGTAACTCCTCCGTGATCAATATTATTGAGTATAGAAGTTGATGACCACATCAATTTCAATTTATCACGTCGCTCTTCTTTGTCACATTCAACAAGCTCTGAGTGATCAGATAGTTGGAGGTCCATGTTCTCATTTACCTCACGAGGAGCTGCAGATCTTTCCGAATTGCTGCCTGCATTAGCAACACTGTTCAAAGTACACCAGCATTAGCCAAAAATGAGAATTCAATCTCAGAATTAATAATCTGATATACGCATACTTCTCTGTTTGAAGCAACTCTTGTGAATGCTGCTCAGGTACATCTTCAATGAAAGCCACCTGTCAAGTAATTTCAGTGTCATCAAGCAATATGCACCGGATGTTTACTTAGTAATCTGATGTAGCATTTTGATATATAGCAGACACAAGAGTGACAAGAGGCACTATTCTTGTAGAGTGTTTTATCACAATTCAGAAACAGCGGAATTTCAAAGAAAATACATGTAACATCTCAAGGAAAGCAGTACAAATACCAAAGTAATAAATTATCTCAGAGGGATCCCCAAGTCAGAACCAAATGTGTAAAGAAGTAATCCTTGCACTTAAAACATATCTGACTGATCGTATTTCAGAGAACGACATGCCATTTTCCACTTTAACATAACTTCTTGCTTCCAGTCTCTTCTCTTCCAACGTCACATCCTTCTTCTCAATAGTTTCCTTCCGAGAATTGCCGCCACCCCCCCCCTCAGATCCCCACTGCACGGCTCCTCTTCTACTTCCCGCACCTTCGAACTCCAAATTACACTGTTTTGTGCTATCATGCCCTCTAGGAAGAGTCACATAACATAGTAATTTATCACTTAAAAAGAGACAATTAAGAGGTACATTTTTTAACCAAAGAATGGATCTGGAGACTATACGATAACCAAACAGTTCATTTGTAAAAGGGACGAGTGAAGAAAATCTTACAAACCAAAATGGCTTGATCAAATCAATTACCAAGCCCACCATGATCACAACTTTCTACAAAGCAAGAAAAGTTTCTCTTGATAACACCTAGCAACCCAAAAAACAATGCAATTTCTCTATCTTTCAAAAAAATACAATTTCCCAAGCCAGAGTAAAAGAACACCAAAGTTCGATGATGATCACAACTCCAATTACAAACATATCCAAAAGAAACCCACTTCACTCTGAAGCTTCTCCCAAACACACTAAAAGATGGTGAGTCTGCCCATCAGAGTGCAACCCCAACCCAAATACCACGAGCAAAAACAAGGCCAAAGAAAATATATTCCGCAACCTTATGTTCAGAGGAACTAAGAGGGCACATGGTGTCGCATCCTAGAACCCACTTACATCTATCATATTTTGGTATGTACCTCAATCTTCGTGGTAATTGGCAAATAACCTGATTGTAGTTAGAATCTTTATACACACTTCTTCATTCACTCATAAGAAACTGCTTCATCATCAGGCGAGGGGTCTTTTAGAACCTTAAGAACAGAGATCCTGCCTTCTAAAAAATTATCAATAGATGACACATCATATAGGAAACAACACCTCGAACAGCTCTCTATGGCTGAAAAGATGATGATGGGTTGACGACCACTCCAACGCCATCCTCGAGATGCTACCAATGCATTTAGAAATTTATTTTATATGTTTTCTTCCTATCCCCCCTAGCCCCTTCTCTTTCTTCCCCAAATTATCTTAGTTGTTTGTTAAATGTGAGATTGATGATTAGATTTTTTTTAGGACATCTAGATGTTCAAAATTACATGACCTATTAAAATCCTACAAAGCTGTTATTTAATTACAGCATTGATAATGGATAAAAAACAAACATCGTGAACATAAAAATAATAGTAAGCGAGAAAATCACCAAGAGTAATAAATCGGTCTAGTTCAAACAAGATCTATAAAGTACACATTATGCAAAACGACATACAACATAATATTAATATAATTTACGAAAGTTATGTATGCTTCCAAGAAATTAGGTAACCAAACATGACCTTAAAAAAAGGTATTTACACCCATAACCCTGAGTAGTTTTGTAATTACACTCTGAACCTTCGATAATCACAAATTGTATGAGAAACCCCAAATAGTCACTCAGTCCCACACCTATAACCCTCTGTTGGTTTAATCATTTAACTTAATCACATCATCGAGTTAATCTAACCCATCTCCAATCTAATGGTTGTGATATAAACTCAAAAAAAACAGAAAAACACCAGCCACCCCTCCCTCCTCCAATCCCCTCCTTCCTCCACCCACACCCCAACCCCTCAGTCCACACCCCATCCCCGTCCGGCTACACATCCTCCCCCGTCGACCCCCTCCCCCACACCCCCTCCTCCCTGGATCCCACTCTCCTCCCTCCATCTACTCTCCATGCAGCAGCAAAGGTGACAGAATTGGCGCCCCCTCCTCCATCTCCTCTCCACGTAGCATTGACAACAGCATCAATGGATGCAAAGCTTCAGGTTGCCCCTTTGCAGCAGCTCTACAGGCGAGAACCAGAGACTAACTATGATGATTTTGCTCCAACTCCAGCGAATCATACCCAGGCTCGGGCCTCACACACCATTACAGATCCTTTGCCCTTGGGATTCCGCAGCAGAAGATCAAGGTTTGTTGGAGTTCATCGGTACAACTTCTGACCTGAACGCCATCTGAAAAGAACAAAATATTCTCGTTGTGCACCAAATTGAGAGGGAACTGCAGTAGAACTGGAGAGCTTCACCCAACTTCGGATCATCTTCTAGTCTTTGAACATCACAAGAACCTCACTGCAACGCCTCTCCCATATTCAATCGGGGCCTATTAGTAGGGCCAGTCGAGGGACTTTTACAATAGTGCCACCCAATATTATGAAGCTCCAGTCGACCAACGACTAAACTATAGAGCTACATCTTGGATTTCGAGAATCCATTTTCGGTTCTTTCGAGCAAAGCATAGCAGCTCCACAAGGACAGAAATTCGAATAAGGCTGACCTGGTCCAAACATTGCCTCTACCTAACCGGAGAACGGCGCCATCCTCCACCACTCCTCTCCAATCTCTACAGCGTCATCATCTTTTCCGATAAGGTCTCGAGGACAATGGTGTGTTCCATCCCCGTCAACCACTTACAAATCTTTGAGGATGCGCCCATCAGGCAGCTCGTCAACATCGATGTAAGAGAGAGCAGTGCCACCTCCGTGGGTCTAGACATTCTCTTCCGAACATCAACACTTCCGTGGGTCTAGACATTCTCTTCCGAACATCAACATTTCGTGGGCTCCTCCCCTCAGATCGGCAGCAACTACGATAGGAGAAGGAGCTTGCAACAGCATCTCTACAATCTAATCAAGTTCAATCTCCGTCGTCGAAGGAGCATCCATCTCCCAACCATCTGATCCTCAACTCCTCCATGAAGATGACACTAGCACCCCCTCCTCTATCTGCTCTCGACATAGTGGTGGTGGTGGCAGCTATGGTGCCCCCTCCTTCGCCTCCCCTTCTCATCCTCCCTCTTTCACATCCTCCCCATGTAGTAGCGGTGGCAACGGCACCGCATCTCCTCTCCACGCAGCAGCGGCAGTGGAAGCGGGAATGAGGAAGAGATTGAGATGGCATGATTCACAAATAGAAGAGAAACGAATGAGATATTTATTCCATAGAGCTGGGGTCTCTTATATAGAGCGAAAATTCTAGAGTGTACAAGAAAAAAAATACATAAATATCCCCGAAGGGTTACGGAATTTGAAGGGCTACGGAACCTGAAGGGTTATGGGCATAAATGAAAATATAATAAACGTAAACAAAAAGGTGGTTTTTTTATAAAGTTGGTTTTTTTCAACTTAAGGAAGCCAAATTCTGGCTAGAGGATGATATGGTAAGATGTCTGGATTATAAAAATATATAAAAAATGGAATTAAAAAAGGGCGATAGGTCGAGAATACGCCTATCCAAGGTCCAACCTGACTAGGAGCAATTAGTCATTAGTTGGCCAACCGACTAGTTGGACATTTTTTGCAACTGGAGTATCTTTTTTTGTGTTTTTCAGTTTTTTATAAAGCAAATTTAATCTATGATGCTTAATGTTTGATTATAATTCAATTGTTTCTTTTATTTCATTATATGATAGTATAGAAAATGCATAAATTTATATAAATATAGGAATATATGTATAAAAATGATTTATATATTTAAAATAAATTTAAAAAATACAAAATCAAATGAAGTCCAATTAAATCCATTTAGACACTCGACTCCCGATTAATCCTTAGTGACCCGACGATCAAGTACTGACTACTGACTTTTGCAACCTTACAGTCAACAAAACAAGACATAGGATAGAACAAATAAGGTGCATATGATTTCGATTAGAAATTGCCAGCTTTTACTTTCAAAACTCAGAAATAATTTTCCTAGGTGAGGTGCACAAAGGTGATCGCATCCGAGATGTGCAACCTGGAAGACGATCAGCCAGATTACTTACAGCTATAAGCTAATTTGGCTAGAGTTCTGCTCAGAAACTGTGATCACTGTGAAAGTGGTAATTAAGGAACCGGCTTTTAAGATAGCATCTTAGATTTTTTTCCCCTTTTTTAGGCATATATCTGGCATCTTAAACAGCTGGCATGGTTAGAAATGTTATAGGAAATGTTCTGTCAGGAAGTCTCGGTTTTAACAAAGGTGCAGATATATGATCTTAAAAATACCTTTAGAACTTTAATTTTATTCTTTCATGCATTTATAAGACCCTTTGGACGCTGTATAAAGTTCCTTTTTCGCAAAGTCCATTAGGCAATTGTTATAGCTATTTTTATAAGACAGCAAGCCAAAGCTCGTATGAGTTGTAAATAGAACTTAATGCCCTGTTTGTTACGTAGGAATAGAGGAGGGAATGGAATCATCATTCCTCTCTCGATTCCATTCCTTTGTTTGTTAGATCAACTTTATACAAGAATGACGATTACAAAGGAAACCTGATTCCCTCATTCATGGGAATCACCATTCCTAGGTATACCCTAGGAATTGGGATTCCATTCCTTACCAATGCTAATGAATGTATTCTTCTTCAATATTTTAAATTGATATATCATTGTTACAAATATATGGTTATCGACATGGATATGTCCTTTTTCTGATATTTTTTGAACACCGACATGGATATGGTTTTTTGGACATGGATATATGGATACTGACATGGATACAAATACATGGATGCAAAAGGTTGGATAAGTTACAAATATATGCATATATGGATACTGACATGGATATGTGGTATTTTTTATGGATACATGTATAGATATAGTTTAATTTTTTGGATATGGATACAAATATGGCTACAAGATATTCAAGCAGATACGAATAGACATATATTAAATATATCTATTAGAAAGATAAAATATATCAGATATGATTAGTTTACAGATACGGATACAAACAGGGATATGTGTTTTTTTTGTTTTTTTCCAGATATGGATATGGAAAGGGATATATGATTTTTCTCTAATATGGATATGGAAACAGATGCAATGTTCAATTTTTTCTAAGATATGGATATATGAATATGGATATGAATTTTAATTTTTCTACAGCATATATAGACATGGATGGTATTTTTTTTACGGAAGCGGATATGGACATGGAAATGGTTTTAATTTTTTGCAGTTATAAATATTGATACAGATACTATATTTAGTTTTTTAGGATATGGACACGGGTTATATTTTAGTGAATACGTATATAGACATGGATATGTGTTTTTATTTTTTTTTCCAAATACAGATACCCATATTTAATTTCTTTAGAATATGGATATAGATATGGTAATAGAACATTGTAGCGGATACGGATATGGATATATCAAATATATCAATTGTATGGAAAAAATCAAAGTAGTTTCCATTTAAAGTTGATTATTGATTCTTTATATGAAATATATCGATTATATGAAAAAATAAGTCTAGGATTCTACTTAACGAAATATATCAAAGAATGCTATTTTCTTTCTATTCTTTTCCTTTTCTATATATAAGAAAGGAACATGTCTCATAATAAAATTTTCAATTCCTAATATGATCCAAACAATGGAATGGAAAAACTTTTTCGTTTCCATTCCATTGTTAATTCTATTCTTGACTTGATTCCATTCCATTGTAGTTCCTTTCCAATCAAACAAACGGGGCCTAAGGGTCGTATGAATGCAGAACAAGGAAAACAATAAGGAATAAGGATTCATTAACATGTTTTAGGATGCAAGATTAGGGACAAATCCTAATTCCAGGAACTCAATTTATCTCAGAATAATTTATTCCATCTTTCCAAATGGAATAAGACTTTCATCGTATTATTTAATTAACTAGGGAAGAAAAAAGTTTGATGGTCCAGTAAGCTCATTTAGAACCTTATTCCTAAAAGCCAGTCAAACAAAGAATAGGTAATAAAATCCTTCGATTATGAAAAACTAAAAAATGCTCAACCAAATAAGAAGGCGTAACTAGTAATTATTCTTCGTTTCTTTAGTATTCCTTTTTCTTTGTCTCGCAACCAAATGCATTTCAGAACACACCTACAACAGAATAACCCTGGTCCCCAAAATATATCAAAAGAAAGCATCATTATAACTTCTAGGAATGATTATAACCTAATTGGAATTATATGGGATGGCATTCTGTGATGCAAGTCGGAAGAAATTCTAGACGTGATTTTTAGAAATGATGCAACTAAAAAATTTTGCACTTGAAATGCATCTCAATATGTTAACCCATCTTAGGGTAGCTCTAAGAGCTCCTTTACAAATTGCAAGGCTAGCTTCAATGAGAATCAATCGTGACCAAACCAATAAGTTATGGTCAGTTGCCTAAATAGAACTGTTTTTTTTGCAGTGCTCGAGCATAATAAAATGGTAAAAAAGCCTACTTAAATGATATCATCCCATTTCTTAAAGCTTAAGTTGAATTTTTTTCACATGGCTAGTGACATAATAAATTGCCAAGTGGAGTAGACTTTCGAACTATGTCAGATTGGAACAAATTTTGACATCCATATAGCACGTAAACAAATCAGTATCTTCTGGGGTAGCACATAAGCAATATTTGCATCTTCTCATAAAAAAGCACTAACCATACAGAATGCATACCATGTCTTTTTCACTTGTATGAAGCAGCTTTTCCCGTCTTCGGTAGAAGAGCCCTTTCTTATTGTCTTCCTGATCATCTTCGATTGGTTTGTAAATTACATTTGTCACATCTCCAGCGACTGTGTCATTCACAATATACATCTTGTCCAAATGATTCTTCATTTTTGTTCTTCTGGTAAAAGTTATCAATGGTGTAACCCTTGGGACAGCCTCTGAACGGACTATGCCAACATTTACTTCAGAGGAAGAGCCAGTATATGTTGAAGCAATTTCTTTCACAACAGTTTCGCCAGAAAAACCAGCACAACTTCCTGTTTTAGGGAGTAACCCGTTGCAGTTATCAGCTTTTCCAGAAATTATTTGCGTTACAATTGTTTTTTCTGGAAACTCAGCACAACGGTTTCTATCAGGAGAAATATTCAAGTGAACAGAAGATGGATTTCCCGTCATGTTCAAGTCTGGCAACTGGCACTCTGGCTTTTCTTTGACCCCATGTGAACCAAGGTCAGGACCTGATTTTGTACAAGAATATTCCTTAACTGTAAATTGTTTCTTATTGGAGATAGAATCTGCTACAGAGCATTCCACATTATCGGTTCTATCTTCATCCAGATTAACTGGGTCTGCTACCTTTGGTGCATTAGAAGCTAGATCACCTTGGACACCATGATCAGAATGGGCGCTAAAGCGCTTCCTTTTATAAGTCAAGATCACTTTGTTGGTAAGCATCTTCTAAATACAAGTCTTGCCCCTTCTCACTTGGTCTCCAGTGCTCCAAAAAGGTTCCCGACTATACCATTTCATGAAACCAACATAAACTATTATTGCAGTTGTATTCCTGAGGAGAGACATATAAAAGAAAAAAGTAAGTCCTCGGAACTTTTGCACCTGTATATCACAACATTGAGAAATATTTTTATACAATGAATAATGGATACTCAGAATAGATAATCAAGCAAATAATGCACTTGTGGATTAAAACATTCTCATGTATGCACGATAGCCAGTTACATGAAGAATTATTAACAAGTACATCCTACCTGTGGGGCTTCAGTGCAGTCCATCTTGTTCACACATTACTTGAAACCACTGGGAGAATGCAAACATGTCTCCGGCATTAATTTTAATAAACTATTGAGCAACTACACTGTCACGTGGTTCAAAAAAACTACTTATCACAGAATAGTCAGTATTTCAGCAACTATGAATTCATTCAAAAAAAAGCAACTATGAATAAGCTTATGCTCCAGATTGCAGCCACCTAGACATTAGCGATCTTGGCTCCGGTTAAGCACATGATGTGTCTCTGCCTGTAACAATCCAGACACTCCTGATACCTTTTGTTCAAGGTATAGATTCCTTTTTCTATTCTTTTTTTAGAAGCCAAAGGATAACTACTAAGTGGTTAGCTGCCATCAAAAAGTTAAGTAATCAAAGTATTCATGGCCTAGTTTTTAGTCCAATACCGATATTGCTTAAAGATAATTATTCAGAAGAATGAAAGAATGATTCTCGATCAACCACATCAATTAAATTTCTCAAAAATAACTGAAGAAGCAAAAATTAGGTATTCAAAGTAAATTGGGGTTTGTCAGATCTCTTTCTTGTCCATCCAATTTGAGTCCATATTTTATTAAATAAATAGAGATTATATGGGATATATAAAAACAGCTTACACGATTAAGTTATTTAAGTTGAGTCCTCTAGTAGCCAAATCAATGGAGGCAGGCACCGGAAGCAAACTAACTTTATGGTGTGCTTATACTTGAAGGGAGTATCGACATCAACGGCGCGTACGTACAGATTGAACTTCGGAAATGATGGAGAGACCCGTCTGTGGGAAATTCTCGGTTTATGTCCAACCACACTAAGCTTCTCGATGGTGAATACTCTCCCGGTCCAGATATATATTTGGCGTCGACTTTCTCCCTATTTCTCTGACCAACTAGATAACCTGGCATAGTTTGTTGAAAGTGATGCCAAACCCTATTTGAAAGGATGAAGCATCTATATGACAAGATGTCAAGTTGAGTGCACTAGGGGACCGCCTTTTTGCCAGGGTGCAAGGCACCCTCCTTCCCAAAAACAAGGAAAAATATGAGGATGTACTTGTATAGTCTAACAAAAATATCAAGTTAACCGGTATAATATATATTCTCATTTTCCCTATTTTATAAAGGGAAAAAATACATAAATGTGCCTAATGTGTATTATGATAAGAAAAAAATAATAAACTTACCTAAATTACAAAAAAATAAAAGAGAAAAATCAAATATAGGCATTTTATACTTAAATTTGAACTAAATGATATCTCCTCATGCGAGCCGATTTAGTAGTGATGTCTTCACAAAAGTTGTAGGAAAATGTTTTTTTTATCTACTCATATTATAACTCATTTCAATTGTATGGTGGCAGTGCAATGTGGCTACCACCCAAAAGATCATGGATCAAATCTCCCCTTGTGGGGGTTGCATTAGGTAGCTGACAGCCAGCGTAAAAAAAGTGGGATCTTTCAACATGGATTTGAGTAAGAATCCATGTAGCCAACTCTACTCAAAGTGAGAGAATGATTTACCATTTTTTGCATACATCTTATCTCTAAAAATATAAAAAAATGATACATTTCCTTTATATAGACACATTTATAATATTTTTGGGATGTGTTTTATTAATTTATACCACAAAATCACAAAAACACTTCAAAACTACCAAAAATCTCTAAAAATTCACAAAATACCACCTCTATATATAAAGGGGCTATATGAGTTGTTAAATAGAAATTTTTTAATTAAATAAATTAAGATTTTTCTTCATCTTTCTCATATCTTCTTCTTTTCCACCTTATTTCTCTTTCCTCTGGTTGATATGCCTTGAATCATAACTATTTGTTCAGTTGAATCCAATTAAAGAACCGTCTAACGCACCCCTAGTGACACCATACCCTACTAGCATATGATATCCTCTATATTTCTTCTTTACAAATAGTAAAACCAATCGTTGTCGCCGAAGGATGTAGCCTAGTTACAAGTGAAGCTTGTAAATCCATGTGTTTGTGTGTTTGCTTGTTTGATCGTATGTGTGTCGCTTCCGCTATTCGCAACCTCTCATCCCCTAATTTCTTCACTTTGATGACTTCCATTTTACATCACCTTTAAAGAGAAGAATTCACCTAAGATAGGGTTTGTTCTCACATATCCCACAGCAGCAACTGTTGAGGATACGGTGGTTGCAGTCATGTTACCAATTACAATGAGTGATATCGTCTCATACAAGCACCGACGACAACGAAGATCGTAGCTCTTTACCAGATGGTGAAATTGAGATCGTACCTCCCTGGAGATGTTAGAGTTGGTAATTTCGGAATCCTATTTAGCAATGATCTCATTGTCGATGTTTTCTTTTAGTTCTTGGAGTATAATAAGTACATCTTATACATAGAAATCTGATGTGTTTCTTCTACAACAAAATGTGTCCACTTGTTATTAGGTTTTATGTTAATTACCAAATCCAATGTACTAAGCATATCATAACAAATTTCGTGCATGTTTGGAAATAATTCTTTAGTTTTCATATGTGTTGAATTGTTCCTTGAATTAAAATATTCCAATATGTTCTCGCTTGCATGCTTCAAAGGATCGCCAAATCATATGAAATGATTTGGACGCCATGCTCTAATATCTATTGATGCAAAATGAAAATCCTCAAGGGAAAAAAAGAGATGAAAGGAAGAAGGAAGAAGTCACAGGAGAAAGGGAGAAGGGAAGAGAAAGATAAAGAAAAGACAAAATTTTTTTATGAAATTCATCTCTCTACCTTACACAACTACCGTAGCCCCCTTATATAGAGGAGATAGGATTACAAACATAACTAAATAATTAATTAAAATCCTAAGAATCTTGACTTGACTTCGACTGAAAAAACTTGACCTGACTTCTTAAAAGACTCAACTTAAATAACTAAACCATATAGGCTACTTTTATAGAATTCATATGATCCCCTAATCTTTAAATGAAATAAAACCACAATGGAATCAAATTGGATGGAAATGAAAGAGAGCTAACTAACAAAACTAATTTAACCCTAAATCCTAAATTTGCACAGCATCAGTTCTTCACCGCTTCAAAACTCATCTCTTGCTAAGTTGTTTGATCGATGGACACATCTCAAGAAGAGTTCAAGTTTTTTGCCATGGTTTTTCCAAATAGTTTGTTGGCATCTATTCCATCTCTCAACATTTCTTTTATAATCTTCGTAACAACAAGGCTTGGTTGCGTTTTACCCCTTTAATAGAATATAAAGTTGCTTTTACTAACCTTTTTTATAGTTTATGTAGACAGTAGATATATATATATGTATTTGTGTTTTTGTATGGTTTCTCTATTTTCTTTTCTTATGTATGCCTTATGTAATTTATCCATAGGTCTCTCCTCTATATAAGAGAGCCTAGGGTTCAAGGAATAAACAACTTTTCATTCTTTTCCCAACCTGATATCAGAGCGGCGATCCTAGGCCGGAGCTCTCGTACCCTAAACCCTAACCTAACCACACATGTCACCCCACCCCCTTCCAGGCGCCACCGTCGCCCTCTCATCCGAGCACCATCATCTGTTGTCGCCACCCTTTCTCTCTCCTAGGTAATTGTTGCCACCCTATCATCTAGGCACTGTCGTACTTCCTTCCCCTCATCCGAGCATGCTGCCCCCACCATCCTACTGCCGATCTGTGCCCTTACCGGCGGATCTCTCTACGACCCTATGTTCTTGCATCGAGGTCCGCTCGTGTTGATGGATTTGATTGTATAAGTCTACACATGCAATTAAATCATCATACGTATGTGTAGACACTAGTCTATTGGTCTACAAAACCCTACCTTTATCCATCCGACAATATGTCAGAAAGCAAAGTCGATATCCCCACCACAGGTGCTTTCAGAGGTCCAGCGCCGATTGTCAAGATGGATGGGACGAACTACGAGCTCTGAACCATGCAGTTCATGAGTCTTATGAAGTCTACGAATAAAAAACATATTCTTACCGAGGAAGAGTCAGTTGAGAAAACTGGGGTCAATACCTCGTGGGAGGAGGATGATGCATATGCCATGGTTTGACTTCTGATACATTAACGATATAGATTTCTAATAATGTGTTACATCAGTCCACCACCAAGGCGATGTGGGATATCCTCGCAGCTACTTATTCTAAGGCGAGGAATGAGACAAATTCTGCAGCTTCAGCACGATATCTTTACCATCAAGCAGAATGGACGATACATTCTTGCATGGGATGTTTGAGAAGCTCCACAATTTCATGCCCCTCACATCTACTCATGAGCAGCATAAGACATATACGAATGCTACCATGGTTGGTGTATTTCTTACAGATCTTGATCATGAGTATGATGCTACTCGTTCATAGATTTTGGCGGATGCTACTATTCCTCCCATGGAGGGAAGCTTTTCGCCGACTCAGCAAGATCATTATCCCTTCTACTGCCTCTACTCAGATTTCTTCAGCGATGGTAGCCTCCCGAGGTAGAGGAGGCTCTTCTCAGTTTCGTAGATGTGGACCTCATAGTAGAGGAGGTTGTATTCGTCAGCCCTGCACTTACTGTCATAGTCCCGAACAAACAGAAGATACATGTTACTCCAAGTTCGATTTTCCTGCATCGGCCCGAGAAGCTGACCAAGTTGAGTCTCAGGTTGCTCCAGCTTCGAATCAGAGGTTTGATGATCTTGTAGCACGATTGAGGGACGTTATGCCTCTTGCTAGTCTCATTGCTTCTTCATCTACCTCGAAGGTCACTAAGATGTTGTTGCTTCGGAATCTTCCAATACCTCAGGTAAAACCTATGTACTTACTAGTTGTAGTGGTTCTGATGTTACAGAATGGATTATGGACTTTGAGGCTACACATCACATGTGTGGAGACAGAGATCAGCTTAGAGAGTACATACAGGTTCCTCCAGGAAGAACCGTGGTTATAACAGATGGGAATCATTCCTCGATCACATGATAGGGGGAGATCAGTTCGATGCCTTATATGTGTCTGCAAAATGTATTGCATGCACCTGATTTTTCTATGAATTTATGATCTATTAGTCAAATTACGAAGGATCTACATTGTCGAGGTATTTTTGACCCATCATCTCTTGTATTTTAGGACATCCTTACAGGGCAGGATGATTGGTTGTGGTCGTGAGTAGGGCGCTCTCTATCACTTGGTCTGAACCCAATATGCAGGTCTTTCCTCTAATTCTAAGGGACCAATCTTCCCCTTTACATGGCACATGCGCTTTGGTCACCTTCCGCTCCAGAAAATATGTCATTTCTGTCTCAGATTTTACCTCGCTCGTCCTTCCAGTGTGAGGCGTGTCAATTGGGAAAGTATCATCGATCTGCTTTCCCTAGTCGTCAGAGTCGGAGCAATCACTCCATTTTTGAGCTATTTCATATTTTTATTTGGGGTCCAAGTCGTCTTCCCGATCACCATGGATGCAAGTTTTATCTGGTTGTTGTGGATGATTTTTTTTGTCAGTCATGGGTCTTTTTATTAAAGAAAAAATCTGAAGCTGGGGATATTATCAAAACTTTTATCAATAAAGTGCAGAATGTGATTTCTTCTTCTGTAAAATTTGTGAGAATCAATAATGCTTTGGAATTATGTACTTGTGCTCTCTCTCCATATTTTTTCAAACTGAGGTATTATTCATCAAACATCGTGTGCCTATACTTCCCAGCAAAATGGTATTGCATAGAGAAAGCATCACTATTTACTTGATGTAACCAGAACTCTCCTCATTAAGAGTCGTGCCCCGCATTCTTTTGGGGGTGATGTTGTTCTTACGGCATGTTATCTTGTAGATCGCATGCCCTTCCCTGCCTTGGGAGAGAAAATTCATTTTTCCCTTTCATCTCCAGAGAAAGAATTGTTCTCACTTACTCCTCGTGTTTTTGTCTCGGTTGCTTTTGTTCACCAGTTGTCTCCAGGTTTTGACAAGCTTTCTCCTAGAGACGTTAAATGCATCATTGTTGGGTACTCCAGGACTCAAAAAGGGTATAGATGGTATGATCCACTGTGTAGGAAATATTACGTTAGCGTTGATGTCACATTTTTCGAGTCGGTGATGTATTTTTCTCCTACAATTGATAGGTTGACTTCATCAAACTCTAATAATGAAATCTACATGCCACCACCTCCACCACCACTTCCAACGGATCCATCACCACCTTCACTCATGCCACTTCCATCACCTCCTCCTATACTGTCACCTCCCATTATCCCTATCCCACCATTGTCACATTACTATACTCGTCGGTCTGCTCCTGCTCATGGTCACCGCTCATCATCCAGCACGCCTTAGATATGTTCTGAATGCATTGTTCCTAACGTTGGGTCTGGTGATATGTTTGAGCAGATATCTTTACAGGGGACAGACATACATGTTGAGGAGATTCTACATGATTTGGACATATCTATTGTGCTTCGGAAGCAGAAGTATACATGTGCATCATATCCTCTCGCATCCCAAGTCTCCTTTGATCGCTTGACTGGGGATTTCAGGAGATTTGTAGTTCCATTGTCTATCATGGAAATTCCACGGAATTATCAGGAGGCCTAGAAGTATAGTCGATGACACCTAGCTATGGAAGAAGAGATGGTTGCCTTATAGTTGCGTGGTACCTAGAGCTTGGTTCCTGGTCCCAATGAAGCATCTGTTGTCAGTTGCAAATGAGTGTTTACTGTTAAACAAGGCCCTAAATGTCGATTTCGGTCACCATTTCGGTACCGAGCGAAATAGAATTTCGATGGAATTTCGGTGGAATTTCGACTGAAATTTCGGTCATTTCGGTCATTTTTTGTACTAGGACCCCCATATTTCGGTCATTTCGGTCGTTTCGGTAGAATTTCGATTTCGACTGGATATCGATATTCGACAGAAATTCGACCGAATTTCGCTGAAATTTGAGGCCATGTTGTTAAACACCATGCATATGGGAGTCTGGATCGGTACAAAGCCAGATTGGTTGTGCGTGGCTTTATTCAGACCTATGGCGTGGATTATATGGGCATGTTCTCACCTATTGCTCATTACTCTACGCTACATATTCTTCTTTCTGTTGTTGTAGTACGTGATTGGCCTCTCTTTCACCTATGGAGTAGATTTTCAGTATGGCGACCTATAGGAATAAGTTTACATGCAGCAGGCTCCGGGGTTTAAATGTTCAAACGAGAATCATTCCTTATCTGTGCAGAGAACTTCTAAAGGTACAGTTACTATCATGGTATATGTCGATGACATATTGGTTAAAGGTGATGATGTGTCTGGAATAAAAAGGGCTAAGGAATTTCTAGACCGATAGTTTGCTATCAGGGATCTTGGCACCCTACGGTATTTTTTGGGGTTAGAATTTGCCATGAATCAGAAGGGTCTTGTGATGACCCAAAGGAAGTATGTGACAGACATGTTAGTTGACACTGGTATGATTGGATGTCGACCTGCTACCACTCATATGGATCTTAGTATAAAGTTATATGATGATGATACAGAGGAGGTGGACAGGAGAAGGTACAGAGAAATAGTGGGAAAGTTTCTCTATGTTATTATAACTAGGTTGGATATCTCATTTGCAGTTAATCAGGTGAGTCAATTCACGGAGCAACCCCGACAGGTACACACGAATGTTGTATATATGATATTGAGATATCTAAAGTCTTCTCCGGGTGCAGGATTGTTATTCAGAAAAGGGGCAGCACTTACTATTTTTGCATGTGCAGATGCAGCCTATGCAGGATGTCCAAAGGACAGAAAATCTACTTCGCGCTTTGTTGTGTTTGTTGGCGGTTCTCTCGTTTCTTGGAGGGTAAGAAGCAAAATGTGGTTGCTATGCCAACCGTCGAATCTAAATATAGATCTATGCTACAAGCTAGCACAGAGATGATGTGGGTTCAAGCAGTAGTAGCATATTTACATATAGATGTACCTCTTCCTATGCAGCTAGAATGTGATAACCATGTCGTCCTGTTCATTGCAAACAATCATGCATTTCATGAGAGAAATAAGCGCATTGAAGTGGATTGCCGCTATACACAAGACATGATTCAGAGAGGTTTTATCTCTACCTCTCATGTTAGTTCTGGAGATCAAGTGGCAGATATCTTCACCAAGGCTTTTCTTAGAGGACCTTTTTCAAAAGTGTTCATCCAAGCTGAGCATGATTGACATCTATACTCCATCTTGAGGGGAAGTGTCAATATATATGCATGTGTGTGTGTTTCTGTATTGTTTCTCCATTTTCTTATCCTATGTCTATCTTATGTAATTTACCCATAGGTGTCTCACAGTTTATAAGGAGGCTTCTTTATAATCTTTCCAAGGCAACCACTTTGTAAATAGCAAGAACAAGCAGTATTGAGCCTACCAATGTTTATCTAAAATGAATATACTTCGTATAAGACTCCGGATTATTGTAAGTATTACGGGTACAATCATTGGTCATCCGCCTAACAAGCAATGAGGATTAGGATTTCTTATTTTCTTTCAGCAATTTAGTTTATATTTGACGATGTATTTTATAAATGATATAAGCCTACAACTGTCCATTAATCCATACATAATAGAGAGTAAGAGTTATGGCGAAGCCATCTCCCACTATAAGTAGGGTCAGCTACGTGGAATCTTGACCAAATCTATGTTAAAAGATTCGACTATTTTTTTACGATAGTTGTTGAATACTTAACGCAACCCCCACAAGGAGGGATTTGAACCCTTGTTTTTGGGGTGGTAGGCACACTGCACTACCACCAAACCATTTAAATGATTACAAGGAATAAGAGTTATAGCCAAACAAAATTTAAAACGAAAGGATTTGATCAAATGTAGTCTAACTTACAAAATGGCAACAAGATGGTGAAGAAACTAAATATAAAATTTCGCAGTTGTGATGCAATTGAAGCACATTAGATTGTTTAACTGAATGTAAAATTGCATGGGAGTAATGCAATGTCTTAATGACCCAACTAAATGATGTGACTATGCAACCCCAGGGCATTGCTTCTGGTCATGCCATAATCGCCATCCTAAACAGTAGCATTAAACATTCTACTCTTAGAACTGCTTGCTGCAAGTTGCAACCACCACAGGAAACAAGAAGAGAATTGACTCTGATAGTAATAAAATTTACTAATTGATTTCACAAAATGAGATGCTGTACCGAACTTTCTACTAGGATGAGAAATAAATAAATCAATTTAATGTAATCAGCCTTGTAAAATAAAGAAAGTACGGCTACAAAATGGATCAATGATAAATTGGGATTATTAAACAGTACGCAGAATCGCTAAAAAACAGGGAATCATGAATTATATTTATAAGAAACTGCAGCAGGATGACATCGGACCAGAGACTTGAAATTTGACAGCAAATAAAAGGATGGCTTTAACCGGGACTCTCTAACCTGTGGCGAACCTCCGGGCTTGAGGGATGCGGGAGGGAGATGTAGCGCTTTGCGAGGGGAACCGCAGTGGCTTCGGCTAGGGTTTTGGGCGCAGGAGGCTGGGGGCCGATTGGGGTTGGGAGCGCGTTGGTGGTCGGCTCTGGTGGAGGGGCAGTGGGGGTTCGACGGAGGTAGGGCCGTTGTTGGAAGGTCGTGGACAGCGTCTATTTACTGTGGAGAAGATGGGCTGTTGGCGAAGATGAAGAGAAACGGAGAGAGGAGAGGGAATTGGAAGGAGGAAAATAATGGAAGAGAAGAAGCCGGGATCCAATGCAAGCCGGTCAAAAAAAAAGCCCCTACATAGTTTCGTAGGATGCTCCAAATCATAGATGGTCATGCCAACCTAGAGGTCAAAGTTAGGATTCCTTTAAAATGTAAACTCTCTCGTTAATTGCTCTTATTTTTAAAAATAATTTAAATATAAAATTTATGTAGCATCACAGACTTAGGTCTTCAGTCCATTGTTGAGGAAAATTGGCACACAATTTGTAGGATTCGAGTTCGAATGGACTCGTTGACGACTATGAAAATGCTTAAGCTCGAGTTGTCAGACCACACTTTTGTGAGTTTTAGATGTGACACTATTTTTGGGGGTTTGGAGATTACAGAAGCACTCTACTCATAAACCCTAGGGTTATATTAGTCATCTCATGTACAAATTATATTGTAACGCTAGCCCTAACCCTGGGTCTCTCTACCTATATAAAGAGCCCTAGGGATTCCTTTCTCCATAAGAAAAAAAGGTATTCCTTTCAACTTGGTATCAGACCCCCCCCCCCCGCCCCCCAGCACCAACTGCAGCAAAGCCCCCTCGCAGCTCCCGTCTCCACCAGCCCCCCGGCACCAACTCAAGCAGAGCCCCCTCGCGGATCCCGTCTCCTCCAGCCTCCCGGCACCGACTCCAGCAGAGCCCCCCCCCCCCCCTCTGGCACTCACGCCTCCACCAGCAACCCCCAATATCTCCAGTCCCTACCACAAAAAAATACTGAACCACCACTACTCAACATCTGTCTGTCATGATTTAGGGATGAGTTTTTTCCCTATCTTATTTTTTTAATACAGCAGGTCTGATTCCTTTTGTCAACATGTCACAATCAGATGTGACATCACCTAGATATGATGGAGGGAGCACCCGACTACCCTCATTTGGGTCGATCCTTAAATTGGACGACACCAATTACCCCAAGTGGTCCCGCATGTTCATCATGATCGTACGTGGATATGATAAGGAACACATTCTCTTGTAGTCAGAACCTGCTGAAAAAGATCGGCAAAAATGCAACTTGGGACAAAGACGACGGAATGGTCAGTTCTCGGATTATGGTCAGTGTCATTGACAGGATTGCTGATGAACTCGTTTATTACAATACTGCCCACGATATGTGGACATCTTTTCAAGCCATATATTGTAAGGATAAGAATTCAAGTAGGATGTATCAGATTTACTTCGACGTGCTCAATATCAAGCAAGCAGGACGCTCACTACCTGAGTATTTATCTCTCTTAAAATTCTTTTTTGAGCGATATAATGCTTGTATTCCAGGTGGCACATGTCCAACTCAGAAACAACATCGTCAGCAGATGACAGTCCTTGTATTTCTTGTTGGACTCAATTCAAACTATTCTGTTGCTCGCGATCAAATGATCACAGCAGCAACTCTCCCCACTGTTGAAGAAGCCCACAGTACCCTAAGTCGCCTTGCTCTTCCTCATACAAGCGTTAAAAGCAACGATCAGAGGCAAATTTCTACTCTCGGTACCCCATCTGGACGAGGAAGTCGTAGCTCTTTAGGAGCCGTGGTCGAGGACACTTCACTCCAGGACGAGGTCGTAGCACAATACAGTGCTCCTACTGTCATAAATTTAGTCACATAGAAGATGTATGCTACGGTAAGCAGGGGTACCCTCCTCCTAGTGCTCGAATGGCCAATGAAGGAGATGGTCCTCTAGTAGAAGTTCCTATACGGGACTTCGATGATCTGATGCAACGTCTTAACAGGTTGCAATCGAACGAGTCCTCTACCTCATATCAGGACAATACTTAGACACTGCAACAATGGCTCGATCAGATATCTTTATCGCGTCTGCCAATAGAATTACAAAATCAGAATGGCTGATTGATATAGGTACTTCCACTCATCTGTGTGGAGAATAAACTCCCATACAACAGATGCGTAATGTCCTCCTGGACGGACTGTATAGGTTGCTGATGGATGTTTTTCCCCAATAAAAGGAAAAGGTGATGTCCATCTAACTCCTAATATCAGACTCAACAATGTTTTATTGGTTCCGGATTTTTCCATCAGTCTTCTTTCAGTTAGCCGAATTTGCAAAGAACTCAACTGCCGAGCAATATTTGACGCTATATCTTGTGTGTTTCGGGACATACTAACTGGGAGGACGATTAGTGCGGGCCGTGAAGAAGGGGGGATATATCACCTTGTCCAATCCTCTGATACTATCGCCTACTTTGGGACCACTTTCTATGCAATCCTTTGGTGCTCTTTGGCACCAATGTCTGGGTCATACTTCCGTTCACAAGCTTCGATGAGTTCTCCCCCAGCTCCCTCCCACTGTCAACCTAGAGTGTGAGGCCTGCGAACTGGAGAAACATCACCGGTTCTTTTCCTTCGTCAGGTACCATTCATTCTATTAGTATATTTGAACTTGTTCATCTTGACATATGGGGACTCAGTCGTTATCCTGATCGACTGGGGAATAAATATTATTTGGTTATTATAGACGATCTTTCTCGTGGGTATTGGTCTTTCTTGATAAAAAAATAAGTTTGATGTCTTTCAAATCATTGTTCATTTCGTACGTGAAATAAAGAATCAATTCGGTACCACCATAAAAACCCTGAGATCTGGCAATGCTAAGGAGTTGGTCGCACATGACATGCAATCATTCTTAGCATCTCAAGGGGTTCTGCATCAAACCACCTGTCCTCATACATCCCAACAAATATAGAGTGGCGGAGCGTAAACATAGACATATTCTTGATATCGATTGCACAATACTCATTGACTATCATGTGTCGTCTACTTGTTGGGGAGATGCTGTACAGACTGCCACATGTCTTATTAACCGCATGCCTTATACTGTCATTGACAAGCAGATACCTATTGACGTTCTTTTCCCAGGAAAATCCATATTTCATATCCCTCCAAAATCTTTGGTTATGTCACCTTCGTTCATTTTCTTGATCCTGGTTGGGATAAACTATCGGTTAGAGCAGCCAAATGCATTTTCCTGGGATATGCTCGAAATCAGAAAGGCTATAGGTGCTACGACCCACGTTCCAAGAGACACTACATAAGTGTTGATGTTACTTTTTTTTAGTCTCTCCCTTACTACTCCTGATCTGGCACACATGTATCACCTCCCCCAGTTACCACTTCTCCTCTTCTTATTCCTCTTCCTCAAACTGACTACACCCCTTCTGCGCATGCACCATCTCCTCAGGTATGTACCTCAACTGAGTTTTTACAAACTGAAGACACAGATACATCAATGGATGTAGATACAGGTATCTCGGCCAACCCAAGGGAAGCCCCAAGTGACATACCTATAGCTCTCCAGAAGGGGACCATACAATGCCCATTTTGATACAGTACGAAGCATCCAATTTCTGTTGTTGTAACCTTCTCTGGACTCGTCTGTACATACAGACAGTTTGCCCAAGCCATCTCGAGTACCATTATTCCTCGTACTCGTACAGATGTTATTCGAGACTCAAAATGACGCTTAGCAATGGAAGAAGAGATGTCTGCCTTGATCTCTTGGAACACCTGGACACTTGTTGATCCACCCGGAGATAATAAAATTGTTGGGTCCAAATGGGTCTTCGCGGTGAAGTACAATTCAGATGGGTCTATTTCTCGCTATAAAGGTCGGCTTGTTGCAAAAGGATTTACGCAAACTTATGGTGTTGATTTATTTGATACCTTCTCGCCAGTTGCTCGTCTATCTACCATAAGGATTCTCATGGCCGTAGCAGTACAGCTTGATTGGCCCTTGCATCAACTAGATGTGAAAAATGCGTTCCTTTATGGTGACCTCCAAGAAATTGTGTATGTGCAGCAACCATCCGGGTTCGAGATTCAAGGGGAGTGTCAGAAGGTTTGTCTACTACGCAAGGCCATATATGATCTCAAACAGAGCCCTCGCGCATGGTTTCAAAAATCAACAGAAGCATTAGAGAATATGAACCTCATCCGATCTTCACAAGATTATTCTTTATTCATACGGAAGAATGGAAAAGGAACCGTGGCTATGCTGGTATATGTGAATGACATTATCCTCACAGGAGATGACCATGATGGTATTGTAGAAGTAAAGAAACAACTGGCAGAACAATTTATGATCAAGGACTTGGAACCTCTAAAATATTTCCTAGGGATTGAAATAGCAAGATCCAAGAGAGGAATTGTCACGTCTCAACAAAGTACGCTACTGACCTCCTCCTCCAAACCGAGATGGTAGGATCCAAGTCAGCTCAGATACCCATGGATCCTAAGAGACGCATCTACGAGGCAGACGATGTTGAGGATAGTGGTCGATACAGACGTCTAGTGGGTAAGCTACTATATCTTACCATTACTCGACCAGATATATCTCTTGCAGTCGGAAAACTTAGCCAGTTCATGGACTCTCCTGCTTCAGCTCACTATGATGCATGCATGATGGTCTTAAGGTACATTAAATCATCTCCAGGAAAAGGATTACTATTCACCAAAGGTAATAGCTTTGACCTCATGGTGTATTCAGACACAGACTATGGAGGAAGCTTGATTGATAGAAAGTCTACTACATGGTTCTGCACTTATCTTGCAGGCAATTCGGTCATGTGGAGAAGCAAGAAACAAGCTGTTGTTTCTCGCTTGAGTGTTGAAAGTGAATATCGAGCCATGGCTCAGGCTGTAGCAGAACCTGTATGGGTCCGATCTATACTTACATATCTTCATATCACCCTTGGAAATATCATGGAACTTAGATGCGACAACCAAGCAGCAATGCACATAGCTAACAATCCTATGTTCCACGAAAGCACCAAACATGTGGAAAATTGACTGCTACTATACTAGAGATTTGATACAGAAAGAGCTACTTCGTACTCAGAGCATACCTTCCTCGGATCAAACGGCAGATATATTCACCAAGCCACTTGCACGCATACAATTTGAAAAATGTTGTAACAAGTTGAGAATGATTGATATATATATATATATGCTCCAGCTTGAAGGAGAGTGTTGAGAAGTACTCTACTCATAAACCCTTGGGTTATATTAGTCATCTCATGTACAAAATATATTGTAACCCTATCCCTAACTCTGGGTCTCTCTACCTATATAAAGAACCATAGAGATTCCTTTCTCAATAAGAAAAGGAGGTATTCTTTTCACCTACCTCTACCACTTATATTCGCAACGTCCTCATTACGACATGGCGCATCAGTGTTCCCATTGGCAGTGGCAGTTGCACGCTCCGGATAGCCTTTCCCCATACCTTTTTGTAAGGGTGGCTCTACCTTTCAGTGAGCATTTTCCACTATCAGAGGAAAATCGACTCTGATACCATTTGTAACGTCCCGGGCTTATCACTTATGTCTCCAGTTCGTTATCAATAGAAATTAACCTTGACAACTTATTAGATTCATGTCCAAATGGACCCGTTTTAAACCACCTAAAATGCTTAAACTCAAATTGTCAAGTAGTAATCACCACCACTTGTAACCCACACTCCGTGAGTTTTAGATGTGGGACTATGTTTGGTGATTGTGGTGTTATAACTTATCATTTTTTAGCTTATGGTTAAGAGTGGGAATGCGCTTACGATCTAAAAGGCACATGTCATGTGTTTGCAACAACTTTTAAGATATTAGATGAGATAGGTATGATAAAAGATGAATTCATGCAAGTGTTTTGGGCGTGCATGGGAATGGAGGAACCATGTCGTTCTCTACAAACTTGCATGTAATGAGGATGACTAATATGGAATACATATTGTCATCTTCTTTATTGGCATGGAATGAAAACATGCAAACCCTCTTCTTTTTACAATGGGTTCTGAGCAATAAGGGTGTCAACCCATGTGGGGGTGTTATGTGTGGTGCTGGTTGTGTGTGGAGCGAGGTGTTTGTGTTGGATGGTTGATGTGTTAGTGGTGGTGGTGGTGTATATGTGGAGTTGTGAGCAATGCTAGGTGGTGGTCTGTGAGGGGTTTGGGTGTTAGTCTATGTGCAGAGGTTGTGAGTGGTATAACTATGCCAATATCCACGAACATCTACTTACTTAGGGCATACTTGTAAGCAAATCACCTTGTCAGTACATCAATAGAACCCGTTCGCAACTTCAATTATCGTGAAATTATGAAGATGTACCATAAGTTTCTTTTGTATATGGAAGTTATAATTTACTTGTGAGTATGTCCTACCTGTTGTTGTGGAGCTTATGGCTATGTCTTTTATTGATTGTTGCTCGTGTTTTGATATTTTATTGTATGTTTTTTCATTCGTGACCTTCTTAACTTCTACAATATCAATTATGTCCATCTCTTTTTGTAATATCAGATGTGCATCTAACTTCTTAGAAAATTCACAGGTCTGCCCCCCTTTTGTAGTATCAGTTGCATCCCTATCTTACCTTGACAGAATGACAACTATGAAATTTGTAAGAAATGAGGGGCATAATTAATATTACAAAAGGTGCGGGGGCATAATTGATATTTCAGAAGTTAAAAATAGCACAAGTGATAAAAACCATTTTATTATATACACCCACAACCCATGAGTAATTTCGTAATTATAGTCATAACCCTTCGTAATCGTGAATTACACGAGAAATCCTGAATAGTCATTCCGTCTCACACCCATAATCCTCCATTAGAAATCCCGTTAACCCAACCATATCATTGGTTAATTTAATCCATCATCTATACAAAGGCTACTAAAAAAATCCCTTCCTCATCCCATCCTCCCCCTCCCCCAGGCCAGCCGATGTCGTCACGCCATACCCCCCCCCCCAGGCCAGCCATCCCAGCCTCCTATTCTCTTGTGGTGACAACAACAGACCAAGATCAACAGGCCACGACGTCCAATCCAGCCATGTTCTTCCCCCATTTTCACTCCGTCTTCTTCGTTGCCTAATCAAAACTCAACTCCGACCCTCACCTGGACAACACATCACCACCAATTCTATAACCCCACGTCTTCAGTCTCTATTCCCCGACTCTTCAAGCTCTGAACAAATTGTGACTGGAGTATGCATTATGTGTTGAAAACAAGATTACCAGTTCATACATTAAACAGTATAAAATCGGATCCAAATGAATTAACAGAGAAACGATACAGATTAAAATCATATTAATCATATGTTTCCCAATCATTATCCGATTATTCAATGTAAACAGTACCGATTAAAAGAACAGAAACACAAAGACGGGCATGATCCAGAAAGGGTAAAGCAATAAACGTATTGCAGCAAGCAAAATAAAACAGAGATTAGTTTAGAAGTCACCGAAGCGTCCATGAAAATGGACTGTCCTTAGAGAAGATATCGCCCCCACAATACCGGTGCGTAGGGTACTGGCGATCCGCTCCCAGGATACGACGGTTCACGATCGTCGTCGGCGCACACCAACGGGATCGTCCTCGATTGTACCTCAGAGAACTGCAGCTGAGAGAGGAGAAGCAAAAGACGTTCGTCCGCGAGAGGAAGAACAAGAGAGACGGCGTGAGAGAGGTTTTTCTTGCGAGTGAAGAAAAACCGAGTCGAGTGAGGGATATAAATAGAGGGTCTTGCATCTTAAAGACGCGACCTTTGCTTTCCAAAAATACGTCCCGAAAACGCATCCTTTCGGATCCCAAAAAACGCGCCCATAATGGCGAGTTGAATTCCCATTTAAGTCGACTTACCAAATTAATCGTACACGATTAATTAATCGACTTACCAAATGAAATCTACAGCAAAAGTATCGAGATCCGAGATCCGAATTGACTCTCCCGAGCCCGAGCCGGAGACGGAGCGGAGCGCGCGCGCGCGCGTGTGTGGTCCTCCATTCCTCCTCTCTACTATTGCTACAAGAGCTTGGGTTGTGAACTCATACATAAGTCCACCAAAAAGTTTAGTTCTCCCCGGTGTGGGACTAAACTTCCACCCAAACTCCCATATTTCAAATTTGGGAATTCCCAACTTTCCCTCCAAACCATTTGGTTTCCCAATTGAAACCAAATTGAATGTCAATTGTAATTACATAGACTTTCCAATTAAAATCTAAATACAACTTTGAATACAACATTATGTCCCCTATATGCATCGGGAATCTGTTCCACCCACACAACTCTTACAGAGCTTTTCATCCAGGCCGAGCCTTTGCTCGAGTACTTTTTCCTCTGCAGGTACACCTCCAGCAGAGCATCATTGCCACAGCAGGGACTCAGTCGTGCGTCGAGTGGAAATGAGATACCAAAGCTACCTATCTCCATCGGATGGGCGAGGGTGAGGAAGAAGGAAGGAACCCTTCGCTACAGGTGACATAGATCTCGTGATTATCCTCGAGTTACAACCCTGGGATCTCGGGTGCTATTATATGTGCCCCATTAATAACTACCGTAGATTGCAGAAGACTCCGATCATCTGGACCGTCAAAATGCTTCAGCTAAAGATCCGTGATTGAGCATCATATCCTAAGAAGTAGGGATGAGCATCAGGCCTGGTCGGATCGAGCTCAACCTAGTCCAGCCCGAGCTTGGTTTTAATTTGCAGGCTCTCGGACCGAGCTTAAGCCCGCCCAAATTCTGAAATCACAACCCAAGCTCGAGTCCGGCTCACAAAAAGATGGGTTAGGCCGGGTTGGGTTGGCCCATTTTTTAAAAAAAAAATCTTCTTGAGAGTTCATTATACCACGCCTCTGCAAAGAAAATGAGATTTTGCACATCTTCAACAATTTTAACTGAACCAAACATCAAGATATGAAAGAAAAAAACTCTTATGATAATAGAGATTATTTAATATGTTCAGTTCATTACATATTTTGAAGTATTGGACCCTTTTATGGGGGCAAAAACCCATGTTAAGTTATTGTTTCTTAGGAACATGCAAATAAACAAATTCGGTGCTAAATATAAAAGGGAAATGAGGTTCTTTAGAATTAGAGAAAATTTTTGTACTTGCATATATTCAAGAGATGGAGCAAATATAAGAGAGGTCGGAAATTGACCGCTCAAATTATTGAAGCTCAAGTCCCTGTCGTTCAGCATGAAAAATATAAGGTGTTGAAAAATACAAGTCTTGTTCAACGAGTAGACAACTAATAAAATAAATTATGTCTCATAGATGATACAAATGTATGAAGAAAACTTATAACCCATACATATAACATCGATAGACTTGATTGCATCTCCGATTCTCCATGCATACCTGTATGTGAGGAGGGCCGAGGATGGGGGTGGGCTGTGGGTGATGTCGCGGCATAGGGTCGGCCGCCTAACGCCTGGTTAGAGAGGGCAGGGGAGGGGAGAGGGGGTGTTGGGGTGTGAGGTTGAGGGGAGGGATGCACCCCACCCACTTAGGGTTAGACCTGTGTCGGGTTCGGTCCCATATTCAGGCCTACTGTCGGACCAAGATTCGGGCCTTAAATCGGGCCGGTCCATGGGCTTCCGACTCGGGCCCAAGCTAGCCTGAACCTGGTCCAAAAAGAGGATCAGGTCAAAAAACAAGTCCAGACCCGCCCATTTATGATGGGGCCCGGACCAAGGGCGGGCTATGTCAGACTGAGCACTGGACTGAGTTGGGTCGGCCCAATATTTTGCTCATCCCTGCTAAGAAGCCCCTACATGGAGAGCTATTTACCCTCTGCGCATTCAAGTAGGATTGGACAAACTTCCACCGCACGATCTTAAAGGCCACCATGTGACCTGCATCACGTGAATGTTCAAATCCAGGGACACCCTTTTGCATTTCCAAAATTACACTAAAGTTTCACGTGGACTTAAATTTCACATGAAAATCGTCAACTACAAAGGCCATTTTAAATGAAACATAACACATGGTCATGTCATGTTAAAGTTAAGCGTTACGCAAGGTTTTTCATATAATTCAAGATTACGTGAGGTTATGATTGTAATTACGATATTACTCAAAATTATAAGTGTAAAAATCCCTTTTTTATCCAATGCTATTCATACAACCTTATGACCATCATTTCCACTCACAAGGGACCGTGACGCTAACCATGAAATTTTTAAAGTATATAGAAAGTTGCTCTTAAATTTAGAATGACATGGTAATCTACTATACCTCCTTAGAAAGCATATTGTAGTTTCAAGGTTTAAGTAATAACATTAGTTAATTCAAACAGACTTTGAGACTCTATTACTCCCAGCTTCTACTAACAACCACCATCCCTATTGTTCTCAATTACCATTAACGAATGAGATGTAATGGTAATAATATTAAAATATTTTAAGTTTTAAACACTTATCCATGTGTCTTAATATGGTGTGGCAATTTAGGGTGCTTCTTAGACACATGTAGTCGTGGTCTATGATGGGTTCGGGTGTTAGACTTTGTGCGGAGGTTGTGAGTGGTATAACTATGCCAATATCCACAAACACCCGTTTGGTTACCAGGGGACATCGGACTCCAACCTTGCATTCATGGATTGGGATTGCTTGTATTGACCCTACAATTTTTTTAACCATGTTGAAATAAACTTATAAACATAAAAAAATATATTATAATCACTAAAAAACTTAATATAACGCATAATAAATGTCGCATCACATCACAAGTATCATTCAACCCTCTCAACCCTCCAAACAGCTACTATTCAAAGGAGGATACCCCATCCCACCCCAACCCAGTAACCAAACAAGCCCTTAGGGTATACTTGGAAACAAATCACCTTGCTAGGACTTCCGCTTCCACCCATACAGGTAGTGGTAGAATAAGCCCGCATCTTCAACTATTGCCAAATTACGAAGATTTATCATAAGTTTATTTGTATATGACAGTTATATTTTACTTGTGAGTATGTCCTAATGTTGTTGTGGAACTTTTTGCTATGTTGTTGTTTATTACTGCTCGTATTTTGATATTTCATTATAGATTTTTATCGATTGTACCCTTCTTAACATCTACGATATCAATTATACCTCACCTTTTTTGTAATCAGTTATCACTTTGATTTCTTACAAAATGCATAGTTCTGATCTTATGTAGCATCAGTTATACCCCTACTTTACCTAGACAGAAGGTCAACTGTGAATTTTGTAAGAAGTGAAAGCATAACTGATGTTAAAAAAGGGAGGGGATAACTGATATTGCAGAAGTTAAAACTGGCATAAGTGATAAAAGCCCTTTTATTATTACAATGATGATTTTTTTGTATCCAATGGCATCCATACAACCTCATAACCACCATTTCCACTCACAAGAGACAATGATGCTAAGCTTGAAATTTTCAAATTATAGAGATAGTTGCCCTTAACTTTAAAATAACATGGTAATCTAGACTCTAGAGAGCAAATTGCAGTTTCAAAGTTTAAGTAACAACAATACTTAATTCAAGCAGATTTTGAGCCTCTATTACTCAGCTTCTACTTACAACCCCATCCCTATTGCTCACAATCAACATTTACGAATGAGAGGTAATGGTAATAAGCTTAAAAATATTTTAATTTTTAAGTACTTGTTCATGTGTCTTAATATGGTGTGGCAATTTAGGGTGCCTCTTAGATAACCATGTTGCACGTTTTTCTATGTTTTAAAAATCAATGATTATAAATCAAGGAGATTATTAGCCTTCATGATATCTAATTTTTTTAGATTCAATGAATTTGATAATGGAGTAAAAAATAATGCTTGTAATATGTATTGTGATTGTTAATCACATTAATCAATAGTTATAATATGATTCTAAATAACATAGAGATATGGAATCAACCATACAGGAATAACATTGTTGTTTATACAAGAGAGGAGTGATCCTGTAAGAGCAAAAAATTGTGAGAGCATGAGAGTGGTGATTCTGAATCACATGATTCACCCAAGAGAGAGAAGACCATGAGAGAGAAAACAGAATCATGTGGTTCAGAATCATTCCTCTCATGATATCACAACTTTTGACTCTCATAGGATCACTCAAGATTTATAATTTTATATTTGCGCATGAAATATAACGTGCTCAAAAAGATGTGAACATGGTCCAATATCTTTATAATTTTTTTTTCCAAAATGTCAATTGTTGATCAAATATTTTTAAATTTTGGTTACACACATTATAGTTCACATGTTAGGCGTACGGAGGTGCTTGTTTTTACACCAACAATTCAGCCAAACTATGCATATACACGGTTAATACCTATTATCATAATATAAAAAAGTCTTATTATATCTTATATATGTAACACGTATATATACTTGACATAAGGTGTATGTATGTTATTGAAAAACTACCGAAAAGTTAAGTTAATTTGTCGTTTTTAGTATAGCAAGACATCGATCGATCAAAATCACAGAATTTATTTATTTTACTTGGGTCTCCCAAGGTTGACTCAAGGAAGCAATTTATCATTTTCAAGAAGATTTTATATGCAAATACGCAAATATAACAGAAACTGGAGGGGTATAAAAAAACTTAGGATGATAAGAATAACGGAAGAGCACGCGTGATCATTGTTGAAGAAGTAGGAATTGAACTGATATTCCAAAAAATGGAGGGGTATAATTGATATTGCTTTATCTCAGAGGGGCGCAATTGATAAAAACTATAAAGCGTCGGGCTTGGGCTAGAGTTGAGGTATGGGTTGGTCTTGCCCGGTCCACCAAAAATAAAAAATAGAAGATAGATAAGACATGTATTAATTAAGTTTTTCATATATGATACTAGTTTTACATAACAGAAAGAAAGTCGGCGTAGCTCCGATCGAGGATAAGATGCGAGAAAACCGCTTAAGATGGTTTGAACATTTGCAAAGAAGATCGGTTGATACACCAGTTAGGAGATGCGAGTGTTGGGATGTTGAACCGTTTAAGAGAGGGCGAGGACGACCCAAGAAGTGTCGGAAAGAGACCATACGAAGGGATCTTAGTTTTGTGTATATAAGCCTGGGATTGGTCCAAGATAGATCTGAATGGAGGCGAAGAATCCATGTAGCCGACCCTACTTAATTGTGGGAGAAAGCTTTGTTGTTGTTGTTGTATACTAGTTTTACATAAAATTTAGCAGTTTGCATGTAAAGTAAATGCAAACTACCTATATTAGTTATATAAAGTATAAATAGTGGTAATAAAATTATTTATACTTATTAAATAACATTAAAAAGCTCATGGGTCGGTATTTGGCGGACTTTGGACAGAGGTATTAGAACCTCTGCCCGACCCGCATTTTGGCATGGTATAATTGTGACGGATGCTTGCAAATAACACCTATCAAACTAATTGTTGCGACATATTATTTATTTGTACAACAATTTAGAGTCAATATCAACAACTCATTTGTTCAAGTGGACGGGATGAATGTCGTGCTTGCTGGGTATGCATGCGAGGAACATGATCTTGTACTCCAATGAAAACAAGCGCGTTGTCTCCAAGCACCTTGATGGAGAATTCTTCGACAAGTCCAAACCAAAACGATGATGAGACGGTCTTCCGCAGACGACCACGATTCAAAGTCGCAACCGCAGGCATCAGTTGCTCTTCTTCTACTCGATCCAAGATTTTAACGAAAAAATAGAATGGAAGCTAGATACGACTCCGGCATTTACGGTGATCCGGGCCATGCAACATTAGACTTGACTTCCTCCAATATCTCATTTTCTGAACATCTCACCTTATATCCCAATCGGATGCAAACTGGAACGCTCCATTGCAGTAAAAAACTCGTTTTTCTGTTCATCGATGACACTGGAGAATTACCGTGCAAACATGGCAAATTAAGGTCGGTATTTAAGGGAATGGCTCGGAGCGGAAGCGGATCCTATGCTGGGCAGCAGGGATCTGCTGTAACCGGGAGTGAACCCGAGCCGCTCGATCGAGATCGAGCGGTTCGCACAAACCGAAGCGGATCTTATGCTGGGCAGCAGAGATCTGCTGTAACCGGGAGTGAACCCGAGCCGCTCGATCACTCCCGGGTTGCAGCCCGGCTCGGAGCTACGATTGATGTATTAAAGTCTGGGGAACGAGGAAATCGTGAACCACAAATTATAAAGTTCTTGGTGAGCCATTCTAAGAATGTGAATCGAGCAATTTGTACTCTTGGGTTATAAAAAAATCATATTGGCGATAACAACTCCGATTTAAATTTAATGAATACTCAGTGATCATCGTTAAGCGCATCTAAACGAGACTCGGCTTTGTTTGGATCAATTTCAATGTTACTCAGATCGTTTCTTAAAAAAGATGAATCAACTCGAGAGTCGAGAGCTCGTACATTCGTTCCAACCATCCACGTTCATGGTAAATTGGTGCGGAGCTAACGAGCTCGGATCCATTAATATTATAAACTCGGAGTCCTTGTCGAGTCGAGTTCATGGGAAGTGTGACTCGGCGAGATTAGACGATGATTGATAAATGGAAGGTAATATCGTGATATATCGATATCGATAGATGACTGATATATCGCTGATATGATCAATATTTGGCTTTGGAATGTCATTTTCTTCACGAAATCGATTCAATATCGATGATATGGTATGGATATATCGTCGATATATAGATAATATAGCGTATTGACATACTACCGATATCGTACTGATGTGGCCTTGATACAAAGATAAATCACAAGTAGAGTCGAATGCGAGGGGAATATGTCTCTAATAGCATGTTATAGTGGAGTAAACGAACGAGTTAAAAAGTGATCAAATGATCATAGGCCAGAACGATTGGCCAAGTAATAGTTCTGAACCAATTAATCGGTATTCAAAAATTGATTGATCAGATTTTAGGTGATGGATCATTTAATGATTGATGCAACAGTTGAATACATATACAAATATATTGTATATAAATATAGGTGTTGTCACATGTTTATCTATTTTAAATACATATATATATATATATATATATATATGTATGTATGTATATAGACGGATATACAAGTTTTTGTTAGCATATTTTTGAAAATGAATACAAAAGTAAAACGGATACAAATCATATGCATATATTATTTCTATAGATTTGCTTAGATAAACATGTATTGCATGAACTACACATGATATAAATATACTAAATGTATTTACTTCATAATACATGTTGAAAGAAAGTATAGATTTATGTTACATTTCGTATGAAAATGGATACAAAAATAGGGATATTTGTTTGATATCGAATGATATTAAGCATTAAACCAGCGTACATATGTAAACTTGTAGTTGGAGGCATGCGCAATAGAACGGTGTTCTTATTCTCATGATTAAATCATAGATATATATAACTAACAAACACGTCCCTAATTTATTCTTCTTCTTGTCCATTTTATCAACTTCATATTTGTCAATGGTTCTTTTCCATCTCACATGCAAGGAAAAAGTATAAGCACGCGAATGCGAGAAATAATACGATAGGAGCCTACGCACAGCTTTGATCCCGACGATTTTCTCTGCTAATTTACACATCTAAAGAAAGAATCAAAATACGTAGTCATAACGACAATTCAAAAAAGAAAGAAAGAAAAGTTAAATTTACTTTTCCTCTTCATCGTCACCGTAAACTCAATTCATCTTACTACACATCATCGTCCGAATAATTCCGACCTTGCCTTAGCATTTGGACGATGATTGGATGATCATCAAATGCCTTGAACTTTACAGTTCAGGATGGGTAGAAAAAACAAGATAAAAAAAACCAACTTTTAATTTACTTCGAAGAGGGCATCTCACCACATCAATGTAAACTCAACTAGCCAGCATTAACTTAGCAGTTGAAAGACGAACCGACTTTATTTCTCTCTTGAGAAAGTGTCTCTCAATCACCCAAGACCGGATTCACGTCGTTATATCATGACTTATGTGTATTGTTAGCCTTTGTCCAGTTTGATGGTCCGTTCCATTAGTGCCTCAGCATTTGGATGACGATAAACCATCTTAAGCTTTAGAAATAGAGCTGATTGATGCGGTGCGATGTGGTTTTGCCTCAAATACATGTAGCTACAATCATGGTTATGGCGGCTTTCATCAGAACTAAGCGAGGTAATTTGATTTTCTCCCATATCTCATCTTCTGAAAAGCTTCATCGTGTATCGATGCAGCTTAAACGAAGTAGCACAATGCTAGTCGTCTCGCTCACAACCATGATACAATATACTTGATTGTACTTGTTTCGAATTTAGATCGTGTTTATGGATGCTTAAGAGTTTGGGATGTGTGAATTTTACATTTTAGGTAGAACATGAAGTTGCAATGAACTGTTCATCATTGTTGTTGGTGAGACATGTCAAGAATGTGAATCAGGTCTATATCTGTGATGGAATCTTTATTAATATTAATTAGTTAGAACTCCTAATTTTAACTTATAAAATCGATTATCATATGCTCGTTACATAGATATTTCTTTAGTTTTGTTAGTATTTAGTTTTGTATTTCCTCTCCCTTCCTCATCCTTCAACTTTTCTTTAGAAAATGAATATATGAGTTTTCCAAATAAAAAATCATTAAAATGATCAATTTGATATTATTTTAAAACTCAAGTTCGATAAATCAATTAAATTTACGAAAGAAAGAATTGATTTAGATTGAAAAAAAGATAGACCTTTGGTCAAATCAAAGTTGAAAACAATATTTGGTCCATTGTTTATTTATCTTGAAAATTAAAATTTTAATTTCAATATTAATCACAAAAAATCTTACACGTGCGCAACTATACAATTATGCATGTGTCTTATCAAGCTCGAAGATTTATTTTGAAATAGAGGAGGATGCGATTATTTATGCTCTCTATGAAGGTAATTTTTTTTCTTAGTATATAAAGCATGAATTTAAGTTAAGTTTTCATTTGCTTAATGAATGCAATGCGAAGAAATTTTGTATTTCCCCCCTATATTTCCAATTTTGTTATGCTCACAGATCCACCGTTTGAAATTGAGAGCCTCCATCTGATTTTTGGTGGTAATAAGATGAGAGGTAAAGAGAATTTTGAAGGATATTTACATTGCATTCAATCCTTTTTTTTACACAACAAAGATTTCCTTATCATGTAAACTCAAATTTCCACAAATGTTTGGGAACTTTGAAGCGTTCAACCTTTTTTTTATTCTTTAGTAGGTAAGTTATTTAGAATTACTCATCTGTTATCTCCTTATGCTCACAGATCCTCATTTATAATGCCTCATGCTTAAATCCACAATCTATTAACGGAGAAGACTAATCCTGACAACTTATTAGGTACGTGCCTGATTGGACCCGTGACAACCACTAAAATGTTTAAACTCAAACTGTTAAGTAGTAATCCTCACCACTTATAATTCACACCCACATTTCGTAAGTTTCTGATGCGGGACTAAATTTTGGGGTTGAGATGTTACGACATAGATATTGTAGTATGCAACAAAAGAAGAATATGATAGGGAAAAGGAAGTGATAACCAAGTTAACTCCAACACATTTAAAGACATGGAATTTTTATCTTAGAGGTGCGAGAGACCACTCACTCACATATAGAAGATGTAACGGTTGGATGCAGATATAAATATTACATATATGAAAAATGTGTTGTTATATTCCTAAAATAATAATAATAATAATAATATATCGATAATATCTACCAAAATTTCCTTTTGGCTGGGTTGTCTTAATCTATGTTCAATCTCTATACTTAACAGATTTTTTATTTTTCAAATTCAATCCCGTCCACTAAATATGCGAATCCAAACCAATTCACTAGATTACGATTTGGATCGGATTTTCAAGACTCACATATTATCACTTCATAAGCTACAATTAAGTTTGTAACACACTATACCTCGATATTTGAACCATGATTTTAAATTTGAGAATGTGAATAAATGTAAAGAAAATGATAACTTTTTGAAAAATAAAATAATACATGCTTGCTATGGATTTAGTACGAACAATCATTGTATAACAAATAACATATGTCTAATCCATAGAAAATGTAGAACATCATATTGACTTTGAATAAATTTGCAAGTTTGTATATATCAAATTGGAACTACAACTAACCTACTTGATTTCATAGTGCCAGAAGGATGGTTGCACACGAGGGAGGTTTGGGACAAGGTTCGTGCGCGACTAAGTGGTGCATGAGGAAGACACATGAGGTTCCTAGCTTTTTATGCGCACGGGAGGTCTGGGAGAGCCAATGATAATGTTTGATTGCGCATACACAAGGAAGGTCTAGGTACGCATGCAGTGACATGGGATGGGGAAGTCACGACTGAGGACAAGGACGATAGTCCGCTGGGGACGAAGTCTGACTACCCCACACTAGGGTAGTAGGGATGCGAGTGGGTCGGGTCTGGACGGGTATCAATATTTCTAAATCCGTACCCATTTATAAAATCATTACCCATACCCGCCAATTTATTAAGTATGCAATTTCTCACAGGTACTTATATACCTGACGGATACCCATGTACCCAAATACAACATAATTAAATTTTAAGCTCTTCGTAAATGTACATAAATTTTTATCATGTTGATTAAATATAGGGAGATTATGTAATATGATATTATACAATGATATGTAATGTGTATGAAATATTAAAGATATATATGTATGCATGTATGTATGCATGTATGTATTAGGTGTTTAACTATTTGGGTAGATAATTTTTAGTTACTGAAGATACAAAATGATAGTTAAAAATGACTAAATGGATGTAAACGAAAAAATGAATGATTTTTACATATGTAGATCGATACGTATTAGATAATAAGTGGATCTATGAGTTTGACTAAAATGCAAAACATATCTATATTTATATTTTTTTATTCAGATTTAGGGCGGGTTCAGTTTCGAATATCCACAAGGTAATTCCAAACCCATACCTATACTCGCATGGGTAGTAAATTCAAAATCAAAACCCGTCCAAAAATAAATGGGACGGGTCAAGTTGGGTTACCAACGAGTATATCCAAATTGACATTGATGAATACCCATTCATCACTCTTTATTCTTATATTTTAGCTACAAAAACCTTTGCAAATGCATATAGATATATGTAAATATAAATAATTATCAAAAGCGTGCATTGTGTAAAAATCTATAATTAGCATGTTTTTGTGCAAAAATAAAAGAATAAAGATTAAAAAGAAAAAGAGGGAAATATTTAGAATAAATATTGAGCAACCTAACCCAAGGGAGGGCTCAGCATGGGCATGACCGCATAAAAGCCAAAGTAGAGGGAGATAGGGGCTCATGTGTAAATATTTGTGTAAATAAATAAAATTATGTTTTCCTCACCCAAAAATATGCTTATAAATACTTGTATATATTTATAAAAATATAAAAACAAAATAAAAAGTTAAAAATAAAAAAGATCAAAAATACTCCCTTTCATCATGTACATAAACCACACCTACATATTTATTTAACTTTGTAAATATACAAAAGTAATTTTTATAATTTTTGTAAAGAGTCTATGCTGTATATTGTAAATAAATAAAATAAAAAGAATCAAAATCAAAACAAAATAAAAATAGAAAAATCGAAAATACAAAAATACATTGTACATATACTGTGTATATAGATGTACATATCTATTTATTTTACCTATGTATATAAATAATAAAAATAAAATAAAAACACCCTTTTATTCCTTATTTTATAATGTAAATAAATAAAATATAAAATGGGAATAAAATTGTATAAAAATAATATATAAAAATCAAAAATAAAAAACCCTATATATATTGTATATACCTATATCTAGTACATATTATGTATATAGCCTATTTTTATTTCAAAAAAATTATTAAAAATCACCAAAAAATAGAAAAAAAATAAAATAAAAATATTTTATGTTTGTTTTTGCTAATTCGATCATTTTCTAACTCAAATAAATAAATCAAAATTAATAAGCTTGGCGGGCTCTGATTGGTCCACGGGGGATTGTTGACCCCCGGTCAACTCTCCCCCCAGGACCACCAGAGCCGGGTCCTCCTCGCCCGACCCGTTTTCCCTTATTTTTATCCGGCTGACCCGACCACCATCAACCCAAACCCCGGGTCCGAATCGTTCTCCTTGCATCCGGCATCCTCGCCGGAGCCGCTCCCTCGGGATCCGCGCGCTCCTGAGCTTGCCCGGACCCCCTCTTCTCGGACCCCTAGCCATATAAAGCTGGAGCTCAGCCACCTTCCCGCGACATCTTTGGCCATTCCCCTTCTTCCCTGTGAGCTCCAGAGTGACCGCACGAGTGACAGCGAGCGTCTCCGCCTGTTGCAGCTAGGCGAGGAGGAGGAACCCACTGATCCGGCGATACAACCGCCGCAGCTCCGCCACCTGGGCGAGCTTCGAGCCTCGGGCAGGGACATCCCTTGAGGCGACGACCGGGAGCTTCCCCAGCTCCGCCACAGTCTAATCCTTCACCCAGGTACCCTCTTAGCTTCGCCATTTCCTCTGATTTCCATTTTTCCCCAAATCGCCTCGCCGTAATATATCTTCGATTCACCCCGGTTCCGACCATCATTCGACCATCGGACCCGACCCACATCTCCGCCTTCCTCCGCCGCACGTTCTCCACCCACTCGCACAACCCAGCTCGTACAGGAGCTGGGAACCGGGCTCCACCGTCTTCCACCTTCGCCGGAGCCCGCCGCCCCGACGCACCAGTCACCTTCACATCGCCTAACTGGGTCGAGGCAGTTTGCCCTCGACCCGCGAGTCTTCTGAGCCCTTTTGCAGGTCCTACCGAGCCCATCTGAGGGCTTGGTCATTCAGGCCGGGAGACCCAGCTCCGCCGACCGTGCCTGAGCTCCTCCGAGCTTGGGTCGATCATCGGAGCACCGCAGCAGACGCAGGAGCGCACCGGCTTGCTTCTCCGATCTTCAGAGCGCTCCGAGGAGGAGGCCAGCACCCGCACGAGCCCGGCGAAGTTCGCCGGGGACCAGTTCGTCCAGCACCCTCCAGCGTCGTCGGATCAACCCTCAGCTCCAGACGCCATCCTGACCGTCCATTCCTAGCGCCCCCTTGACGTCAGATCGACCAGAGCAGCACCTGCGTAGAGAGCCGCCCCCATTTGGACCGTCCGATCTACACATGGCAGCCATCCAGCCGCTCCGGTTAATAAAGGGTAATTTACCCTTAGGCCCTTATCTTTGTTTGATTTCGTTTGAGTCCTGTAAATATTTAAATACGTTGTTTAGTTTTAGGTTTATTTGCATAGAGGACCCTGCACTTTAGTGTTATTGCATATATACCCCTGCCTGTTGTGAGCCACGTGCTTCGTCACGTGTTGTTTTGGGTTATTTGCAGACTTTGCCCTTGTAGTTCTGGTTGTTATGAAATGAATGAAAGGTTTTAATTAATTGCATTTATACCCCTGTGCGTGGTTGTTTTACGCATGTGCGTTTTATTTTGGGTTATTTGCAACTAAGCCCCTTGGACTTTTGGTACGTGTTACCAATAGGTCCTCGGGACTTATTTTCCTTACATATAGGTCCCTGAGTGCCCCAAGCACGCGCTTGGCGCGTGATTTGCTAGGTTAATTCCACCTGGACCCCCAGAACTTTAGGTATTTGCACTTTGGTCCCTGTGCACATTGCCCTCTCTCTATTTTTGAATAAAATATCAAATCACCTCCAAATCCAACGAAAATTTGACACATGGCTCCTGCCATGGTGTAGGATTTTTGTAGATTTTTGAGGACATTTTTGATTTTGTTTGGTATTTTTAAAAATTCAAAAACCTCTATTTTTGTCACTGTCTAGTTTGAAAAACCACAAAAAAAAATAAAAACTCCTTCAAAAATTCCATAAAAATTTGCTACTGTTTAGTTTAGTTTGCTTGATTTTCTAGCCAATTTTGGCTATTTTTCATCACTGAAAACCATTAAAAACTTAAAAACACTCAAAAACCCATAAAAATTCTAGTAAAAAAATTAAAAATCCAAAAACAATAAAATTGATACCTAAATTTTCCTTGTTTTACCTACTTTACAGGAAAATTACCTCCAGGCCATTTTGAGGCCCTTAGATATTTTGTCTAGGGTTTCTTGACTCGGTTGGACAATACCTCTTATTTTTGCTACTGTTTGATTTTTAGAAAATAAAATAAATATCAGAAAATTATCAAAAATTCACAAAAAACATAAAAAATATAAAACACATAAAAATATTTTTGCTTTGATTTTTGGTTGATTTTTGGTGCTTGAAATAATTTGTTGAATTGTGTTCTTCCTTACTTTTCTTATTTTCTTAATAAGCTTAAAAATTCAAAAAAAATATAAAAATAATTAAAAACTACTAAAAATATTTTTCCTCTTTTCTTTTATTTGTTTTGACTACTTCGTAGGCCTCTCGGTCAATCCGTGCTCCTTGAGTTCGACCCTGTGTGCTATACCAGGTTAATCTCATAGCAGGACCGCTTATTCGTGCTTCGATCGATTTTATTTTCATTAGTGGTTCATTTTTCTTGATTCAACGCATCTGAGTGACCGAGGTCGCAACGACCTATTTAGCACCTTTACCTTAGTTGCTCGGTTTTTCGCTGATCAGAATGGTATCTCTAAGGGTAGGATTAAGCATTTTCTTATAGGTGTTTTGTTTGGAAAGGAAAAGGGCTTGAGTTGGAATACGTTAAACTATAAAGAAATTAATTTGGATATTCACACATATTTTTAAAACAAAATTAAATATATATTATACTCTAATAGCGACAAATAAATTATTATATATATTATATTATTTATCTAAGAATTAACGGATTGGATCGAATTTCAATAACAATATGATCTTATTCGTATAAGAACGAATTTGTAAAATTCCAGATCTAAATCCAAATCCATTTAATAAAATGAATTGAATTGAATTAGTGACTCGTTTGCATCCCAAATCGGTACGCATGTTATCGGTTTTCCAACCTATTACGAGCATCAGATTTTTAAAAAATGATCTGCGCTATTATTGGGAGCGGATTGTCTGTTGTAGCAGGACTACTGCAGACCCTGCTCGGACCTTTGGAGCCGCTCGATCATCATTGCGCGATTCCCATGAAATCCCTTTGAGTGGAATTTTGTGGAAATCGCTCCATAGTGGCTCCAAAGGTTCCCAGCGCATAGCGCCGCTACAGCAGACATCCGCGCTATTCCTCCTACTTTTGAGTCCTGGTCGTCCCCGAACAGCTTTTTTTTGTCACTAAACCCTAAACCTCAGAAGCCCTAACGACCCCAACGCCATCGGCCATGGCTCTCCACCTCCGGCGAGCCCTCCGTCCCCTCTCTTCCGCCGCCTCTGCCCTCCGGCGTCTCCCTCCTCCACCATCCCCTGGCGCTCTCACGCTGTCAGAATCCGACCTTTCTTCGCGTACGATCTTATACCCGATTTCCCGGCCGCACCGGATGATGGGGCTCGCCCCCTTCCGATCGTCCGCGGTCCTTCGGGATCGCCGATCCGATCCAGGGGAGGGGAAAATCGATCCGAATGAGATACTGTTCGAGGGGTGCGACTACAACCACTGGCTGATTACCATGGACTTCCCCAAGGATCAGAACCTCACGCCTGAGGAGAAGGTTGAGACATACGTTCAGACGCTCGCGAAGGTCGTTGGGAGGTATATAACGTTCACACACACACACACACACACTCTCTTCTTGGTTTTTGATTCGTTCACATGGCATCCCTGCTTGAATTACTTAGGTCTAGTCATGCTTGGATTGTAGTAATGTCAAGTGATTAGCTGCTATTTTGAATGTTTTATGTAATTTGGTAGTTGGCATCGCAATATGTTGTTGTACTATTTTGTTTACTAGATCATTCTAAAATGTCCCAATCGATGTCTACGTATCATTAATAGCTATAAACATTATTCTAACTTGCATTTTGTTGCAATTATTAGTTTAAGGATTCCATGAACTCGTTTTACATTATAATAATCCAGACATGGTTATGAAAATTGTTTTTGTGTAATTTAAAATGTAATCAAAAGCCAATATGAACTAGCGTAGTCATAGGGATCACAAAGGCAGATATTCTGCATGGGATGTTTGATTGTATTTTCATGAACAAAACTGTGATGAGTTATGTTATAAGACTGAATAACAGAATCCAATATAAGGAGAAATGTTATAAAAAATCCATCTATGTCATGGTAGTCCAAATGGAGCTGAAGGGTAGATTACAATGGAGGTGTTAGTGAGTTATACATCAGTGTCCTGGCATTATTGTGTGCTTAGATGGTGATATAGAGGCTGGAAGCATACTATGCCTCGAAGAGTTATTTTTTGAGACATTTATACTGGGTGTCTGTGGCCAGCTGGTCAAGATAGTACACCGTCGTTTTAACTTCAAATCCTTTTTCAGAAACAATGTGGCCCGGTGCACATTATGATCATGACATGACTTTTTTCTACTCAGAATGAGATTGATTGGCATCTTGAAAAAAATGAGATCATTTGACATTTTTTGATGCACAGTGCTTTAATATGTAGTTTGCATTCCACAATGCACTGAGTGCATTAAGTTTTCTGAAACAAATTAGCTGATATGGACCTGACGTGTATCACTCATTGCTTAAGTTGAAAAGATGCCCATCATTTGTTTTCCGATGTGTACAAACATCTAGTGTGGAGATGTGCTGGAATGGTGTGGCTGAATACTTATGTTGGGTCTTCTAATAAAACTTTATCGGGAGATTTTCTCTAGTTCCTTCAGGCATGCTTGACAATCAGGAGGGTTTAGTGTTACCGGATGGAGTAAGAAGTGCTCCAACTTTGTCGGGAGATTTTCTCGAGTTCCTTCAGGCATGCTTGACAATCAGTTACCGGATGGAGTCAGAAGTGCTCCAAACTCTCATGGTTTTTGGGTTCCGGGCTTCATCATGATGTTTTTATAAGCGGGCTTAACCATGTAAACGGCATTATCTTTTCCTAGTTGAGTGTGGGTGCATGGGTAGGTGCATTAGGAGGGGTGATGAAAAAACATCATCAATAATTTTTGTCTCATTGATTTATTGCAACTTATTTGGATCATCATTTGGCTTCAAAAAAATAAACTTACTCATGTCAGTCCTTAACATGGACATCTGTTCAACAGTCGAGAGGAGGCAATGAAAAGAATGTATGCTTGCAGCACGACGACTTACACTGGATTTCAAGCTGTAATGACAGAAGAAATGTCAGAAAAGTTTAGAGGTAAAAGTAGTGATATTTTTTCCACTTAGTAGTTCTGAATGGTACCATTGGTTCATTGAAATGCGAAATAATAGCTACCCGGGTTGAATGGTACTTGTGTTTGCTACTATGTTGATATAGTCCTGGCTAAGATATTTATTCTGACCTTTTACTATGAAATTTGTTGTTTAGGTCTTCCTGGAGTTGTTTTCATTTTGCCCGATTCTTATATCGATCCAGTCAACAAGGAATATGGAGGTTAGTTTAACCCGTGTTCAAATGGAGTTATCTCTCATCCCCTGTCTTAGTTTATCGTAAATTTCTGTTCAGAAGTACCGTAAATCTCAGGCCACATTTGAATCACTGTATGCATGCAATTCAATTGCAAAAAAAAATACTTGGATAATGCGACATGGTTATTAATAATGCATAAAATTGTTCAAACCATTTAAAAATGATATAATCACAACAAATTTATAGACCAATTAAACAAAAACCTACTAGATTATAACATCAAAAGGTAGATTACATTCAATGCCAAACACTGGAATCTAATTCCATGGGAAAAATATTGCATTAAAATACCTTACATTATGGCAGTCCAAATATGTCATTAATGTTACATAGATACTGCCTGCTGAACTTCAAAAAAATACTGTCCAGACTGGGATGATTTTCTACCTTTTTTTCTGATGAGATCGAACAACCCAGGAGATAAATATGAGATGGGTAAAATTACTCCAAGACCACCTCCAGTGCAATATGGCAGACAAGGAAGATATGGAGATCGCAATAGGAATTACGATCGTCCCAGATATGATAGACCAAGAGTTTCAGGTCCTGATCAGGGAAGCCAATCTTATAACTACCGTCAGGGTCCTATCCAAAGTGATGGAGGAAACTATGCCCCTCAGCAGAACTACAATCCAACGGGCCAACCAACTGGTGTGCCCTATGACCGTCCAGGTCCTATGCAGGCTGATGGCAGTTCCTTAGGCCCACAACAAAATTATAACCCGATCGGACAGCAAAGTGGCATGCAATACGATCGACCTGGACCTCCACAAGGAGATGGGAGAAATTATATTCCTAACCAGAATTATAATCCAATGGCCCGACAAGGAGGTGTACCATATGAGCAGCAGAGTCATTATCAAGGTACTACGAGTAATTATGCTCAACAAAATCCTTATCCAGGAGGGCAACAAGGTGGCATGCTGTATGCTCAGCAGAACACTGTCCCTGGTCATGGTTCGAGTTACCCTCCACAGCAGAGGTTCAATCCTCGCGAGCAACCAAGCAGTCCACCTTATGGTCAAGAAGGCCCCATGAATGGAGAGACAAGATATCACACTCAACCAAGTTACAGCTCATTACCTGGCACTGGCAGTGAAGCTAACCCATCGGCGGAAAGAAGAGATTACTCTCCATATACTGGTGGAAGTCGAGAGAATTTCGATTCTCCATATCTGCGAAACAACCAGGTAATGTTGTTGTCACTTTGGCTTGCCAAATAAACATTTCAAAAATGCTGTTTTGCAATGTAATTATAATTTTAGATTTCATTGACTCAAGTTTCCTGCCTAGTTTATGAAAAGGTTTTGTTTATACACATTTTGTAGAACCTTACTTTAGGTCTGTGTAGTTTATTTTATCATGTAGGCCTCAGGTATCATTGTCGATGCCATTTCTACCATGTTCCATTCGTTTCACCTGCTTGACTGATAAACAAGGAAGACTTTTGTCTCTTTCACCTTTTTTCTAACTAGTAAACAAAGACTTCTGCTAGTTTGTAGGCCACAGATTGCCTAAGATTCACATGGGAGCCCCTAGTTGAGCTCTAGGATAGCCAGTCATTGTTATCATAGATGAGGATGTAATGAGAGAAAGGTGGGGTTTCTAATGGAAATGTAGTTTCACTTTGAGTGCCACCCTGAAGGAACCAAGGACATGTTAGCCACCTTTGATGAACCAATGAAAAAATTTCTTGATCTTTCTATGCTGCTAATCCAGCACCATGTTGATGTATACAAACACAACAAATTCCTTACTGCAGTTTCATGGTATCTGTAAACATGTTCACCTACGCAGAGTCATGTGAGGAATGTAAACAGCATTTTTTAAACTATATTTAATAATTTATGCAAAATAATGTATGATGTATTTATATAAATTTATAATTTTGAAATGTGGAATAACACATTTCAGTACTTGAAGTACTGAAACTGCACTCTTTCCTGCATATATTGGAAAGGCAGCCTTTGGATCATGCAGAAGTATAATTCAGTTGCCGGTCATAAGTTATATGTGGAAGACTGGAATCTAAAGAATAAAACTGAAGAACATGGTTTTACTGCAGAAAATATGATATAGTATGCCCATTATTTTGATGAGCTGTGTGACCCTGGAAAAAAGGGTGTGTGTGCCAAAATTACTCGTTATTCTTTAATTGCTTAGTAAATAAACTTGTTGTCAATAATGTGCAGGGGCAGCAGTGAAGATGCTATCCTGGGACATGTTTCTGTCAGCAATCAATCTAAAGTGCATTTGCCAGTTCTTTTGTCTCCTTTATGGTAAGCGTGGTACTAGGCGCGTTTTGTTGTTGGTAGAGTCCATGTTCAAGCGGATTGTTCGTGCAGTCTTTGTTCTCTAGCTGATCCCAAACTGGGCTACTGATGGATTGAGATAAATAATCCGTTTCCAGATAAAAATGCCAGCATTTTGGATTAAGGGGAAGCTACTGTTGGAGTACGATCATTCTGTATAGGTTTGTTTGATTTGCAACAATTACTAGCACTATAAAACAACAGATTATGCATGCTGATTGCTCGGGTGCATCATGTCGCTATTCATTCAACCATGATGTTCCGAATTCAGTTTGGTGCTTTGATAATTATCTAACTTGCTAACCTTGCTTTGAGATCAAAGGTTTGAGTTTTTTTTTCAAAATGATTCACATTTGAACTTGTCAGAAATTTCTTTTAAAAATAACATCAGGGTAAAGGTAACAAAAGAGCGCCAAGAGCTTTTAGGGGTGCGCACCCGCTCACTGTCAAGCTAGCCTTTATAAAGCATAACTCAACTTACATTGAGGCACATGTTTGACATGTGTATTGTTTCGTTAATTGTTATGCTGTCCAATACGAAGAACCAACTCTGCTTGCATCTTCACTTCTACAATCTATGAAAAAGGGGTTGTATTAACTCAATTTTTGATGGAATCACGATTCAGGTCCTTTGTCTCTATTTCAACAAAAAGATCACGAATCTCTTCTGTATAATCATTTCGCTAAACTCAAATTCAGTACTAAGCAAGTGCAAACTAATTGTCTATTTCTCTGATAAATTCCTTGAACTGTGTGTCATTTCCATAAAGGTATAGTTGACAACTCTAAGTTGGACATCATCGCCAAGTCAATTGTGTACACTTGAGTAAAAACCATCCGAGGATCTTCAATTTTCTGGTGAAATAGGAATTCTGTTTGTTGTTATCTTCCTTCATTGACTACATCCTTGTGCTATGCTTTGGAAACTAATTAGTGCAATCACATAAGATTATAAAATTTGAACACCTCTATAAAATTATATCACATAAGATACATAAGATGAATCCAACAAGAAGCACTATCCAACTATCACAACACAACACGCAGATTCCTTATAAGCTCTTCACAATTAGCTATTTCAATTCGCCTATCACATAGTTTTAATACAATTAGCACCGTGTTAAGTGTAATACATCATGTTATATCTGTCGTTATTTCATCTTCATCGTTTGGAACAAATTGTCACTGCAATTGTGACTTATGTGTTGTGAACATAGTCCCACACCTCTTGCGTTGACGACTTATCCTTCGCTCCTGTCAATATAAGCAACTCCATTGCCAACGTTTACAAGCACGCAGCTGCGTGGTGGATGCTGAGCGATCTATTCTTTCGCCTTTTACTAAAGAATACCGTGCATTTGCCACATTAAGCAGCATACGCTTTTTTTTGGAGGGTTCCTTTCCTTGAGTTTGGGCCCCACTATTCCAATTTATAAAATTGTTTCAATATTCTTTCCTTTCTTACTACTTGTGCTTTCATCCCCTAAGTAGGGGTGTGCTTCGAGTGGGTATCCGATCTGTTCCACTATAATCCCATACGTCCAACGGGTACTCGTACTAATAGGTATCCAAATTATTCGCAAGAGAAAATCTCAAACTCGATTCCGCCTGAATTGTTTGGATCACGGTTACCCGTGAATCATTACCTAAAAAATCTGCACCTCAAATCAGTATCACGAAGTGATTAAGTTTGTTGCACATTTGTGTTAAATATTAAAGCATAAATGGTAATTAGATGTATTGTACTGCTTTTTAAAACATATTTCATAAACATGAATCAAATACAATAATATTGAAATGCAGAACAACCACCAACTAAAATGCAGAACAGACTATCTTTTTCCAGGATGATAATATTGTGTTTTTTTGTCAGAAGGTTGGTGAGTCGGTTTACGTGCAGAAGTTCGTCTGTAACTTGTAGCTAATTAAACCTAAATAGGGATCATAAAAAAATTTCATCATCAATAACTGCAAGCATTGTTAGGGGAAGAATGTGCCATTTCAATTCATAAGTCAAAACTAGAATGCAACAATTCGGAAATTGTAATTTTGTTCAATTACTTACTCTCACGACGTTGGACTTGATCAATAGAAAACGCGATTGAGATGGTGGAGCACGGGAGGCAGTGAGGGTTTGGAGGTGGAAGCGACGATGAGATGGAGGAGCAAGGTAGGCAGCAGGTGTTCGAAGGTGGTGGAACGGTCGTGGAGGCGTCGATGGGAAGGAGGAGCGGGGAGGTGGCATGGAGTCGCCGATTCGGTGGTGTTGGAAATGGAGGCAACAGTGAGGGATTGTAAGGGCCATGAGGCAGCAAAAGAGTTTCGAAGGTTGGGGTATTCACGGGTTGCCCCGTGGGTATCCAATCCAAATCGAGCCGGTGCCCCAAAATTTATGCATCAAATTACACCGATTACCCGACCCGTGATGGGATATTGAATATCGATGATTTTGGATCAACTTTTATGGATAGAGGCTGGTATCCGTTCAATTCGAAACCATGCACAACCCTACTGCTAAGTTCACTCTCTATAGTACACTCTATGCTTCTCTATTGACAATTCATAGATTACGTTGTTAATATGCTCTACATTTTATTGAGTGATGGGTAGTTGATTCATGCATGCACGTGTGTGCACATTCATACACGTGATGGTCCCGATCTTGAAAAAAGTCTAGGTCATGAATCCTGGTTATTGGACGCACCTTAGGCGGGGTCTAGTCTACTACACAGGGGGAAATGTAGCAACAACACATGAGGAAATATCATGTAGAGCAACGACGACGAGTTCGGTGGTTGTAGGCTTGGTGGCGACTGATAAACTCAGAAATAGATCGGTCTTGTGTTCCACACAAGGCGGGAACACAGTCGAAGTGTCGACCAATCAAAATCTAAATTTAATCAACAATTAACCCACACTAAAGATCAATAAATTAGAATGTGGAGTTAAAATTTATTTTTAACTCTGCACAAATGGTGTATAGTGACAAGTATGCAGAGAGTTCGAACACAGGGAGCAAACAGGGTAATTCAAACAAATGTGCGTGAGTGAATGTGTGTGACGTCTACACTAAGCAAGCAAGCAAAGATATTTTTGTGGGTTTTTAATTTTTAATTTTTTTATTTAATTTTTAATTTTGTATTTTGATTTTTAATTTTCTGATTTTTATATTTTATATTTTATACTTTTTTAATATTGGAATTTAAAAGCAATGTAATAAAAAACAAGATGAAATATTTATACAAATATGCAAAAATAACCAAAAATTCAGAAATAAAATATTTTTGATATTTTCAGGATTTTTTTACTGTTTTTGTGATTTTTGGGTATTTTTCAAAGTATTTTTGGTATTTTTAAATACTGAAATAAGGGGAAAACAGTGAAATATGTGCTGGTTGTGAGTAAAATAGGAATTAAAATTAGCAAACAACAACCAAAATTTTTCACACTAATTTTCAAATAAGGAGAATGAAATATAGAACAAACAGGAACTGAGTTTGTGTTTTTTGGAGTTTTCTACACTTTTATATATTTTTTTGAAGTTTTTGAGTCTTTTTGAATTTTTAAGGTTTTTTTCTTTTGAGATTTTTAGTGATTTTTGGACTGACACTAGAATAGGTTAAAACAGACACTAGGTAATTTTTTTGGAATTTTTAGAGGTATTTTGATGATTTTTTGGTATTTTCTAAGCTAGACAGTAAATAAAAAGCACGTTTTTGATTTTTAATAAATAGGAAAATGAAATAAAATCAAAAACTAAAAATATAGCGTGAAAGAGCAAGTGCACAGGAGCTTAAGTTCAAAATTTGAGGATTTCTGGACTTAAAATGATACCCTAATTAATTCATGCAAGCATGCAAAAAATGAAAGGTCTGGCAGGGATGTTTTTGTAATATGTAATAAGTTCAAGGGCATGAATGAAATTTGTCCACAAAAATTATACTGCATGAAATAATTTCTAGACTAAACGCAAATAGTTAAAGGTTCGAGGTTGCGCCTGCAAAAACGCCAGAGGGCACATGCTTTAGACACGTGACCTGGCGAGGATATAACTGCAACACTTAAAAAGCCCAAGGGTTTTATAGCAAAATGTCCAATACTTTTATACTGCGGTCAAAATTTTAGGTACTAAACAGAGATACAAATAACGCCCGGGGGTTTCCCACAAAAACGCCAAGCAGCTCGTGCAAAGCACGCGCCTGGCGGGGAAATAAATATAGATATGCAAAAACTGAGGGGCCTCTTTGCAAAATTCCTAAAACTTAAAACGACATATGAAAGTTTCGGGCTCTAATGTGAAATACAAAAACGGGATGGGAATATGTCGCAAAATACCCAATCCTCGGTGGCGATCGAACGGTGGATAGGCTTTACGTAAGACACGTGTCGTCACCACAAGCGCCGATACCCCTTCGCAAGCGGAGGGCTGAGATTAGATCTCAGCCCTGGATCTGACGATGGCTGGGGCTTTAATCGGATGGGAGCTGATCACCTGGGATGGGGCTCGTGATCCAACGGCCGTAGAGCGCGTTGGATGAACTGATGAAGAACAGGCTCCAGGCGAGGTTGATCTTGCAAAATCTCGCAACCCAGAGGTGTTTGATCTCCCCAAACGGCTGCACGTAGTTCCTGGAGGTGTCCTCGAGTGGGCGGCGGCCTCAAAATGCCCGGAGAGCGGCCGTGGCGCCTCTGTGTCGTCGGTGAAGGAGGGACAACCCCCTAGGTTGCAGGCCCGTGTCAAAAACGACCCAGGTGGGGTCTCTCGAGCTCCTGGGACCTGCACAAGACGTTAAGGGAGGCGAGGGCAAAATGCCTCACCTCTCCTAGCAGCAAAAGAAGACGAAAAGTGACGGGGGAGGAGCTCGCCGGAGCTAGCTCCGACGAGGTGTTCGATGGCTGAATCGGACGGGAACTGGTTGATCGATGAGCCAACTAAATGCTACACACTATTCTTAAAACTAAAAGCTAGCTAAAAACGAAGAGAAAATGTACCTCAGTGGCCGGAGCCACGAGATCTGACCTCACGGCGGCGTAGCCGCCGGAGATGGCTGGGAGCTCACCTAGGCTCGCTTGGCACCTCAACAAGGTGCTGGGATCTCCCCCTGTCATCGGGGATCCCAGGCCAATCCTCGGAAGTCTCCACCAAGCCACAAGGCGGGTCCAAGAATCAAAGGAAGAAGGTGGCGTGGTTTTTGAACGTGCTGGACGCGGCCCGAAGATCGAGGGAGAACGGGCTACATGACGCGCCTCTGCCCGAGGAGGAAGATCGGCGGGGTAGCTGGATCGTAGGGTCCAACTTTGCAGAAGGGCTTGAGCTCAAAGGATGAAAGGGGAGCCCGCGAAAAACCCAAGAAAACGGGTGCTCGCACATGTCCAGAAGGCCAAGACCTGGGGTCAGGGAGTTGACCCCCGGTCAACGGATGGCGTGGCCTGATTGGGCCACGTCATCCGCAAAAAGACAAGAATTAAATAAAACTTTGTAAATTAAATTAAAAATAGTAAATGATTTAATTAATTTTAGGTTATTTAATGAAAAATGTTTATTTTTTTATAAATTATTTTATGGCAATTTTTAATTATTTTTATGAGGCTTATTTTTACAAATTACTTTTATAGCCCTTTATAGGTATATTATCTATATAGTTTATTAATTTATTTTTATTTTGTGCTTTTAATTTATTTATTTTTGGTTATGAATTTATAAAAAAATACAACATACTTTTATATACCTAAATATATTTTTGTTTTATTTTTAGGATATAACTTGTACACTTAATAAAATAAAAGTATATAAAGTATAGGTATGTGTGTGTATTTCATCTATGTTCTTAGTATATAAATTTTATTTTGTGTTTTATTTTGAGTTTTATTCTGATTTTAACACACATATATATTATAAGTAATATTTACAAAATAATAAAAATATGAAATTACAAAAATAATGAATAAAGAAAAGAATATTTTAAGCTGTACAAGTATACAATAGGGGTCTAAAACTCAATTTTCAAACCGTAGCTCCGCCAAACGCGAAACCACCGCCATTAAATAGCTTATTTTATTCTATATACAATTAAAGGTGATTTTGAGGCATTTGGAGTTTTCATTTGAGAGATACAGGTCTGGGAAGTTGGGATTTTAGATTTTTATTCAGATCAGAACTTTTTATCTGTACATTGTTTTTCAGTGAAATCAATTTTGTATTTTTCTTTATTAAATTATCTACAACTTTCATGTACAAAGTTTCTTTATTTGATGTATAAAAAGCAGAACAAAAAATAGGTCCCAAAATGAATAAAGAATGAATAGAAAATATAGGTATTTTATCTGTGTTTTGGCCCTTATCTCCTCCTACTTTATTCCTTGTCGACCTATTCATCAAGATGCCTAGGTCTCAGGGTTTTGGGTCATAAAATATTTACAATATTTTATTCTTTTTCTTTTCTTTATTTATTCTATAATTTTGGCTTTAATTACAGCATTTTATACACTATATAAATGCACATGCATGAATGCTAAGATGCTCTATTTAAGGGTATTTACAGGCATTTGCTAGGGTTTTTGGTGCCAAAATGATAGAATAAAGATGATGAAATGTGGATTCATCAGCGACATCATGACTTAAACATCTCAACTTAATCTAATTTCATCTGGTGATGGGTGGCATGATTGTCAACCCAAAATTCGTACAGGCCTAGGAAGGACCGCTCAAGAGTTCCTTCCCGTCCAGTTGCTGTGGAACCTCCGCATCGAGAGCTCCCCTCCCGTCCAGCTGCTGTGAAACCTCGGCCTCCCTCGCGGGTCCATCTGCTGCGAAACCTCTGCCTGAGAGCTTCCCTCCCATCCAGCTGCTGCGAAACCTCTGTCCGAGAGCTTATCTCCCGTCCAGATACTGTGAAACCTCCCCCTCGCTCATCCTCTTCACAAAATTTCCATCTCCCCACTGTCATTTCCCTCCCGATTGTGATGCAGACCGTAATCGTGCCGTCCAACTTTCTCCCTTTACATTGCACCCTCTGTCACGTCGCTTGCTCACACCTCCCAATGATGCGCCCTCCGCATGGACCGTCTACCCCTTGCATCGAGGAGCATTGCGCACCATCCCCCGTGCCCGATGTCCAACACTGATAGTATAGACTCCTGATACCCAAGAGGCCCTCACATCATACCTACTGCAAGATGCAGGGATTCTACCAATTGGAACTCCTGGTATCCCTATAAGGGAAGATGTATAGGGTGGGTATTTGGAGGAATTAGGAATATAAAAATAAGCATATGTCGTTAATATCAGGTGATGGAAGGCACGTGGGATTAAAGGAAAAAAACAAATACATATGACATATGTTTATGCGTATGGAATTAAGGCAACTCTAATTGGCTATAGTATATGTAGTGGAGTTAAAGGCATCTTTGTCCATTCGGTTCTCATTGTTATTGCATGCAAAAGAAAATAAGTGCACGACATGTTCATCCATGATGAACCTCAGTTTCATCATCTTTATTTTCTATAATTAACCCCCTTGCTTAAAAGTTTGTCAATAAATCCCTGTTAATGCCCTATAATTAACAGAGCCCTAAATAAATTAAAAACCACAAAAAATGGCAAAACAAAAATCAGTGGTATTTTTAGACTTACAAATACCCTCAAAAATATTTCGGGCCCTTTTTTGATCTCTTTTCCAGTTTTGGTCAACATGAAACTTGTAGATCTCGTCAAGATCTACAACTTTCATGTTTTGAGTTTTCTCAAATTCGGCCATCTTGGCCCTCAAAAATCAAAAATTTCCTCGAATAAATCTGATTGGGCCACGTGGCCCATTCTGGGGGCTCCACGTGGCCCGCTTCTCCTTGCCCTGTTCGCCCTTGATCTGGACCGTCAGATCTTCCCTGAGATCCAACGGCCCCCATCTCTCCACGCCAGCCGCTAGCCTTCCACCCTTCGATCTGACCCGCACCTAATCTACACCGCACGTGAGCGCTCTCACCAGAGCGTGCCACGTGTCGTCACCGATGCCCTCTGATCGCAATTCAGATCCTCCATCTTGGCCGCTGCTCCCGTTTCTTTCCTCTGTCGTTCGATCACTCCCCACTTCTCATCACATCCGTAGGATCGCGCTTTATATCCCTCTCGACACGTGGCAGCTTCATGACCCGCCGATCATATCGCCCCGATCTAATCGGGTCCGTCACTTAGCGCCTATCTGTCAGCCGTTGGATCTCAAGATCCAACGACCGACAGTCATCGTCAACCTCGCAACACCCCGCTCTCACACAATCACCACCTCGCGCAACCCGCTCGCCCTTTCCATTTTCTCCACCTCCTCCGACCACCTCTTCCTTCGCCAACCGTTCCACGGTCTCCCCCTATCATCCACCTCCTCCGCGCATCACTCCACTACCCACGACTCCTCTCCAGTCGTCCCACATCAGCCCTCAAAACCACGTCGCCCACCACCACTTCCGCCGAGCTTCCCCTTCAAATACACCGGTCCCACGCCCCTTCGCCGGTGTCCGCCTTTACATGGGATCTCGCCCAACCCTCCGCCACCTCCCAGTGACAGGGGGAGGTGGCCGGATAGAGCGAAGACGACGAGGTCCCTGGTGAGACCCTCCGCCTTCGACGGCGGAGCTGCGACACCTCTTGGCGACCGCCCGAGCTGCATGGACCGGCTGGCCATGTCCAGCGAAGACCCGGGCATCGATCCCGATGTCCAGCCCAAGCCTCCGCTCCGCCTCATCTCCGGTAAGCCCTCTTCTTCTTCCTCTGTAATTTTCTTTTAATTTCTTTTAATTTTCCAGGTCTCGTCACATCCCCTCGCTCCGATGACCACTCCCTTAGATTCGCCTCCGTTCCCCCTTTTTCGCGCAACCTTCCGCTCACCTTCTCACTCTTCCATACCTCAGACCACTGTCACCCACCTCCTCCGCCACCCACGGCGGAGGAGCTCCGAGCTCTCCACATTCTCCACCCGCCTGAGCTCTCACTTCACTCACGCACACACTCTATGCTTCGGCTATGCATTCCTAACCTGCAGGTACTCACGAGCCTTCAATGGTCGGAGCGCATGCCGGAGCCATCTTCGTCAACTTCACTCTCGACGTCCGAGCTTCAATGGGCCAATCCAAGAGGCCTAACGTCTTCCCCGAGCTTCGAGCGACATCGACCTACTTTCAAGAAGCTTCGGGGAGGTCGCGCGCAGCCAGGAATGAGAGGCGGAGCTGAAGCTCCTTCGCCGGAGCGCGGCTCTCGCCACCAGTCGAGGATGAAGATGGAGGAGCAGTTGCCGTCGGATATTCAACATCTGACGGCACGGATTCAGCCACGTCGCTCAAGACCCGCCTCTCCAGCGACCGTTGGATCATCTCGATCCAACGGCCCCAGTACAGCCACGTCGATCCTTCAGAGGCCCACAGTGTCCATCCGATCACTACAATCGGATGGCTCATATTCAGCCACGTGTCCTCGCCATAGCAGCACCGAGCCTCAGCCACCGAGCCTCCAGGCTTGGATGTTCCATGCCTTCTCCGAGCCTGCACGGAGCCTAGGACCGACCGAGCCTTAGCCGAAGCTTCATCCGAACCGCTGCCGAGCCCGAGCCGACTTCCAAGCCTGGAAGGCGCGTGCCTGGCGCGTGCCTTCTGAGCAAATTGCAGAGGAGCCCACCGTCTTCTCCAAATTGCAAGCAGGTCCCTCTCACGTGCACCGTGCATGCACAGTGGTCATTTTACAGGGAAGGTCCCAGTATTTCACTTATTTACATTTTAGTCCCTCCGAGGACCTGTTTGTAGGTATCTTTTTCATGTTTTCTTGCATTTATGCCCCTGTCTTCTTTTATGCATATCTTGAGCTACATAGCTCCAATCGAGTTGATTTCAGTTTCGTTTTGAAGCTCTTCTCATCCTCTTCATTATGACATGCTTAAATTTTAAATTTGACACTAAGATCAGTAGTGTATTATTCTAATATCTAAGTGTCCTGATTGTTTTATTTGACATGCTTATTTGCCTACTTGCTTCATATGTGTAGAGGCTTCTTAAAGTTAACTCAGTTTAACTTGCATTTTTTTTATGGCTCAAGTGACTATGATTTTGGGGCATATCATTCGCTTTGCATGATCATTTAATTGCATTATAAAAATGTTTAAAAAAATGCATGTTTATTTTTAATGCTTTGTGTTGTGTCTCTACATGATTTGACCTATATGCTTTAATTCAACACTTAATTAAATAGACTGAAATCCGATTAATACGAGAGAGGCTCGTGTCCTTGAGTTCGACCTTGGTTTCTTGCCAAGTAAAATAAATCACGATCATCTCATTTTGATTTATTATCGCATATCTTTAAATGAGGTGATCTCTTTGATGACCAAAATCGGCCCGACTGCTACGACATTTCCAAGTGCTAATTTAGCATTATTAAAGGGCCGATTTTGCGGTTCATCAAATGGCGTCGTTGCCGGGGACACGACTCATTTCTTATATTTTTTGGATTTTTGTGTGTTTAATTTGGTATTTCTTTTTATAGGTCAAATAATCACATATTTTGCATATAAAATTTTGTCTTCCTTATTTGATATCTAATCATTGTTTTTGTGGCAGGGCCCTTGATGGATCAAGGAGGCGAGGAGCAGGACGTTCCCCGCTGCGAGGAGCCGCAGGAGCATGCTTGGAGCAAAGGAGGAAGAAAAGAAAAAAAATGTCTCGCATTTTTTTTGCATTTTTAATAATTCGTCTTTTACTGCGGTCTTCGATCGAAGACTCGCGATTGTAATCGAACGATCGTGGATGTGTGGGGATCATCCCCACTTGAGTGTCGACCTAGGATAGGCACGCGGCTCTACGAGCTCATTTTATTTTTTATGTGCTTGATCGTAGGTAGGACACACTAAATGATAGACGCACATAATCTCGCATCACGTAGCTAAAAAATTAATGAAGATTAATCACCGCTAATAGAGGCATGATTAGGTGCGGCTTTTTCGACTTGCGTACATGTTGGATTTGGTTTTCAAAACAGCCCCCGTTTTTTACGTGTTTTTGTCAAATCACTGCATGATTTCTCGCTTAGCCTAGATCACGGTTTCTTCGAATACATGTTTTTCTCGGCTATCATTTCCTAGCTTGATCACCTAGGTTAAATGGAAAAGGGAATGAACGGTAGACAATGGCTTCTTGATTTTGTGCTATCCTTATTCAGTGATAACCTAAAATAAAATTGGGACTGTTAATTGCAAGTCAACCAAAAATGGAGTAAAATTCGGTTTTGGGAGAGCAATACCCTCGCTTACGCAATGATTTTCACTTCAATTCTTTTCTTTGCGTAAAAATCAAACGTTTTATCACCAATAAAATAGACAAGATAATAAACCAACCTTGGTTGGTTTCATGTGTGAGTTGGTGAAACTAAGGGTTTGCTTGCTTGCTTGAGCCTTGTATGATGCGACACGTACCCCAAATCCGAAGACACTCCATTTCATCTCCGAAGATTCAACCGCTCACGTGTATATTCATCCTTCTTCTTCGTTCACCTTGGGTCTCTTCCAACATCAATCTCCATCTTTATACTTAGGCTAATCTCAGCCTAAGTATAGGGGGGACCCAAGTCCCCGTGATTTTCTCTACTCATCTTTTCTTGCCTTTATACTTAGGTTATTTCTAACCTAAGTATAGGGGGAGCACCTCTTAGCTCCCGTATATTTCTCTATATTTAAATGGAACTATGGACTCGTATCATTTAGTGCTATGAGGACATAGCAAAGTTTAAGGATAGGGGGGTATACCGTATATATAATTTACTTACTTTAGCTAACATCTGAAAAATTTGAAAAAAAAAATTAAAACTTTTTGGCTAAAGTAAAATTCTTTGGACTAAGAGAACTCAAATGATTTCACGGCTTTTCTAACTATGTTACACTATTTTGATAAAAATATTTTCGAAAATGATTTGAAAAAATGAGTTTTTCTTGTTTTGTAAAATCTTTTTGAAAAATGTTTTGAAAATATTTTATTTATGTGACATGGTTTTGAAAATCTTTTATCAAGGAAAGTTGAGTCTAACATGTGTTTTAACTTAAAAAAAACTAAAATCCATAAAAATTGCAAAATTTGAAAAAAAATGTTTTTAAATGAAGAAGTTGGATTAAACCTCTACTCTTACACTTTCACCCAGGATCTGAAATGTTCAAGGAGACTTAGCTTTTTGAGGTCTTTGAGATTTGCGGTTAACCAGCCTTAGTCATCAGGGTCATAGACTTAATCATCCACATTCCCCTAGGTTTCTAGATTTGCATGCTATATTCCATGCTTAATCTCAGACAAAGAGAATATGATCAGCACATCACATGCACGACTGCGGTTTTGATTGAGGTGAGTTGATTTTTCACCTGAGGGATTGGGATGAGGAAGTCAAGTTTGGATTTGATCTAATGATGTTCGAGGATGGGATAAAATCTTTGGAGGCTTCAGGAAACCTGAGTGTCAGCAATATTAGCCAGTATGAGAACTTGATTCTTATACTAATCTCTTGACATTAACCTAAGTGCCTGGATGTGAAAAATAAATAAAAAAAATGTTGATCAGTGTGCGCCAACTCTTGGTAAAAGCAGTGGAGCTAGCCACAAATTATACAAGTCAATGAAATTCAAAGAAAAGCTCTCATTCCACCAAGTCAAATATCAAAGAGCTTCCACCAAAGGCGAGCGCTCCCAAACTTTTCAAAGTGTCCACTTGGACCACAGCTATTAGGACCAGGAGTCGGGCTAGCACCAAAAAAGGGCTCTGCATCGTAAATGCTACAAGTCTGGGTGTCGAAGGTACGATAGGTACTCGAAAAAGATACACCCCGGTGTACTCCCAGGAAAACAAGTGCAGACGGCTCCAACTTCTTTTGACGGACGCACTGATCAACACCAAAAAAAAAGTGTTGCATAAAAGGCACTAGAGAGAATCCTTGTTCCAATGAGAGGGAGAGAAGAATTGACACAATCCCATGCCCTCCATTTCTGGCCTGCCATCTACATTTTCTAAGTCTGACAAATTAAAGAGACAGTGGACTGAATGCAAGATTTGATTTATTCCCTAATGCTGAGGATTGGGTCCTTAGGAGATTTTCTCGGACCAAGATTTTGGGTGAAGACTTGACTCTACTCTCGAAATTGCAGTCAACACTAAACTTCATATCCTTTAGCTTATACGTACATCAGAGAGAGTCTAGAGAAGTAGAGGAATTGGAAGCCTCTTAATTAAGGCTGGGTTGAACTCTAAAATTTTGGATCTCTGAAGCCGAGTCAACTTGATCAGATTGGATCCTGTATTCACATGCACAAGGAGGTTAATCCAACTTAGTCATTCTTTTTGATGCTCGAGGACGAGCATAGTTTAAGTATAGATCGGGGAGATATGATCGGCGGGTCATGAAGCTGTCACGTGTCGAGAGGGATAGAAAGCGCGATCCTACGGATGTGATGAGAAGTGGGGAGTGATCGAACGGCAGAGGAAAGAAACGGGAGCAACGACCAAGATGGAGGATCTGAATTGCGATCAGAGGGCATCGGTGACGACACGTGGCACGCTCTGGTGAGAGCGCTCACGTGCGGTGTAGATTAGGTGCGGGTCAGATCGAAGGGTGGAAGGCTAGCGGCTGGCGTGGAGAGATGGGGGCTGTTGGATCTCAGGGAAGATCTGACGGTCCAGATCAAGGGCGAATAGGGCAAGGAGAAGCGGGCCACGTGGAGCCCCCAGAATGGGCCACGTGGCCCAACGCACTGATCAACACCAAAAAAAAGTGTTGCGTAAAAGGCACTAGAGAGAATCCTTGTTCCAATGAGAGGGAGAGAAGAATTGACACAATCCCATGCCCTCCATTTCTGGCCTGCCATCTACATTTTCTAAGTCTGACAAACTAAAGAGACGGTGGACTGAATGCAAGATTTGATTTATTCCCTAGTGCTGAGGATTGGGTCCTTAGGAGATTTTCTCGGACCAAGATTTTGGGTGAAGACTTGACTCTACTCTCGAAATTGCAGTCAACACTAAACTTCATATCCTTTAGCTTATACGTACATCAGAGAGAGTCTAGAGAAGTAGAGGAATTGGAAGCCTCTTGATTAAGGCTGGGTTGAACTCTAAAATTTTGGATCTCTGAAGCCGAGTCGACTTGATCAGATTGGATCCTGTATTCACATGCACAAGGGGGTTAATCCAACTTAGTCATTCTTTTTGATGCTCGAGGACGAGCATAGTTTAAGTATAGGGGGGTGATGAACCTCAGTTTCATCATCTTTATTTTCTATAATTAACCCCCTTGCTTAAAAGTTTGTCAATAAATCCCTGTTAATGCCCTATAATTAACAGAGCCCTAAATAAATTAAAAACCACAAAAAAATGGCAAAACAAAAATCAGTAGTATTTTTAGACTTACAAATACCCTCAAAAATATTTCGGGCCCTTGTTTGATCTCTTTTCCAGTTTTGGTCAACATGAAACTTGTAGATCTCGTCAAGATCTACAACTTTCATGTTTTGAGTTTTCTCAAATTCGGCCATCTTGGCCCTCAAAAATAAAAAATTCCCTCGAATAAATCTGATTGGGCCACGTGGCCCATTCTGGGGGCTCCACGTGGCCCGCTTCTCCTTGCCCTATTCGCCCTTGATCTGGACCGTCAGATCTTCCCTGAGATCCAACGGCCCCCATCTCTCCACGCCAGCCGCTAGCCTTCCACCCTTCGATCTGACCCGCACCTAATCTACACCGCACGTGAGCGCTCTCACCAGAGCGTGCCATGTGTCGTCACTGATGCCCTCTGATCGCAATTCAGATCCTCTATCTTGGCCGCTGCTCCCGTTTCTTTCCTCTGCCGTTCGATCACTCCCCACTTCTCATCACATCCGTAGGATCGCGCTTTATATCCCTCTCGACACGTGGCAGCTTCATGACCCGCCGATCATATCGCCCCGATCTAATCGGGTCCGTCACTTAGCGCCTAATTGTCAGCCGTTGGATCTCAAGATCCAACGGCCGACAGTCATCGTCAACCTCGCAACACCCCGCTCTCACACGATCACCACCTCGCGCAACCCGCTCGCCCTTTCCATTTTCTCCACCTCCTCCGACCACCTCTTCCTTCGCCAACCGTTCCACGGTCTCCCCCTATCATCCACCTCCTCCGCGCATCACTCCACTACCCACGACTCCTCTCCAGTCGTCCCACATCAGCCCTCAAAACCACGTCGCCCACCACCACTTCCGCCGAGCTTCCCCTTCAAATACACCGGTCCCACGCCCCTTCGCCGGTGTCCGCCTTTACATGGGGTCTCGCCCAGCCCTCCGCCACCTCCCAGTGACAGGGGGAGGTGGCCGGATAGAGCGAAGATGACGAGGTCCCTGGTGAGACCCTCCGCCTTCGACGGTGGAGCTGCGGCGCCTCTTGGCGACCGCCCGAGCTGCATGGACCGGCTGGCCATGTCCAGCGAAGACCCGGGCATCAATCCCGATGTCCAGCCCAAGCCTCCGCTCCCCTCATCTCCGGTAAGCCCTCTTCTTCTTCCTCTGTAATTTTCTTTAATTTCTTTTAATTTTCCAGGTCTCGTCACATCCCCTCGCTCCGATGACCACTCCCTTAGATTCGCCTCCGTTCCCCCTTTTTCGCGCAACCTTCCGCTCACCTTCTCACTCTTCCATACCTCAGACCACTGTCACCCACCTCCTCCGCCACCCACGGCGGAGGAGCTCCGAGCTCTCCACATTCTCCACCCGCCTGAGCTCTCACTTCACTCACGCACGCACTCTATGCTTCGGCTATGCATTCCTAACCTGCAGGTACTCACGAGCCTTCAATGGTCGGAGCGCATGCCGGAGCCATCTTCGTCAACTTCACTCTCGACGTACGAGCTTCAATGGGCCAATCCAAGAGGCCTAACGTCTTCCCCGAGCTTCGAGCGACATCGACCTACTTTCAAGAAGCTTCGGGGAGGTCGCGCGCAGCCAGGAATGAGAGGCGGAGCTGAAGCTCCTTCGCCGGAGCGCGGCTCTCGCCACCAGTCGAGGATGAAGATGGAGGAGCAGTTGCCGTCGGATATTCAACATCTGACGGCACGGATTCAGCCACGTCGCTCAAGACCCGCCTCTCCAGCGACCGTTGGATCATCTCGATCCAACGGCCCCAGTACAGCCACGTCGATCCTTCAGAGGCCCATAGTGTCCATCCGATCACTACAATCGGATGGCTCATATTCAGCCACGTGTCCTCGCCATAGCAGCACCGAGCCTCAGCCACCGAGCCTCCAGGCTTGGATGTTCCGTGCCTTCTCCGAGCCTGCACGGAGCCTAGGACCGACCGAGCCTTAGCCGAAGCTTCATCCGAACCGCTGCCGAGCCCGAGCCGACTTCCAAGCCTGGAAGGCGCGTGCCTGGCGCGTGCCTTCTGAGCAAATTGCAGAGGAGCCCACCGTCTTCTCCAAATTGCAAGCAGGTCCCTCTCACGTGCACCGTGCGTGCACAATGGTCATTTTACAGGGAAGGTCCCAGTATTTCACTTATTTACATTTTAGTCCCTCCGAGGACCTGTTTGTAGGTATCTTTTTCATGTTTTCTTGCATTTATGCCCCTGTCTTCTTTTATGCATATCTTGAGCTACATAGCTCCAATCGAGTTGATTTCAGTTTCGTTTTGAAGCTCTTCTCATCCTCTTCATTATGGCATGCTTAAATTTTAAATTTGACACTAAGATCAGTAGTGTATTATTCTAATATCTAAGTGTCCTGATTGTTTTATTTGACATGCTTATTTGCCTACTTGCTTCATATGTGTAGAGGCTTCTTAAAGTTAACTCAGTTTAACTTGCATTTTTTTATGGCTCAAGTGACTATGATTTTGGGGCATATCATTCGCTTTGCATGATCATTTAATTGCATTATAAAAATGTTTAAAAAAATGCATGTTCATTTTTAATGCTTTGTGTTGTGTCTCTACATGATTTGACCTATATGCTTTAATTCAACACTTAATTAAATAGACTGAAATCCGATTAATACGAGAGAGGCTCGTGTCCTTGAGTTCGACCTTGGTTTCTTGCCAAGTAAAATAAATCACGATCATCTCATTTTGATTTATTATCGCATATCTTTAAATGAGGTGATCTCTTTGATGACCAAAATCGGCCCGACTGCTACGACATTTCCAAGTGCTAATTTAGCATTATTAAAGGGCCGATTTTGCGGTTCATCAATCCACATGCTGAGTTAGAAAATAAAGTGAATGTGCGCATGCTTGATAAAATAAGATGGGATTCTCAGTCTCGCTATATTTTTAGTAGTGGATGGAAGGAGAGAAGTCCATAGATAAACATGCAACCATCAGTTGTTATCTCCTTCGCAAGAACTAGAGGCTGGAGAACAAGTAGATCATAGGTATGTCTATCCATTATATATCTTTAAATTCTGTTAATAAGTTTAGATCGGGACAGAGAATTTTTCTGTGAACCTTTTTCTACAGAGCAACTATCTTAGTAAATTATAATTCTCGTACTCAAATAACTATTCTATAACTCTAGTCAGTGGAGGATCGATAGATTACAAGGTATCTTGGCAACGTACTTTCTCTCATGTGTTGATATATAGTGTATTTTTATATAACTAAAACAAAGAGGACTATTTCCTCCATGAATTAAACATTAGTATTACTAAGATATATGTGTGTGTTTATATTAACTAATCTACACATGCTTTCATAGTTGCGTTAGAAGAATCCTCAGAATTTATGAAATACAGAAATACGAAGAGTCGATGACTACTAATGAGAATGATAAATATGGATTAAAGAGAATAGGAGATATTTTTTCAAGTTGAGAAAAAAAGGATCTTATTGGTATTTTTCAACGAACAATTGACGTGTATATTATTATATATATTTAATTAGTAGAATTTGATCAAAAAAGATATTCTTGATTATTAATCCAATATAAATAGCTTTACATGGAAAGGTCTACTAGCAATACATAAATAATGGTTGGCATCTTAATATTAAACATGCTAGTAAAATACATTCAAACCCTTCGAGTAATCTAGACATTGAATAGCATAAGCAGAAAACACTAGAAGAGAAAGAGAAGTAGATACATCTGTAATGATGGTAATATGATTATATATGGTGATAACAATCATCATGAAAATTGAAGATACATGAAATAATGAGATTATTGCTATGTTTTTTTTGCATATTATTGTCTATAAAGAGTGTTTAAATTGGACAGAAATGCTTGTGTCACCAAACGATAAGTTTTATGCAATCCATTTATTAAAGTGAGCGTTAGTTTTGATCAACTAACATGATCATGATATATATATATATATATATATATATATATATATATATATATATATGGTAGTAATCTACTTAGATTCTGTCTCCGAAGCCTTATAACTCGCAAAGATGGAATCACATTTATGCATGCACACATGAGCTTTAAAGACTAGTCTCTAGATTTTGACCCTACATTTCATATCTTTAGGTAATTATAGGTGGTTGATCACACTTTTTAGAGCCTCACTCTAAAAGATATTAGGTGAGTGGTTCATAAGCTGAAGGCTTTATTATTATCATTATTTCATGCAAATATTTTTATGATGCAAGTTTTTAATATTTCAATTGGTTCTATATTTCAAGATTTTTAAGTATAATTGATGCTAAGTTCAACAAGCTTTATTCTTCCCCATTACGAATGTATGATCTATACATTTTTATGGTTTAGGTTTGCAAATTTAAATGATATGCAATATGAAGTTTTTAGATTTTATATGATTCTTGTTTAAGAATTATGTCGAGTTAAGCAAGTTATATATGATTCTTACGTTGATTATGCAAGTTGTATGATTAGATGATTTTTAAGTAAGATGCACACTGTGTCCTACACTCTAGGAAAGTCATGAACAAGTAAGAGGACTTTGGGTCCGCATTATGTGTGCAATGGCTTTGTGCCGTATGCAGGGTGTTCATTGGCCTTTGGGCCATCTGCACGTATAATAGTAAGATGAGGTCCTAGGTGGAGTTCGCTCTCCTAGGCTATAAGTAAGGCTAAGGTTCGCCTTAGTAGTAAGTATTCGCGAACTTATCAAGATATGTCGGGGTAGTATTGCATCATTAAATATGAAAATGTAACCTATATATTTATTTCCAAATAGCAAATGTGGTTTCAGAACAAGTTTTGGTTATTGTTACCCATTATTTTAGTTATAGTTAAGAATTATCAAGCTCTGGTTTGATTTTGTAAATACTATAAGGAAAATGTTTTTTTTTCTTGTTATACAGTAATCAAGTTTAAAATTTATAATGTCCATTATTTTTTTCAAGTTATGCTAGATAGATAAATTTTTATAATCATGTAGCTGGAGGTTAATTTGTGACCCATCCACTAGGTCTATGCGCATGTCGATGAGTTTAGGCTCACCACTCCAAATCAATATTTTTCCGGTACCTTAAAGAAAGGGGATATTAACCTAAGTAGACCAAGTCTGAAAGAGAAATATAATAAAAGAGGTTGTGCCATCATAAGTTATTTCTTATTTTATGATGTTTCTGGACCGTGATATTTTTTTCCAAGCTAGACCTATTTGGATTTTTGAATTGTTGATTTCTTCATTCGATTTTAAAATCAAATATGCAATAATATGTATCTTTTTATATTTGTTGGAAATGTACATGATTACGGTGACAAATTTATTACGAGTCACATCATTTCAAAATCTATTTTCCTTACCGGCTATTACTTTGTGCTATACATGAATGGTAGATTTTGTTAAGACAAATAAGCTTTAAGTCACGCTTGTTTCAAGGATTAGGCGGGAGGGGACATGACAACAACCCCATTTTTCTCATATATAACTTATCTTTGTTACCGTTTCTCATATTGTTTACAAGTGTATTTCACAAAGATACCCTTGTAAGTTTATAGTTTCACATAAATATCCCAACAAATATTTATTGACGTAAAATCGTTACAAAATTCTTCAAATCAAAATGCACTTTCATTAACACAATGTTAAGTTATACCATTAAAATTAAGATTTTTAAAAAGTAATATTATATCGCTTCTAATGCAGGAATGTAAAGAAGATATATATGTACCAATTTCGTATAATATTACATATTAAGGGCGTATATGGACCGGATTGGATCGGATTTTAGTATAATCTATGTCCAAACCAATCTTAACGGATTTTAACTTTTTTCAATTCAACCCAATTCATCAAATATTTGAATCCAGACCAATCCAATCTATCAGATTATACATTAGATCAGATTGGTTCAGATTTTTTTATACTTATGTATTCCATCTTAATTGTTTGCCCTCTCATGTTTGTATTTTATTGCACGCTAGCCCTTAATATTTAAATTATGGCTAAAAAAGGTCATTTCACAATGCAATAATACATGTCATTAACAATTTTAAAAGGTACGTTATGGTCATGAACTAAAAAAATCACTATACAGTTATTTTGTTGTTGGGGTTATGTGTAACATGTAGTTACGTAAAACTTACAAACGGTGTTAATTAAATTATTGCATTCATGTCATATTATGATTTTTTATTGATAGATTGGAGGGATTAGGGATGCAGACGGACGAATATTAATATGAGTATAGTGTTCCAATATCCTTATCTGATTTAAAATATGAATGCGATGCATATAAAGATATTGACGGATGAAAAATATATTACCATATGAGTAAAAAATGATATCGATATATAATGGATACCGATCACATAGGAATAATACTATAAGTACTATATATATTAGCTTAAATATACATATATTGGTTGGAATACAAATGATATAAATACTCTAAATGTGCTTATATCATAACAATTATATCAAATATGATAAAAAAAGATACACGATTATGTTATATAAAATTAAAAATAAATGTACAGCTATATTTATATATAAAAATGGATATACGGATACGAATATAAATTTGGGTTTACATGGATGTGATATCGATATCTGTATACATTTGAAAATGGATGCGGATACGGATGTGAACATCTGTATGATATGGATACAATGACGGATCATATTCAGATATATACATATCTATACAACTTGTAAATGGAAGATGGGGGACTATTATATACAACTTATTATTATGTATACTTAACTATTTATATACAATTCATATACTATTATAATAATAATAATATAATGGGTAAAGGGGTTGCCCCAATGGGGGAGCTAACTTGGCTCCCCCCACACCATTTCACCTACTTTTTTATTTTTTTGAAAATTTCTTCCGTGGATTTTCATCAATATATACCTATGTTATGTTATTAAAATTTCGCGCGAAACAGAGACTCCTACGATCTCCATCTAGAAAGGTCATTTTTAGCAATTCTGTTACCGTTAAAAATGAATGTCTGGATGGAGGCCGTAGGAGTCTCTGTTTCACATGAAATTTGAATAGCATAATATATGGATATAATGACGAATATTCACGGAAGAAATTTTAAAAAAAAAAGTAAAAAATCCCGATAAAACAACGTGAGGGAGCCAAGTTATCTCTCCGAAAGTGCAGCCCCATTTTACCTTAATATATGAAGAATTAATTGGGAGACGAAGGGGCCAAGCCTCCTCCCGCCCCGCCTCCCTTGTCTCCGTCCATGTTGCAATCGTCATCTCCACCGCAGCAGGCGGCAATAAAAAGTTTTCCTTGGTGAGCTTGAGGGTCGTGATTTGGACCGATAGTTACCTATCTTTGTATATTTTTCCCCGTCGTTGTTTTAGCTTCCAGTGCCATCGTGAGGACACCACGTGGAATGTTGACCACAGCTAAACAGCGTACATTACGTATCACACGAGCAATGGAAGATGATTAAACTTTGAGTCAAAATGAGACTTCTCACGGCAAAACTGGGAAAACAAAGATGCAAGAAACCCATAATGTCACAACCAGCAACAAGAAGAGGAATAACTCCCAGCCGTCCACGTCTACCAGCGCCAACCAGGGCACACAAGTTAGTGATGGGTCGGGCTGGTCCGATCTAACATATAATCCAATCCCAGCCTAAACATAACAAGGATCAAGCTTGGACCTCGTATATAGGCCGGTTTAATTTTTGAGCCGGGCTTGGGCTTGACTAAGTCCAGTTTGATAGAACCGCCAACCCACCCTAAAGATGGGCCCAAAAAAAAGCCCAACGATCTGACCCATTAGTCTGGTTAATCACTTATACAAACGAGTGGAACTCGTTTGTATCTCGAATCCGAGTCCAGACACCTCTCTCAAGTCTTCCTGCATTACGACATTTGAGCCTTCTTACCATATGGCTTCTAATTCTAGTGAAACTTTGGGGTCTCCCTTCCCCATCGATGCAACAACCAAGTCTAGCAACGTGACGACTTTAACCTGCGACAAGTCGTTGATCTTAATCTACGACCAATGATTACGTGTGATCTCACCCGATCACCCCTTCCCATTCCCATGGTAAGTACTCATTCATTCTTCTTTCATTTATAGTCTCTCTTGATAAAACTATAAACATATATGAGACAAACTCCCACGTCTTCTTGATTAAGTATTTCTTAAACTCAACATATATAATCGAAAGAGAATTACATCGTTTATTCATATACATTCATTCATAAGGGATGTGTTTCGAATAATACAAAAATCTAAAGAGATATACACCTTAAGCCAAATTATATATGTTTTCCCCTAATATTAATGTATCAATAATCAGTTAGCCACTTTTATCTTCTCTACTGAGCTTGCTGCTTGTGAATCTCCCATCAAATCTTGCAATCTTTGGTATAACTGTCACCATTGTAATCTTGTAGCTCGCTTTCTCGTTGAAATTGAATCTTGTAATATCGTAACTATCATTTTCGGAAGAGTTTTGTACAATTGAATTTGACAAAACCATTAAAATAATATAGTGGCATGAGGGAATAAATAATTTAATATTTGTTATCATATCTTTCGTAGCTAAATATATAACAATGAATATTATTCGTCATTTACTTCTTTAAATTCACAATGAATAATAGCATTTGTTGCTTTATCTCAGAATGAATCATATAAAAACAATTATTCATTGATTTTTTCTTCTAATCATTGAAAAATTTAACAATGATTATTATTTTTAACAAACAATTCAACAGAAAAATCATAGTTATATGTACCTTGAACAATAATTTGATACCCGTTAAGTACAAAAGATAATTCAACAAAAAATATCAGTTGTTATATCTTTAACGTCGAAAACAGGCAACAAATATTCAAACTATCTGTTGTCTTAGATCCAATTTCTTGTAGAAAATGCATCGAATGCGGTAAGACTTGAGAGCCGTGTGCCACACTCATGTTTGAGTGACAGACGAGTTGCACTGTGATATTTAAGTGATTAACCATTCTAATGGTTTCAGGCTCAACTCTTCTTCTGTTGGGAAAGGTGAATATACCATCACCTTCTAAGTATATGTAATAGCAATTTCATTAATTTTGGGCGCTTAGCCCCACCGATCCCCCTCCCTCCGTCCCTGGATGTAGGACCCTCATTAAAAGGAACTAGAGTAAAATCGCATATGTGAGATTGTTGCTATAACCGGAGAAAAGGGGAGATGAAACGACATATGTGCTCATGCAATAGCCGGAGGGAAGAGAGGAGAGAAGAAAGGCCAAATCGAGAGATTTTTCTGACAGGACGTCTCCATCACTTAAATGGCTTGTCATGACATCTTATATTTAAATTTCTCTGTCATGCCATCGGTTCGTCAATCGGCAAATTGTTTTTCGATCCATGCAATTTCTGACAAATTTTAATAAAATATTCCTTCATCCTTCTTTCGTCAGTCGTTTCGATTTTATATATATTAAAAATAATATATAATATTATTTCAGAAAACCTTTTGAATTTTATAACACTCTAATTTTCAAATAATTTTACATATTATTTTAAATAATACAAAATTCAAAAAATCGAAATAATATTATATATTATTTTTTAGTATTGATCGGTAAACAATTCGTCGATAGATGTCCTGACTGGGAAATTTAAATCTCAGATGCTCTAATAAGGCATTTAGATGATGGGATGCCATGTCCCGGAAATTCCTCGACAAAATCATTGAGGGTGGAAGTGGATGGAAAGGAGAAGCTCCCATGTGGCAAAATCTGGGTGAGGTACTCTGCTTTAGGAAAGATCGATGTAGATAGTTGAAATCCAGCTCTCAAAAAATTTTCCTTCTATATTCCAATTAAGATACTGGAGCAGGACTTTCTATTTCTCCAAGATTAAGTCAGACGCCAGTGCAATGTGTGGGGGCGTGCATCTTTCTTTATCAATAAATTTACAACATCTTTTCATAATTTTCCCGTAGTGGACGAATTCAAATAAGCAAAGATAGACCACAGCCATTTCACAAACAAAAGTCAAACTGCAATAGCCTACTCTCATAAGCGACGAAGAATTGTTCCAACAGTCTTAAATATCACGGAGTTGCATTCTGACTTTTCTGTGCACGATCAATTGATATTTCGGAAAAAAAAAACACCCGATCTCGAATCCGGTCTCTCCCTCCCCACCATAAATACATGGAGTGGCACGGCCAATTTCCTCAAGAACATGGGTCCTCCTCCTCTCGGTCTCCTCCAATTACTCTTGCTCTGTTTCGCGCTTGCCACACATGGCGTGCGGGGCTATCGCCTGCCCGTGATCAGCGAGCAGCTCTACAACTCTCTCTTCCTTCACAAGGATGATGCCGCATGCCCGGCGAGGGGTTTCTACCCTTACGCTGCCTTCGCTGAAGCCACGGCTCTCTTCCCTCGATTCGGGGCGGTCGGGAGCCCCGCTACCCGGAGGCGCGAGGTAGCCGCCTTCCTCGCGCAGATATCCCACGAGACCACAGGCGGCTGGGCAACCGCACCCGATGGACCTTACGCATGGGGCTTGTGCTTCAAGGAGGAGATAAGCCCGGCAAGCAACTACTGTGACTCCACCGACACCCAATGGCCGTGCGACCCCGGGAAGTCCTACAAGGGAAGGGGACCCATCCAGCTGTCCTGGTAATTAAATTTAAAACCTCCTCCTGATTACGGATGTAAACATATACCGATATATCCGTATCCGATCCGACACTGTATCTATTTTATATAGATTTTGACATTATCCGTTTTAAAATGAATACGAATATGTATATCGTTTTGATATCGGCAAACCTCCGTACATGTATTTGTATATCTATTTTCATATATAAATATAGTTATAGATTTATTTTTCATCCTAGATAACATAATTCTCTACCTTCTTTTACCATATTTATATGATTTTTACGATACAAACACATTTAGTGAATTAATATCATGTGTTTTCCATCCAATTCTTATATATTTAAGTCGATTTTACAGAGTATTTCTAACATTACTCGTGTACAATCAGTATCCGTTTTACATCTGTATCTCTTTTTTAAAGACATGGTTAGAGAGTTTTGATATCCGTTAATATCCATATCCGTAACCGTATTCATATTAAAAAATGGATACAGATACGGTAATTCTTATATCGGTATCCGACCCTTTGCATCCCTGCTCGTGACATATCGACCAACTCTTTCCTGCCACACAACCTTACCGTGCAAGTGATTACTTTCTGCAGGAACTACAACTACGGTCCCGCGGGAAGGGCCTTGGGGTTCGATGGCCTGGGCAACCCGGAGATCGTGGCTAACAATTCCGTCATCGCATTCGAGACGGCGTTGTGGTTTTGGATGACCCCGCAGCCGCCTAAACCGTCGTGCCACGACGTCATGGTGGGACGATTCCGGCCGTCGGCAGCGGACGTCGCCGCCAACAGAAGTGCAGGCTTCGGTCTGGTGACCAACATCATCAACGGGGGGCTGGAGTGCGGGAGACCCGGCGACTCTCGGGTTGCTGATAGGATTGGGTTCTACCGGAGATACGCGCAAATCCTAAACGTAGATGTTGGGTCCAACTTGGACTGTGCTAACCAGCAATCATACTGAGCTAAGTTGGCTGACGCCAACGGAAAAATAATAAACTGTTCTATTTCTCCGTCAGTCAGTTGTCTTAAATAGGCAGTATAAAAATGTTAGCCGTTTATTTACGTCTACGAAGTCAACTCTTTGGAAGATTTCCGTGATCTTGATAAAGTTGACCTGAGTGCTTTTACTTTGTTGAAAGGTAAGCAACCTGCATTGTCGGCCATGTTTCTTTAATGGATTGCTGTTGGACTCCGTCTTTGAATAAATCCCACTTCTTTTCTCTAAGACTTTTCCGATTTTCCGCGGTTATTGGGTAATGATTGCGGCTGTCGAAATTAAAAAGGTTGTAACTCATTGCGGCACAAAAAGGGAGATTTACAGTAGAGGTGATGTAATCCTCTTAGTTTTTTTGGTTTTGATTCTAATATCCAATTCAATCTTATACTCTATATATCTTTCAAATTCACCTCAAATCTGAGCTTATTGGCTACTTCATCGTAATGATTTAAGATTCAGGTCTTTTTTAAATGAAATTTAAGTTGCTTATATCTTGATCAAGTGTTAAATCATTAAGATAAAAATAGAAAATAAACTTGAATTTGAGTAAAATTAGGAGGATATATAAAAATTAATCTAAAATCAATATATAATGTTGGATTTTGAAAGCAAAATCTCAAAAAAGAGAAGATTACAACACTATTAGACAGTCTTCACTTTCGGTCTTAATGAATGGGAGGTCGGAGGGGGGCTCTTTCCAGCCACAAAGAGGTGTACGGCAGGGGTGTCCGTTGGCACCCATGCTCTTTGTGTTGGTGGTAGACGCGCAGGCAGTGATGTTCAGACAGGCAGTTGACGGTGGCTGGTGTGAATGATTTCGGCTGGACGATATATTGGTGCCCTTGCTTCAATATGCTTACGACGCAGTGCTCTTTTTAGATGGATCTGAGGAGATGATGGGTAGGTCGGCTCAGTAACTTGATATCTTTAGCAGATTATCAGGGTTGGAGATAAACCTGCAGAAGTTAGTTGTCATCACATTTGGTCTTCAGCATGAAGAAAGGATTAGGATAGCAGAGACGCTCGGTTGTCCGTTAGGTGAGCTGCCGATTTCTTATTTAGGCCTCCCACTAATGGTGGGCAAATTGAAAGTAGCGGACTGGGAAGTCGTGATCCAAAAGATAGAGAGTAAGCTCGCAGGTTAGAAGGCGATCTCCCTATCTAAGGAGGGGGAGGGGAAGTTGGTCTTGTTAAAACATGTCCTATCCTCCATTCCAGTATTCTTTTTCTCAACCATAATGGTACCGACAGGGGTTAGAAAGAATATTGAAAAGCTGATGAGACGTTTCTTTTGGTCAGATGGAAAGCAACAGAAGGCAGGCATGCATTTGGTGGCCTAGGAAGAGATCATGAGATCTAAGGAGCAGGGAGGTTTGGGCGTATGGGATTTGGAATGCATGAACAAGGCTTTGCTAGCTAAATGGGTATTGCGAATTTGGGGTTCGTCTTCAGACCTGACAACTAGATTGCTGAGGAAGATTTATAGAGTAAAAGGGGCCCTGGTGGTTGAGGTTACTCGATTTAAGTCTCCTTTATGGCATGGGGTACGAGAGGTACTGAGGCACATTTCCCATAGGCTAACGCCTCGAGTGGGAGACATGAGAGATTTCAGATTTTGGAGAGATGATTGGACAGGGGAAGGCACCCTGGAGAGGCGATTTCCGAGACTATTCGCAATGGCTACATCGAAGGAGAACTATTTGAGAGATTATATGCGGGATGGTGAGTGGAGGATACCTTTTCCTGCGACCCTCTCGGATAGGAGACCGGAGGATTTGGTTAGTCTGTTGGACGCGGCTCACTTGTCAGGTGATCTCTCTTCAATCAGAGATCATTATATATGGTCGGGTTCTAGATTCTCAGACAAACGGTTATATGATGAGTTGAGAAGTAGTGGAACGGAAACAACTGACCCAGAATTCTGCAAGGATACGAAGGTTATATGGGCGATCAAGATACCAAGTAGGATAAAAGTTTTCCTTTGGTGACTCAAGAAGAATATGATTTGTGATAAAGTTAGGAGGACGAACTTATTAGGGACTCATGATGTGAACTGTGATAGGTGTGGTGAACATGCGGAGACTGCAGAACATCTTTTCTTCACGTGCGAGGCTTCAGTGAAGGTTTGGAGGGAGATGGCTTTTTCGTGGGTCGATGTGAGTGGATCGACGAACTTCTGGGAGGCAATTAGTAGGGTGGGAGGAAATTCCACGGACGACATCTCAACCCTTTTGCAGTAATCTGGACAATTTGGCTAGCAAGAAACGAATTGCTCTTCACGAATCACCTTTTTACGCAGAAAATGTTGTTTCACATTGTAGGGCTCTATTAAGCCTGTGGGATTCTAGATAAAGATCGATGTAAATTTATTTTTATATAATATATATTTTTAGCAGTGACTCCTAAATTGGGAGATCACCCTCTTTGGCATAAAAAAACACTATTAGAATCTCCTCTTCACGCGAAAAGAGGAGGCAAATGTCATTCCTCAAAGAGATAATAGTATAGGTAGTTGTCAAGTAAAGGCAACACGTCATGTCAATTGTCTCATCACTCTTTACAACTGGGTGTTCAGTAGCATGACACGGGATAAATAGGGATTAAGCTATTGTATCCCTCGTTTATGTTCATTTGTAGAGATATGATTTTGTGTAGTAAGGAAAGATAAATGTTAGTTATTTGTTCTTTGTCCGATTAGATAAGAAGGGAAACACAATCTAAATTAGTTGTGTTAGATATAATTGTTAGAAAAGTATCAATTATTGGTATTTGTATGATTTGAGAGGATGATGATGGAGGAATAAAGGATCAAACCCTGTGTATACGTTGACTCCAGTGTCCACACATTGATCATTTTGAAATGGATAGAAATTTGGATGGATAAGAAGGGATACATGCAGCCTATAACAAACTTGAACTTGAGCCATCTTCCACTTTAGAAGAAAACAGCAACAAATTCATGGGAAATTTGTTGGACACAAAACTAATAGAAATAATATGAAACGATAGTTTGTAAGATTCACATTATTCGAAGAGTTGACCTTAACCTCCCATCCTCTGCAGAAAAATTAAATAAATTGAAGGCTGAAGAGATGTTTTACCTTAACAACGACCACTATACTATACTTTGTTGTGTTGGATGCGACTGGTGATGATTCTTTTTCAATTAACAATCGATATTTCTCATAAAAAAACTCAATCACTGTGTAAAATCAGAAGTTCCATCGTTACAATAACGACAAACGAATGCTTGCAAAAGAAGACTAGTTAATGACATATCACGACTCTCTATTCCAATGAGCATACGGATTTCCACCACAAATCGTGTAATTTTCCATATCACGTCGGGAGTCTCGATTATTTCGCTACATGATCCTGAGTGCTCGATCAACCTTGCTCTTCACCTGAAATTGACAAAAAATATTTTTTTCATGAGGCTAATGCCCAGTATGCATCGGGGTTTATGCATGAGAATTCTAACGATATTGACCCATTGTCATTTATGTACTTGAATTTTCATGGAAAATAGGATTGTGTGCCTAGTTGTTCTCATGCATGTCTAAGTTCGTTCCCTACCATATGTATTTTTTGTTTTTCCGTAACCATTGGAGTATATATGTAATATGCATAAGAATATCTATAACGTAGATTTTTCATCTTGCGAGACATATTTCATATGTTTCATGACATTACTCATTTCTTTTATCATATAAATCAGTTTGCATGTTAGCCCCTTTAAGATGATTTTGCATGACTTTCTTTGACTTACTTTTCTTAAACCGTTATGTTGCATGATTTTTCGTAACATTTGCAAATATAGCTTAACATTACAACATTTTCAAAAATGCCCTTAAAATCATAGTATTTGCATATGTGCCTTAATATTTGATGGCCTTGATGCCTTTACCGTCGACACTCGCAGTTCATGAACATAACATACATTATAGTGTAGCTACAACTGTAAATGACTTATTTTTTTGCCTCAGTCAGTCCCTTGAACAATATGTTCCTGGAAGGCGTTGGCTCCTTGAAGCTCACGATAATTGGGCTCAAGATGGCTCCCATCATTAGGTGTAGTACTTAACTCCACTTAGCGTTATAGTACCATATTCATGAAATTTCAGTTCTTTATAGCATTCCTTTTCCATGTAATAGTTATATATATATATATACACACACATGTATATATTCTTTCCTTTCCACCAACCAACTTTTTCATAATGGTGAGAATAATATCATTAATTCTAAGTTGGTGAAAAACTTTAACAATAATTCTTCTGAATGTACTGTAAAATAAGTTCTATTCAAAAGAAAACACAACTTCTTCGTTTTTCTCAATAACAAAGATTACTTTCAGTGGTGAGAGGAATACATAATTCGTAAAAAGATAGTTAGTACTAATAGTTCAATAAATAAATATTGATACTTTTAGATGTAGTTATTGCATATTTATATATATATATATATATATAACCAATATCCATCAACTATAAAGTGCGTAGTATTCATTAGAACATACATATTCGTAAACCAATATCCTTGAAGTGCATGGATTCTGTTTTAATGCAAAAACAATCATGTCATATAATACAAATAATGACTTGGTTAAACAGAAGGCCACTCTGTTTTTTTCTCCGATTATGCTTAATATCCCGACTGAATAAATTCATAGTGGCATAAAATCAAGGTACTTGAATTGAATCGACCCAGCCTTTTTTGTTAGTCAGAGGGATATTGACCATTGGTTCTTTGAGTAGACCAATCAACATTAGAAAATAATCTCTTTCACCTTCATGTGATTCTTTGAAATATTACTGCCAGAGTACATCCAACTTCACAAATCCATGACATTACTTCCCTACATTTTAGTTCCATGAAAATCGACTTATATGTAAACTTATGAATTTAATCCCCTTCCCACGGATGTGCAACATGATATGCATAAAACATACGAGTCATCTAAACACCGAATAACGTCTTTGAGTATGACGAGACCCAACATGATATTACATAATCCCTCCGTTTACCGTTAGCAATGGCCGAGCAAAAAAGTATACACTCATGCAATTTCATGTGACAAGATATATAACAAGCAAGATTATGGTCGGTAAATGATCTTCGATATATTGATAGCAATTCTAAGGATTTAACACATATATTTGGATATCTTGTTCGGAATCAAGTTATGATAATCCTACGAACCGACACATACATTTATAGATTGTAATCCTAAGTCGATATATACCTTAGATCCAAAATTCGCCTCCTAGAGTCATAGTTGTTGTGACTCCCAGACAATCTTTGCCGATGTGTGCCTTCTCCGTTTCAATGTCGACGTCTCTTGCAAGAAGGAACCTCTTCCGATAAGGCCTCTCTCTCCAACTCTCTATCTCTCTCTTAAAAGAAAATGGGAGGAGTGACATGTGATTTGAAGGCATTAGGGTTCTTTTTATTGTTAATAAGAGGAATCGATAGTTTATTAAATATCATTTAATTGATATTCTAATTTAGATTGCCTTCGTTATGCAAATGAGAAGAATAAAGAAACCTGATTAGGGACAAAAATTGCAGTCGTTACAATAATCATGAGTCTTTTTGCTATCCTATATGAATGAATATGACTTTCTTCAAAAAAAATGAGCGGATAGTCTGGAGAAAGGTAAAACTAGTAAACAGTGGTATAACCACAAGAAGAAAAGTAAATATTCGTATAACCACAAGAAATAAACTAAGCACACAGAACTTAAGTAAATTTTAATATCTACAAAACTATCGTAGATCCATTTCCATTGCCACCTAAAATTCCATTCGATTGTAACAGTGGGATATTAATTTTTTTTACATTTATGCTGCTCCGAGTTTCTCCAATAACACTTATATCATTAATTTTTTTACATTTATGCTGCTCGGAGTTTCTCCAATAACATTTATATCATTAATTTCTTTGCAATTACACTTGCCTTTATACTCTTAGCAAATTCATACTAGTGCCCTTAGGTTAGTGCCCTTAGGTCATGTTCGGTTGGGGTTTTATCCTTCTTGAGGGTTTACCCTCCAAAACCACCATTTTCTGGATATTTTTTTAATAATTATTAAAATATTCTTAATTAATTAAATAACCATCAAGTTATAATATTTAAAAATATAGTCATCAATCGGTATTTAAGGTACCGATTTGGGAAGTAATGTCCAAATCGGCACCTGAGGTGTCGATTTGGAAACATGAGGGATAGACTTGCAAATTACCCAATGAGTTTGCCCAAATCGGCACCTCAGGTGTCGATTTGGGCATCCTCAATGAGAAATTTGCATTTCCATCATTTGGACCATTTGTTTCCCATCCCCTCGTTTGTTATCAATAGTTTTTTCAACTAATCTTTTTTGTTATCAAAAGTAGAGCATTACCACGATGATATAATTACATTCGAATGATAAATGCATATCTTTTCTATTATTTAAATAATTCTTTTCAAAATTTTAAATTTTGTTATAATTCTTTTCCTTCATTATATTTTATATTAAATCCCTTATTCTAATTAATTATCCTTATACATAATAATTATCACTTATTCAATTTAATTCTAGAGTGGTCAGACCAACGCTGACTAACTATGAAAAAGGATTGGATACATATCAGATATGTCAATTTTCGTATCCATATTCACACTGCCTATATCGAATATGAATAACAATCTGCGTACGGATATGAGTCAAGATGAAGATTTAGGGAAACATATAACTAGATACGAATTCATATAGAATATTCATTGAATTAAATCTGAATCGAATAAAAAATGAATAAGAATATTGATTGACTAAAGATCGGATACGAGTATGATCGAATAAAAATCAATGTCATTTAAGAATCATATAATTGGAATACATATTATTAAGGGATTTTTACCCGGCAGACCCTGTAATCTTTTGCAATTACCGCTACGACCTCTGAAACATCGATATTCCTCCCACAACCTCGTAAACTTGCTAACTCTTACCTTACAGACCCTGTGGTTAACTCCCATCCATTTGTTCGTTAAAACTAACCGGATTCCGTTATATTCGTTTACATTATACCCATTTTGTTTGTCAAATTTACATTCAATGCCATTCCCCAGATCTTCTTCCTCTGTGTATCTTTTCCACCCCCACACCCTTGCCCTCCCCATCGTCCTCCTCGAAGCCCGACCCTCGTCGCGCTGCCCAAAGCCCCAGACCAACCTCCCCTGCTCCCCCTCCTCACCGCCTGAAGTCTGGCCCCGCTCGCATCTCCTGCCCCATCCCACTCCTCTGCTGCCTTCCTCCCCCCCGACCCCGCATCCCCCGCTTGAAGCCAACCCCCATCCGCCCCGCTGCCCCTCCCCCCCCCCCCCCACGAAGCGTCGCCTCCCGCCCGCATCCCGGCGTCGGCTCCCCTGCTTTCCCCCCTCCCTCCCGCATCCCGGCGCTGCCTCCCCTGCTTTCCCCCCTCCCACCTGTCGGTCGAAGACCCCTCCCCTCCCCCGGAGCCGTCTACCCTGCTTCGAAGGAACCGCCCAGCGTTGCCTCCCCTGCTTTCCCCGCTCCCGCCCGTCGGTCGAAGACACCCCCGGAGCCGCCTACCCTGCTTCCCTCCCCCCCCCTTGCGGATTCAAAGGAACCCCCCAGCGTACCTCTCCCATGCTTTTTCCCTTCTCTCCCCCGGAGCTGCCTACTCGATTCGAAGACCCACCCCTCTCGTCTGTCGTTCGATTGAAAGCACCCCCACTCTCCGGCATGTCGCTCGATCCGAAGCCCCCCTCCCCCCGTCTGCCGCTCATCCAGCAAGTACGAAGAAGGAAGGAGATTGAGTGGAAGGGGAAGGAGGAGGAGAGAAGAAGAAAGGAGGGGATGTGGAAGAAAACCCACCCTTGGATTTGATAGTGTTAGATTAACTCAACTTAAACTCAAACTAGTTAGCTCAAAAAGTCTCAAATTAACGGTAGGGTCTATAGGGTAAGACGGAGCAAGTTTACGGGGTCGATGAAGGAATATCGATATTTCAGAGGTCGTAGCGGTAATTGCAAAAGCTTACAGGGTTTGCCGGGTAAAAATACCTATTATTAATTATATTGTAAGGGATTTAATTATATATTATATTATAAGTATACATATTATTAATTAGAATAAAAGATTTAATATATAGAGATTTTATCACTTGTGCCCCTCCGAGATATCGCAATATCAGTTATGCCCCTATCTTTTTGGTAATATCAGTTGTGCCCCTCACTTCTTTCTCCGTCATCAGTTGTGCCCTTCCGTCAGATTGACCATCAAAAAAATTAAAATAACCATGGTTTATTCAAACCATGGTGTGGTTAAGAAGGGTATTATGGTCAGAATAAAATTAGAGGTCAATCTGGGAGGATGGCACTGGATCTCGGTTGCTTGGAACCATCCTTGCCGAAGTCCGAGCTTGCCACGGCCTTCGAGGTCGCGGGGGCCATCAACGCGCAGCGGGGAGCCACGTGCTCTCTGCGGTGTGGAAGCTGGGGCTCGGGAGTAATGGCTGCAGTGGTGCGGGAGAGGGCTAGGGAGGAAGTGATGGGCGGGGGTCGGGTGGGGGAGGAGGTGGCGGAAGGAAGGGATGGGGCTCAGGAGGAGGTGCGGGAGAGGGCTGGGGAGGCAGAGCCGGGCGGGGGTCAGGTGGGGGAGGAGGTGGCGGAAGGAGGGGCTGGGGCTCGGGAGGAGGTGCGGGAGAGGGATGGGGAGGCGGAGCCGGGCGGGGGTCGGGTGGGGGAGGAGGTGGCGGAAGGAGGGGCTGGGGCTTGGGAGGAGGTGCGGGAGAGGGTTGGGGAGGCGGACCCGGGAGGGGGTCGGGTGGGGAGGAGGTGGCGGAAGGAGCGGCTGGACGACCCACCCGTGCAGGAGGGCGGTCAGTGGAGGTTCCAACCCACGACAGAGGGCGACACACACCCTCACGCGGAGGTTATGGAAGGCGTAGGTTGATGTCGGTTCTCGAGGAAGGTGACAGAACTCTTGTGGTGGAGGAAGATGGCCGACGACTCTAGAAAGGGGGAGCAGTGCGCTGGTGCAGGAGGTCACGACTGCAGCGACTGGCACGAGGTGGCGCTGGGTGGTCGCGCAACCGACGCGACTGGCTTTGGTCGAAGGAAAGCAGATGGGGAAGAGGAGGGAGAAGAAGAGGATGGGGAAGAAGGTGTAAAATGACCATGAAACCTTATTTTAAAAATTAATGCCGTTAATGTCCTCAAAGTTAACGTCCGTTTGCTTTGTGGATGGACGGTCACTAACCCGAGGGGCAAAAGTGATAAAATAGCAAGAAGTGAAGGGCACAACTGATATTACCAAAAAGATAGGGGCATAACTGATATTGCGATATCTTGGAGGGCACAAGTGATAAAAATCCCTAATATATAATATAATGACGGAAAAGAATTATAACTAAAAAATTAAAATTTTGAAAAGAATTATTTAAATAATAGAAAGGATATGCATTTATCATTCGAATGTAATTATATCCTTGTGGTAATGCTCTACTTTCGATAACAAAAGAGGTTAGTTGAAAAAAACTATTGATAACAAACGAGGGGATGAGAATACAAATGACCTAAATGATGGAAATGCAATTTTTCCAATGAGGATGCCCAAATTGGCACTTGAAGTGCGGATTTGGGCAAACTCATTGGACAATTTGCATGTGCATCCCTCGTGTTGGACATTACTTCCCAAATCGGCACCTCATGTGCCGATTGATGGCTGTATTTTTAAATAATTATGACTTGAAGGTTATTTAATTAATTAAGAATATTTTAATAATTATTTTTTTTAAAAAGTCCCAATTTTCTCTTTCTTGCGGGACATACTATCTATTCTTTATTTAAATATTAAATAAATTACTTTTCTTTCATCTTTTCTATCAAAAAATAATATATTATACCATCATATCATCTAAAAATTATAAACTACTCAACTTCTACTCATTTTTTCAAAATTCAATACAACCATATCACAACAAATCACCTTCAGTTTAACTTTCTATCCAAATACCAGAACACAAAAATGGATTACCACGTACCAATTTAATCCACCTTAACCCACGTATCAAACGCACTCTTGGGCCCGTTCGGTAGAAGAACAAGCAGGAATAAGGATGGGGAATAAGGGGAATAAGGAGAATAAGGGTCTATTCTCCGTTCGGCTGGAGGATAAGAATAAGCAGAATAAAGTGAAATAAATGTAGGTAAGGTGGGATAAAGATAATAATAAGAGTGAAATAAGATGAAATAATGGGGAATAGTCGTACCACGGGGAAGCGTGTTGGGGGCTTATTCCCCTTATTCCATTCCTCTTTATGACCCAAACGAACATGACCTTATCTTATTATGCTTGTGCTCCAATATTAAGCTAATGCAAGGACGAAACTGGGAATTATGTGAGAATATAGGAGAACACGTGTAACTAAAAAAATGAAGTCCACAAGTATTATTAAAAAAAAGTCAAGAAGACACAAGTATAATGCATCATATTTTAGCTATCGTTATTGGAAAAATTCATGTGGTGATTTTTGTTATTCCGAATTCGCCTTAATTATGTATTGCATCATATTGTATCTACCGTTATTTGCATCAATGTCAACTCCAGCGTAACGAGACCTTTCAAATAACTGCATCGAGCTCGAAGTTCTGATACTGCATTTGTCTTGATCTCTGGACCTGTGAGATGTTATCCGCTGTTACAAAACATAGTCCCACATCGCTTGGTCTGAGGGGCCCGACTCAGTTTCCACTCAATATAAGGACACCGTTGCCTTGCTTTAGAAGGCACGCAGCTGCGTGGTGGGTACAGAGCGAACTATTCTTTCGCCTTTTACTAAAGAATACCGTGTACACGCCACATTAAGCAGCATACGATTATTTTTGGAGGGTTCGTTCCTACAAAGGTTGGGCCCAATAATAATTATAAAAAAGATTTGGTATATTTGCACTCATAATAGCTATTTCCCTAAAAATTTAACACATCTGTTTTGCTCCCTTTCAACTCAACATTAGCAGTTAAAGAGTGTTTCGTTTGTCTAATTCGTGGTCCATAAAATTAATATTTTTAATTGCCATTTAAACCTTCTTCTCTTAGCTGTTTAGATTTCTCAAACACCACTCATCATGGTAAGTGTCACAGGGGTAAATGTCAAACTTCGATTTTTGAGACTAACCTATGCGGCGTTAGCTTCTCGCAAGCTAACCAGCCTTTCCCGATGCGTGTATGATGCACACCAAGCAACCACGCCGCTAGAGTTACTCGAAAACAAGCACTCAAGCACAAGGACACAAGAGCTATTGGCACAAAACCCTTTTGTATTGCAAGAGACTCACTCTTAGTGTGATATCTACAAATGAGCTCTACCCCTCCTTATATAGATAAGCCGGGGGTATATGAAAGGATACCATTATTACATGTACAATGAATAGTCATTACTCTTCGTCTTCTACGGAGACCCTTCATCTTCCGAGGTTACTCTTCGTGCACATGACTCTTCATTTCGCATCCTTTCGTCTTTTGCAACCGACGCCATGCCACCCGCTCCGTCAGCATGCCATGTCGTCTGCCTCATCATCACGTCATGTCATCATGCCACGTCATCAGTGGGCCCTACGCTCCAACGTAGGATATAGCAGTTCGAGCTCCATCAAGTGCCGCCGAACACTTGTACTGTGCCAAGGGGAACCCGCACTCCTGCGGTAAACCCCCGTCCTTAGCCATCCGCAAGCTAAGGGGAAGTCCTCCAGAACTTCATATGGTAGCCACCGAACCACACGGGCGTGCAATACCGTATTGCACGCTATTCCCGTACCTCGGGAATTGGGGGTGTTACATGCCTCCCCCACCTGATCCATCAGGCGTCCTCGACTGATCCTGAGTCTTCAAGAAGTCCTCGATAAGGTCCTCGAACTGCCACAGGGTTGTATCTCGTTCCCAGCTTCCCTCCTCCTTCGGGAGTCCCTTACATTTGACAAGGAAGAAGATCCTCCGGTTCTTCTTGCTCTGACCCTTCACGCGTCTGTCAAGAATCTTCTCAGCAACCCTCGTATGCTGAACCCGGACGTTAGGAGGGGCACGTTTCGATGCCCTCCTAGTGTTTTCTTCGGTGTCCTCATGGTACTCCTTCAGGAAGCTGGCATGGAATACGGGATGCAGCTTCAGTCTCTCTGGAAGACGTAGTTGATAGGCGAGCGGTCTCACACGTCGTACTATTTCAAAGGGTCCATCGTAACGAGGAATCAACCCTTTTTGCGCCGTCTTCCTTAGAATTTTCTTCCAAATCTGGGGAGTAAGCTTCAGCAGCACCTTCTCCCCAACTTGGAACTCGACCGGCCTACGGCTCTTGTCAGCCGCCTTCTTCATCCTGCGTTAAGCGTGAGCCAACGCATCCTTTACTTCCTCCCACCGATCCTGCCTTTGCATTGCAAAGCGATGTGCAGCGGGGCAATGTCCTTTACAATTCTGCTTAGCCACTTCATGCGGTGTCACGGGTTGCCTACCCATCACGATCTCGAATGGACTCTGGCCTGTGGTGGAGGTCTGCTGCAGGTTGTATCAGAATTGGGCAGTGTCCAGTAAACTAACCCAATTGGCTGATTGGTCGTCACATAATGCCTCGGGTACTCTTCCAGCAAGGCATTAATCCGCTCCGTCTGACCATCCGTCTGCGGGTGATCGCTGGTAGAGAATTTGAGATCCGACCCCAGCATCTCAAATAAGGTCGTCCAGAACCGACCTATAAATCGGGCATCGCGGTCGCTCACGATGTCCAATGGTATCCCCCAGTGCTTCACCACGTTCTGCAAGAACAGCTTCGCCGTGGTCTCTGCCGTGCACTCCTAGGGTGCTGGTACGAAGATCGCGTATTTGGAGAAGCGATCAACTACCACCATCACCGCATTATTCCCATCCACCTTAGGGAACCCAGTGATGAAGTCCATGGAGACGCTCTCCCACGGACGTGAAGGAATGGACAGGGGCTCCAGCAATCCTACCGTCTTCTTCCTCTCTATCTTGTCTTGTTGGCATACAAGACAAGTGCGCATATAAACTTCCACGTCTTCCTCCATCTTCGGCCAGAAGTACCTTGAGGAGAAGAGTGCCAGCGTGCGCTCCACTCCTGGATGACCAGCCCATTGTGCGTCGTGTGCCTCCTTCAGCAACATTTTCCTCAAGCCGTCGCTCGAGGGGACATAGGGCCTCCTGCCCTTCGCATAGAGGACGCCTTCCTCTATCCAGAATCTCCGGACTTCGCCATCGTTCACGTGTTGCACCAAGCGTGAAGTGACCGGATCCTCCTGAGTTTGCTCCCGTATGCGCTCCAGCATGTCTCCAGACACGCGGGTGATTGATGCAATCACCGCGACCTTCGGCTCCTCTGGTTCACTCATCCTCGAGAGAGCGTCTGCTACCTGGTTGGTCCGTCCAGGCCTGTAGCGAAGCTCGAAGTCGAACTCGGCAAGAAAGTCTTGCCATCGCGCCTACTTGGGAGTCAGCTTCTTTTGTGAGGCAAAGCAACTCGTTGCCACATTATCCGTCTGAACTACGAACTTTGATCCGAGAAGATAGTGTTGCCATGTTATCAGACAATGGACCACTGCAGTCATCTCCTTCTCGTGCACGGAGTACCTACTCTCCGCTGGATTCAGTTTGCGGCTCTCGTAAGACATAGGGTGCCCATCTTGCACCAATACACCTCCAAGTACATGATCGGACGCGTCGGTGTGGACTTCGAACGGGTTCTCGAAGTCTGGAAGTCACAGAATTGGTTCTTCCACCACCGCCCTCTTCAGCTTCTGGAATGCCTCCTGGCATTCACGCGTCAATCTCCAAGGCTGATCCTTCCGAAGCAGGTCCGTCAGGGGTGCCGCTTTCTTGGAATATCCCTTGATGAACTTCCTGTAGTAGTTCACCAATCCGAGGAAGGATCGTAGCTCCGTCGCTTTTGTGGGGATTGCCCACTCTTCAATCGCCTATGTCTTTCTTGGCTCCATGCGTATCGTGCCTCCTCCCACGATATGCCCAAGAAAGGAGATGGTCTCCTAAACAAAGGCGCACTTTTCCGGCTTCAAGTATAGCCGGTTCTGCCTCAGCTTCTCGAGCACCATCCGCAGATGCTTGACATGCTCCTCCAAGGTCCTGCTATACACTACTATGTCATCCAAGTACACTACAACAAACGAGTCGATATACTCGCGGAAGACATCATTCATAAGTGTATAGAACGTTGCCGGGGCATTAGTTAACCCAAACGGCATTACAAGGAACTCAAAAGACCCATAACGCGTAACACACACAGTCTTTGGCTCGTCTCCTTCCTTGATTCGGACCTGGTAGTATTCCGACCTGAGATCCATCTTCGAAAAATACTTGGCTTGGCCCAAGCGATCGAACAGGTCTTCAACATTAGGGACGGGGTACTTGTTCTTCACCGTCACCTTGTTCAGCGCGCGGTAGTCCACGCACATCCGCATGCTCCCATCCTTCTTCTTCTGTAATAGCACCGGTGCTCCATACGGTGCTTTGCTTGGACGCATCAGACCAGCGTCCACTAGCTCCTTGAGTTGTCTCCGCAACTCCTCCAGATGTGCAGGGGGCATTTTATAGGGTGCAAGTGCAGGGGGCACCGTACCTGGCAGTAGCTCGATAGCGTGATCCACATCTCGCTTCGGTGGAAGTTCCTTCGGCAGCTCCTTCGGCATCACATCCTTGAACTCGCCCATCATCTTCTTTACTGCCTTGGGGCATGGCTGTGTCTCCTCGTCATCTTCTTCGACGCGTGCCGTAGCCAGATACGTCGTCTCCCCTTTCTTCAGCCCGTTGCAGACTTACATTGCAGACATTGCTCCCGTATGCCCTTTCTTCTTGATAGCCCTGATGAAGCAGGGACTATCCGCAGCTGCGAAGAAGACGCCTCCCAGATAAGGCGTTACAAACGCCTTTGCCTTCTTCAAGAACTCGACTCCCAGAATAACTTGGAAGTCGTCGAGAGGTACCACGAGGAAGCGTACCTTTCCCTGCCATTCACCCAACTGAACAGTGCAGTTTACCATACCTTCGATCTTCAACGACTCGGAGTTGGTAAGCTTCACGCGGCACTGACTCTTGTAAAAGGGAACTCCCAAGCTCCCGAACTCTTTGCTGCAGATGAAGTTGTGTGTCGCTCCAGTGTCGATCATGGCTGAAAGGGTCTTCTTGTGTACCACAACATCAAGGTACACCAACTCTAGATCCTCGCGCTCCACCTCCACTTTCGCCTCTTTGCCCGACTTTAGCGGACACAAGCGAACGTTACGCAGCAACTTAAGGTTCGTCATGCGCGCCTCTTCGTCTGAGTTCTCCTCCATGGTCATGGAGTTCAGCTTCTCCCGTTTCGGACACTCGCGCGCCCGATGTGGCCCATCACAGATGAAGCAGCCCTTCCCTTGGGTTGCTCGGCCTTCTTGGAGGATTCCGCACCCTCCCGTGAAGTTTCGGCCTTGCCGAACTTCTTGAATTTCCCCTTGCTCTTCTCTTTGGGTTTGTCCTTGGTCTTCTCAAGGTCCTTCTTCTCCGTGGTGGGTTGGACTTTGTAGTCGACCAACGCATCCGCAGCAGCGATGGCCGTCTGGAGGTCCTTCACTCCTTGCCTCCTGAGCTCCGTCTGAGCCCAGCTTTGTAAACCCATCATGAAATTAAAAAGTTTGTCTTCTTCAGACATACCTTTGATATCCAGCAACAGTGATGAGAACTGCTTCACGTACTCTCGTACGGTTCCCGTCTGCTTTAGCCGTCGGAGCACCTCCCTCGCTACCCAAGCAGTGTTGGTGGGTAGGAACTGCTCCTTCAGTTCCTTCACCAACTCATCCCAAGACGAGATTTCTGGTCTTCCTTCGGATGCACGACTCCTCCACCATAGCTTTGCGTGGTCGGATAAGTACATCGCCGCCAAGGAAACCTTCTCTGCCTCAGGAGTCTTGACAGCTTTGAAGTACACCTCCATGTCCCACAAGAAATTCTCCAAGTCTTTGGCACTCCGCGTACCTGAAAAGGACTTGGGCTCTGGGACCTTTGGCCTTCGAGACTCGTTGGATCCGCCCCCGTTCGCTATCGCCTTCTTGACGATGGAGAGTTCCCCCAGTAGATCCTGCACCATGGACTCGAGCTCTTCCAGCTTCTCTCCGAGTGCCTTCACTATGTCAACCGAACGCTGACTATCGCCACCGGCGTCCGATACCACGCCTGCATCGTCTTCCAAACGAGCCAAGCGTTGGGCATGGGTGCCCATTTGGGATTGAATCTCCATCACGATTCCCTCTAAGGAAGCAAGACGATCTCCGGTGTTGGGTGCCATTCCTTGCTCTGATACCAGTTGTCACAGGTGTAAATCTCAAACTTCGATTTTTGAGACTAACATATGCGGCGTTAGCTTCTCGCAAGCTAACCAGCCTTCCCCGATGCGTGTATGATGTACACCAGCACACCAAGCAACCACGCCGCTAGAGTTACTCAAAAACAAGCACTCAAGCACAAGGACACAAGAGCTATTGGCACAAAACCCTTTTGTATTGCAAGAGACTCACTCTGAGTGTGATATCTACAAATGAGCTCTACCCCTCCTTATATAGACAAGCCGGGGGTATATGAAAGGACACCATTATTACATGTACAATGAATAGTCGTGACTCTTCGTCTTCTACGGAGACCCTTCATCTTCCGAGGTGACTCTTCGTGCACATGACTCTTCATTTTGCATCCTTTCGTCTTTTGCAACCGACGCCATGTCACCCGCTCCGTCAGCATGTCATGTCGTCTGTCTCATCAGCACGTCATGTCATCATGCCACGTCATCAGTGGGCCCTACGCTCCTACATAGGATGTTGCAGCTCGAGCTCCATCAAGTGCCGCCGAACACTTGTACTGTGCCAAGGGGAACCCGCACTCCTGCGGTAAACCCCGTCCTTAGCCCTCCGCAAGCTAAGGTGAAGTCCTCCAGAACTTCATAGTGTGGCCACCGAACCACACAGGCGTGCAATACCGATATTGCACGCTATTCCCGTACCTCGGGAGTTGGGGGTGTTACAGTAAGGTACTACTTTCGTTTACGAAAGAGTTAAACTTCTTAGTAATAGTTATACTAAGAATATTTGAACTTGCATATAAATTGTATAGTTCTTAAGATAGAATATAATACACAACGTGCAGCATCTCCACTTGCATTTTTGTAGTAAGGCATAAGCCCTAATCAACTTTAGGGGAGAAAGTGGGTGTGGGGACGGTTGCAGTGGCTAACCATGCAGCGTCGCGGGTGTCAAGAGCCTCGACATCGTGATCAGAGAAGTCAATGATGGAGCGGTTGAAGAAGAGGGGTGGAGATGGCGGACTTGATGTTGAAAGGATTCCTCGAAATCAAAGCAAAAAACCAAACAAGAAGCCTGCATACAACAATGTGAGAAATGATTTTTACTTGAAGGGGGTGAAGATATGCCATTGAATAGGTTATCCACATGGTACTAGAAGACCACTTGCTCGTGGTTGATACATGATGAGGATGGATCTCCTGGAGCAATCTGAACCCCGATAGATTTTGAGGACCCCTAAGATCCAAGAGGGGTCGAGGTGCAAAAAATGAGATAAGAACTGGCATTTAGGATGTCGGATTTAAATGGTAAAATAAAAACATCCTCCTAGATATCGATTTAAATAAGGAAATTTGAAACCATCATGTATGATGTTGGATTATGCTCGCTCCCTTGCAAAAAGACAAGTGGAGATGCCCCTTTATAGAAAAGTTGAAGTAAGGATTCCTCGTGACTAAATCCGCCACTAATGGTTATAAGTCTAGTGTATGTTTGTCAATAGAATGATCCTTATTGAAAAAAATGTTTGATGAGCGCATTTTCTAAGTCAATCGTCCTCGAGGGACTTACCTCAGACTCATTAGCGGTGGATACTTAGACAAAAAGATCAACTCTTCTCCTCCTTTGATGCTAGGATTACTACCGATGAGGCTACGTACAGAAGAAATCAATCACACCATGGTGCCTCCTTTTTATACCCCCAAGTTTTAATATGAACTAATCACAGGTCATACCACACTAGTCACACAAAAAGATCTTAGATAAGGGATGATTTCCTATGCCACACTAATCACAAGTTTTTATGTCGGTAAAAGGAACGTGCCGTGAAGATTACAGAAGCATTCAAACTTGCGCATGCACGGGCTGAACCGTTATCGAAATTGCATGATAATTAATGAGCATAAAATTAAAAGTTGATATTTCTCATTAAACTCCATCACCATTTAGAATTAGAAGTTCATCGTTACAATAACGACAATAGTATGCTTGCAAAAGAAGACTAATTAATGACATATCATGACTTTGGTTCCAGTGAGTATACAGATATCCACCACAAATCATGTATTTTTTTGTGCCACGTTGAGTCTCTGTAAATTCACTACATGATCCCGAGTGCTCGATCAACCTTGCTCTTCGCTTGAAATTGACAAAACATAATTTTGAATGAGTTTAATGTTCAGTATGCATCGGGATCCATGCATTTGTATTCTAATAACTTTTAACCCATTATATTTCATTTACTTGAATTCTCATAGAAAAATAGTATTGCATGCTTATTCTCATAGAAAAATAGTATTGCATGCTTAGTTGTTCTCATAGATATCTAAGTTCTTTCCTTAACATATGTATTTTTGATTTCTTTGTTGTGCAAATGTAACATGCATAACAATATCTATAGCGTACAATTTTTTTTATCTTACGAGGTATGTTTCATATGTTTCATATGTTTCATGCATGTGCCCATTTCTTTTATCATACAAATCACTTTGCATGTTAGCCCTTTAAAATGACTTTGCATGAGTTGCAGTGGCTTACTTTTCTTAAACAATTAGCCTGCATGATTTTTTGTAACACTTGCACATATACCACATTAACATTACAATAATTCACACGTGCCCTTAAAACCATGGCTTTGATGATTTTACCGCTGACACTAGCGGTTTATGAACATAACATACATGACAGTGTAGTTACAAATGTAGAGAACTTATCTTTTACCTCTATCAATCCCTTGAACAGGGATTGAACAGTATGCTCTCGAAAGGCATTAGATCCTTCAGGCTCATGATAATCAGACTTTGGAGGTGGCTCCCACCATTAGGTGTAACGTCCCGGGCTTAGGTCTTCGGTCCGTTAGCGGAGCATTACTGGCCCTAACAACCTCTTGGGATCGGGTCCTGTAACGTTCCGGGCTTAGGTCCCCGATCCGTTATCGAAGCATTACTGGTCCTAACAACCTCTTGGGATCGGGCTCATACAGACCCGATTACCCACCCCCAAAATGCTCGAGCCGGATTGTTGTAACACCCCCCCCCCCCAAAAAAGGTCACACACCGTGGAACACAAAAATTCCGAGTGGGATAAATAGCTAGGAGCTTACTACCGAACAACCCGACTTGAGCATTTTGGGGGTGGTTAATCGGGTCCGTATGGGCCCGATCAAAGAGGTTGTCAGGGCCAGTAATGCTCCGCTAACGGACCGGGGACCTAAGTCCGGGACGTTACAAATGATATCAGAGCCATGTTCCCTCTGATAGTGGAAAGAGCTACCCGAGAGGTGGAGCCGTCCCTACAAAGAGGTTGGAGGAAATGGCTACCCGGAGCGTGCAACCGCCACCATCACTGGGAATAAGTGATGGGCCATGTCGCAACGAGGATGTTGCGAATATAAGTGGGGGAGGTTGTAACACCCCCCAAAAAAAGATCACACACCGTGGAATACAAAATTTCCGGGTGGGATAAATAACGAGGAGCTTACTACCGAACAATCCGGCTTGAGCATTTTGGGGGTAGTTAATCGGGTCCGTATGGGCCCGATCCCAAGAGGTTGTCAGGGACAGTAATGCTCCGCTAATGGATCGGAGACCTAAGCCCGTTAGCGGAGCATTACTGGCTCTAACAACCTCTTGGGATCGGGCCCATACGCCAGTAATGCTTCGATAACGGACCGGGGACCTAAGCCCGGAACGTTACATTAAGTGTAATACTTAGCTCCGCTTATCGTTATAGTGTATTATTCAAGAAATTTCAGCTCTTTTATAACATTTCCTTTTCCACGCAATAGGTATATACGCATGTATATATTCTTTCCTTTCCACCAATCAACTTTTTCATAATGGTAAGAATAACTATCTTTCATTCAAGTTGGTGCCAAAACTTTAACATTAATTTTGTTGACTTTACTCTAGAATAAATCCTATTCAAATGAAGGTGGATCTTTCTTCATTTTCCTTTATAACAAAGATTACCTTTTCATCAATGGTGAGAGGAATACATAATTTGTAAAAATATAGTTCTACTTTAATACTTGATAGTTCAATAGATGAATATTGATACCTTTAGATATAACTATTGCATATATTACTGGCATCCATCAACTATAAAGTGCATAGTATTCCTTAGTTTTCTCCGATTATGCTCAGTATCCCGACTGTATTAAGGTTGAACGAATTCCCAGGTACAAAATCAAGGTACTTGAATCGAATCGACCTAATCCTTTTTTTTGTTTGGCAGAGGATACCGATGATTGATTCTTTGAGTATACCAATCACCGATAAAAAATACTCTTTCACCTTCATGTGATTCTCCGAATAATTATTGCTAGAGTACATCAGATTTCACAAATCCATGACACTACTTCCGTGCATTTTAGATCTATGGAAATAGGCTTGCATGTAAACTTATGAATTTAATCCCCTTCCCACATATGTGCAGCATACAACCCATCTAAACACGGAATAACGTCTTTGAGTACGATGAGACCCCATAATCCCTCTGGTTACCATTAGCAACGGCCGAGCAGCATACTTTTTGCAACTTCATGTGATAGAAATATATAATTTGCAAGATTATGATTGGGAAATGATCGTCAATATATCGGTAGCAATTCTAACGATTTGACACATACATTTGGATCTGTTATTTATAATCAAGTTCTGATAATCCTACGAACTGATGTATACATTTATAGATCGTAATCCTTAGCTCATTATATAAGTGGGAGATCCACTACAACAAAATTGAGCTATAGTGACGGTTTTTTCAAAATCCATCACTAAATTAATCATTGTTAAATATACAACGACGATATTAATATTCATTGCGAAATGAGTTTTCATACTCAAAATTAGCAACAGATATCATATCTGTCGTTATATCATTAGCAAATGTCCATATAGCGACGCTTATCTGTTGCTATTTTTCAAAATAACAACTAATCGTCACTATTTTTTACTTGAAAATTTATCGACGATTAGTTGATATTTTGAAAAATAACAACGGATAAGCGTCGCTATGTGGATTGTTGCTAATGATATAACGACATATATGATATTCGTCGCTAATTGCGAGTACGAAAAATCATTTCGCAATGAATAATATTATCGTTATATATTTAATAGTGGCTAATTTAGCGACGGGTTTTGAAAAAACCGTCACTATAGCTAAATTTTTTCGGTGAGAATAAGGAAACTTGACTATGGACTAAAATTGAAGCTGTTAAAATGCCATGTAGACTTTTATTTCTCAAGAATTCGGTAATGAATATCGACGACTTTTACCTTCCTTGATGAGGAATCATTAGTCTTTTTTTCTATTTTGTATGAATATTAGTCTTTTTCTATTTTGTATGAATGAATACGACTTTCTTTTTTAAAAAATGAGCGGATAAAGGTAAAATTAGTAAATAGTGGTATAACCACAAGAAAAACCTAAGCACGCAGAACTTAAGGAAATTTTAATATCTATAACAATATCATAGATACATTTCCATTGTCACCTGATTTCCATTTGATTGTAACGGTGAAAAATTAAATTTTTTACATTTATGCTCCACCAAGTTTCTCCAATAACACTTATAACATTAACTTTTTTTAATTACACTTGCGCCTTTATACTCTTAGCAAATTCATACTAGTGCCCTTATATTACTATGCTTGTGCTTTTATATTAAGCTACTGCAAGAACAATACTGTGAATTCTTTGAGAATATAAAAGTACAAGTATAATTAAAAAATGAAGAGCACAAGTATTATTCGAAAAACTCAAGAAAGCGCAAGTATAATGCATCATATTGTAGCTACCGTTATTGGAAAAATTCATGTAGTGAGTTGCTATTCCGTTTCATCTACGTACATGCAACTTTAATTTACATTTGTTCCGAAGAATTGGATTTGTCATTCAAAAGGGATTGGCGGCGCAACTTGTTGCCCGTCTCCTAACAGTTTCTTTGTAATCTTGTACTAGTTAAAACTCTGCTTTAATAAGCAACATTTACATTCGCCTCGCGTTAAGTTTATAAAAAAAAGCATCATATTGTATCTACCGTTATTTGCATCAATTGTGACTCCATCAATGGTGACTCCAACTTAACGAGACCTTTCAAATTATTGCATCGGAGCTCCAAGTTCTTATACTGCTATCAAGTATTTGTCTTTATCTGTGGACATGTGAGATGTTATCCGCCATTGGAACCATAATCTCACATCGCTTGGTGGGTTGGGTTGGGGTACACCGATGTACCCCTCCTTCCAACTCTCCTCACAGTTTACTCTTCATAGGAGTAATTCAACCCAATCCAACCCAACAACCAAACATGTCCTTAGTCTTAAGGGCGCTACTCAGTTTCCACTCAATATAAGGAGCCTATTGCCATTCGATACAGACCATGCAGCTGCGTTGTGGGCACGAAGTGAACTATTCTTTCCCCTTTTACTAAAAAATACCGTGTGCTCGCCACAATAAGCAGCACATACTTATTTTTGGAGCTTACTTTCTTTCAAAGGATGGATCTCAAATTGCCTACTAATAAGATTTGGGATATTTGTATACATGAACACAATTTGCCCTCTGAACTTTGACTATACTTACTAAGATTTGGGTTGCAAGTGGTGGATTTTGTATACGTAAACACAATTTGCCCTCGGAACTTTGACTAAATAAGGTTTGGGATTTAAGTGGTGCTGACTGAACTTGCTAATTTGGGTTTAAATATTTTAGGTGGTTGTTAACGATGTTTAGGCCCAACGTAACAAGTCATTAAGATCAATTTTTCTTGATAATGGTTTGGGGATTACAAATGGTATTAATACGGGTTTCTTTCGATTGTGGAAAGAGCTAATCGAGAGGTGGAGTCATCTCTACAAACAGATTGGAGAAAAATGTTACCTGTACCATGGAACTTTCATTGTCACTGGGAATAAAATACGAGCCATGACATAATGAGGATGCTGCAAATATAAGTGAAGGAAGATGTCATACCCTAATATAATCCCCACATTGGAACATTACGAAGTGTGAGAATGTGTTATAAGTGGCGGGATTACTATTTGACAACTTGGGTTTAAACATTTTGAGTGGTAGTCAACATATTCATTCGGGTTTTGACGTGGATGACGCACAAAAATCGATTTCTTCTTCGATTCGAATATCAATCTCAAATAGCTCAAACGTTATCCCGTAAGCTCGCCGAGGTTGTGGGAATGTATTTGCTACGATGATTGCTTGGCTATCCCTCGACTATCTTATTAAGGCCGATGTAGTCCGTTACTTTGATCAAATGAATCAAGAGAAATTGCTGGAATTGCTTGGAGTACATCTTGGTCCCTGGAACGAGGGGGTATGCGGGTTGATTAGCCATTTCTTAATAGCATGCATTGGCTTCACATGTCAGTTAGGACTATTCCGGGGTCAGATCCGAGCCCAACAAATTGTTAGAGCTAGTTTTCCTCAATAACGATCTGCAAATCTAAGTTCGGGGCATTATAGAATGCACGGTCCTTTCATGTATAATAGCAAGTACCATCTACACAAGTTACCATATCCTTGCTTATGTTTGAGTTACCATCATCCCCACTTCTACATTGTTGGATTACCTCTACATTCTCATATCATGGAATTAATATTTTCTTTGCTATAATATTTATAACTACCATAAAAATGCTCAACATCAAAAACATAATTTATTATAAATAGAATAAAATGGTGCATATAAAAATATTACCACGCATCATATGTATCGTTCTAATTTTTTTATCAATTGCTTTAATCACTTAGCCATTTAAATTACCTAGAACACTACTTAATATGGTAAGTTATTACTCTCATAGTATATCGTCATCATGTTCTCTTACTATATACCAACAATAAATAATTTTTGATGTTCACTTTGTATTATTCAAGTATCTAGATCAAATCAAGATAAGTATGAAGGAGTTAGGCTCCTTCAAATTAGTTGTAGGAAGAATATTAGAACTTACATGTAAATTGTAAAGCTTTAAAGCTAGATTATTATATACTGAGTAGGTCGGGATTTTCGGAGCTGGAAGCATCCCCTCAGTGGAGGAGGTGTCGTTGAGATTGGGGAGTGTGCATAGTACTAGCTGAAAGGCTCTCATACTGTTTGCAGGGCAGTGGGTTTTGATGTTATTAGTTCAAACCTGACCACTATCTATCGTCGTAGAAGCAATCCCTTTGAAAGATTATGATTCTCAAGTATCCAGTCAATTAAGCCTTCAAACTCCTAATAAATATTAGCCGAGGGGAAAGCCCCTTTTAGGCTATTGTCATATTTGAGTTAGAAACTTGTTACGGACTCATAAAAGAAATATATAATTTTTCTTTATTCTATCCTAGCCTTTTCTTTGCCCGATTCACCAGGTTCTACACTTTAGGCCCCCGAAAAAAAATCAAGATAAAAATCTAGAAATGTTCATCTGGCATGCTGGAATTCATTAAAAAATTATCTTAGATAAGAACGATTTTTAATAGACCGTTTCTTGCACTGACTCGAAGTCACACTAATATCAACAAGAAGAATACACTCCATCCTGGAAACCCCTAGCCGATCAACTAAGAATCCTCATTGAAGCTTGCATATAAGAAGATCACTGGCTTGTAAAAATCGACACCCCAAATGCTGATTCTTGGAGATGTTCTAGATTAGAGAGTGGGTATGGGGATGGTTGTGGTGGCTAACTATGCAAAGTTGCATATGACAAGAGCCTTGACATCGTGATCAGAGAAGTCAGTGAAGGAGCGGTTGAGAGGAGGGGTGGAGAAGGCATACTTGATTTTGAAAAGGATCACTCGGAAAATCTCCAAAATGAGAGAAATGAACTTATTTGAAGGGGATGCCATTGAAGAAGTCATCCACATGGTACTAGAAGGCCACTTGGTCGCTGTTGAAACCACACAAGGAGGGATCCACGAGAGTTATCTGAACCTCGATAGATGTTGAGGAGGACCCCCAAGATGCAAAAGGGGTCGAGGTGCTGAAGAGGAGATAAGAGCTAGCATTTGGAGTGTCAGTTTTAAATGCCAAGATAAAAATCGACCTCCCAGACATCGATTTAAACAATGAACTTTGAAACCAACATCTACGATGCCGGATTGTGTTTGCTCCTTGCAAAAGTGCAACTGGAGATGACCTTTCTACAAAATTCAAAGTGAGGATGCCTCTTAGTTAAATCTCCCACCAATGGTTCAAAGTGATTGTATATGTTTGTCAATACAACGATCATTATCGAAAAGAATGTTTGATGAGTGTAGTGGGGGGCTAACGAAAAGATATCTCTTCCCTTCTTTTTATTAGGGTGGAGCATGGGCTGGGCTCAGGCCGAGCCCAACCTAGCCGAGCCCATGCCCATTTAGGAAACAAGGCCCATGGGCCGGGCCCAAGCTCGCTCATTTTTCAGCAACTGGGCCCAAACCCTAGCCCATCCCGATTCATGATGGGTCAGGCATGGTCCATGAATCCCACAGAAGTGGTGGTGGTCGGTGCTAGGTGGGGTCCGTGGGGTGGGAGGAAGAGGGTGGAGGTGGTTGATGAATCCATATTTCATCATCTTTATTCTATCATTTTGGCACCAAAAACCCTAGCAAATGCCTGTAAATAGCATTAAAATCATCATCTTAGCATTCATGCATGTGCATCTAAACAGTGTATAAATTACTGTAATTAAGGCCAAAATTATAGAATAAATAAAGAAAAGAAAAAGAATAAAATATTGTAAATATTTTATGACCCAATACCCCGAGACCTAGGCATCTTGATGAATAGGTCGACCAGGAATAAAGTAGGGGGAGATAAGGGTCAAATACCTATGTTATTTTCTGCATTCTTTATTCTTTTTGGGACCTATTTTTGGTTCCACTTTTTGTACCTCAAATAAAGAAACTTTATACATGAAAGTTGTAGATAATTAAATAAAGAAAAATACAAAATTGATTTCACAGAAAAATAATGTACAGATAAAAAGTTATGGTCTGAATAAAAATCCAGAATGCCAACTTCCCAGACCCGTATCTCATAAATGAAAACTCCAAATGCCGCATACTCACCTTTAATTGTATATAGAAGAAAATAAGCTATTTATTGGCGGTGGTTTCGCATTTGGCGGAGCTACGGTTTGAAAGTTGACTTTTGGACCCTCATTGTATACTTGTACATATTAAAATATTCAATTTATTAATTATTTATTATTCATTCATTTATATATTTTTATAATGTTGTAAATATTACTTATAAGAATTATTTACATTTAAAATCAAAATAAAAATACAAAAGAAATCCAAATAAAAATACTTGTATATATCAAATATATAGGTATACTGCCTATACCCATACTTTACATTATACCATTTTATTTTATTAAATATACAAAACATATCAGAAAAATAAAATAAAAATATATTTATGTACATAAAAGTACTTTATGTCTTTATAAAATAATGAGCAAAAATAATAACATTAAGATACACAAATAAAAATGAAATACTCAAATACATAGATATAGATACCTATAGGGGTATAAATGCAAACTTGTAAAAATATAACTCATAAAAATAAATAAAAATCATAATAAAATAATTTATAAAATTTTAAACATTTTTTATTTTATAACCAAGATTTAATTAATTCATTTTGTATTTTAAAACGAATTAATAAAACATTTTTTTCCAAGGTTTTTCTGGTTGGTCCACGTGGACCAACCAGCTTCAGCCCTTGGTTGACCTTGGTCAGCTCTCTGACCAAGGTCTGTACATGTCAGACTGCATTTTTTCTTGGATTTCGCGGATTTATGGAGACCACGCCTTGCATTATTTCGAGTCACTTCCTTCACGACTTTTGATCCCAGTCCCTAGATCTTACACGCCGATATCTTTTCTTGGGCATCGGATCATCATGCAACCCGTGACGCGTCCTCGAACGTCGCCCCTCAACCATTCTTCAAAACCAAACCCCCCTTCTTCCTTTTCCCCTTGAACCGGCTTGGGCGCCAAAAACCTCCGGGTGAGGGTCGAGGGTTGATCTCCAGTGACAGGGGAGTCCTCCCCCATCTCAGGCGAGGTGCGGCGGAGCACCTAGTGCCGCGTTCCAACCCACCTCCGGTCTTGCGGCCGTCGAGGTTCAACCTCGAGCTCTTTGCTCTGAGGTATGTTTTCTTTCGTTCTTTTGGTTGCTTTGGTTTTCTGGTACTTTTAGCTCCGATTTAACGCACTCTATTGAGCCTTTCGCCCACAAAATCGTCCCATCCATTTTCTCGCCGGAGTTTGCTCCGGCGAGCCATCAACGCTCATCGTTCCCACCATTTTTGCCACCTGGAGGTGCTCGGCATTTTGCCCGAGTCCTCCCTAACCTTTTTGTAGGAACGCGAAACGAGACCCGGTGCTGCAGAGGATTTTGCGAGCGGTCGGAGCATCGTGGACCCGTCTCCTCGTCTTCGACGTGGCGGTGGGCCTACGGAGCTTCCCCGCTCTTTTTGCCTCCTCCGGTCGACAGAGCAACCAACCAGGAGCGTTTCTGGACAATCTGGGCTTCAACGGGTGACGGAGGACGGAGATCTTCTCGGAGGAAGCTCGCTCCGGCGAGAGGTCCTCCGTGTTCTTCCAGCGTGGCCCTCCACCGTCCGATCAACGAGAGTCTCCAGAACGCACAGCTACCCTTGGATCGAGCATTCTCCCAGCCGTCCGATCATCCCGCCAGATCTAATCGCGGCCGTGGGCGCGAACCGTCATCGTGAGATCAGGCCGCGACACGTGGCATTAGTGAGCTTGCATCTGCCGTCCATCAGCGCCTTTGCGAGGGTAATTTTGCTATACACCCTCGCATATTTTGTATTTACTTCTAAGGGCTTAAACTTTCAGCTGAAGGCGTAAAATCTCTGTAATATTTTCATCAGGACCCCCCGTACTTCCGATTGTTACGTATAGGTCCCCCGCAGGGCGCGTGCGTTGCACGTGACTTGGCGATTTTTGCAAGGGCCTCCCGGGGTGTTTAGTATTTGTACTTTTAGTCTATAAACTTTCATCAGCAGCTTAAAATATTTTGTATGTTTTGCAAATCCAGTCCCCTTGGTCCACCCCTCTCCGCCTCTCTTGCGCTCCAAGTCTTGCCGGAGGTGACAGCTCCGCCGCGAGCTTCTCAGCCAGGGCGAACGAGGTCGAGGGAAGCTCCAGCACCTCCGCCAACCGCCGGCGTCGAGGTAACCTTCATCCTCTGGCTCCGGCCATCGAGGGCTTCCACCCCGCCATTTCTTTATCGCATTTAGTTCATGTTAGCTTAGGCTTCAAAAACCCCAAAAAATCTTGAAGTTCCATCTACCAAATCACTCGATCGAGCACCTTGGCCGGAGCGCACCTCCGGCCGTGGAACCACCTGTTGATTCGCACCCCTTCGAGACCATCCGAGGGTCCAGGCAGTTTGCCCTGGACCCCTTGACTTTGTTTGCAGGTCCAAGCCACTTCACGCGCGCCTGGAGGCGAGTTTTGGAGCTCGCCGGAGCAGCAGCAACCTTCCAGCTCCGCCCGCCGCCCGAGAGCACCACGGGCTTCCCCGTGGATTTTGGACGCCCCCAGGAGATAGAAGACCTTTCCAGGAAGCTCCTTGTCCATTTTGAGAACCTGTCGTCCCCGGAGGAGGGAGATCAAGGTCGGAGAAGCTCGCCTCCGCCGGCGTTCTTCCCCGTTCTTGCAACCCTCTTCCCAGCCGTTGGATCAAGGAGGAGTCCCAGATCGCACAGCTGACGTTGGATCTCCGCGTGCCTCATCCGTCGATCGTCTCCGGAGATCTGATCTTGGCCGCACATCCGCAAAGCGCCATCGGCCGTCCACAACGCGCCACGTGTTTAAGTGGTCCTCCATCCGCCGTTGGATCGCGCGCAAGAGGGTATTTTGCAACCCACCCCTCGCGCCTTTTGCATTTACTTTTTAGTCTTTAAACTTTTATCTGTAGTTTAAAAATTTTGTAATGTTTGCACAACAACCCCTAGGCTTTGTTTATTTGCGTTTGGGTCCCTCACCACGTCACCTCACGTGACCTGTACACGTGAGGTGGTGGGCATTTTGCAGAGGAACCCCTGTACGTTTGGGTATTTCTTTTTGGTCCTGAAATTTTGGCGTTAAGTGTACAAGTTTAGGTTCTTTTGCAACTAAGCCCCCAGGTTTTTGTGATATTACGTCCAAGCCCTCACCAGGCGCGTGCAAGTCACGCGCCTTGGTGGGTAATTTGTAGGCGTGCCCCAACGGCTTTTGTATTTACATTTTGGTTCCAAAAATTGAATATAAAGTGTATATTTTTGTGGAAAATTGCATGTATGCCCCTGGATGTTTTGGATGTTGCACATATACCCCTGCCAGAACTGTTTAATGCTTGGATGCTTGTTGTATTTATTTGAAATATCATCTTAAGCCCAAAAATTCCACAAAAATAGACTTAGGCTCCTGTGCACCTGTGCTTTAACGCCATCCATTTAGTTTTTGATTTCATTCTATTTGCACATTTATTAAAAATCAAAAACATCCTTTTTGTGCACTGTCTAGTTTAGAAAATACCAAAAAAATATTAAAACACCTCCAAAAATTCCAAAAAAAATCACCTAGTGTCTATTTTATTCTATCTTAGTGTCAGTCCAAAAATCATTAAAAATCTCAAAAGAAAAACCTTAAAAATTCAAAAAGACTCAAAAACTTCAAAAAAATATATAAAATTGTAGAAAACTCCAAAAAACACAAACTCAGTTTCTGTTTGTTCCTTATTTTGTCCTTTTTATTTGAAAAATAGTGTGAAAATTTTAAGCTACTGGTTGCTATTTCTAAATCCCATTTTATTCACAGCCAGCACATATTTCACTGTTTTGCCTTGCTTTGCTATTTAAAAATATCAAAAACACCTTGAAAAATCCTCAAAAATCACAAAAACAGTAAAAAAATTATAAAAATACCAAAAACATATTAGTTCTGAATTTTTGGTTATTTTTGTGCATTTTTACAAATATTTTAGCTTGCCTCCTATTATATTTTCTTTACTTTCCAATATTGAAAAAGAAATAAAAAAAAATATAAAATATAAAATATAAAAATCAGAAAATTAAAAATCAAATACAAAATTAAAAATTAAATAAAAATAAAAAAAATTTAAAAATTAAAAACCCACAAAAATTGCTTTGTTTGCTTGCTTAGTGTAGACTTATCACACACACACACACACACTTGTGCTTACATTTTTGTGAATTACCCTGCTTGCTCCCTGTGTTCGAACTCTCTGCATACTTGACACTATACACCATTTGTGCAGAGTTAAAAATAAATTTTAACTCCACATTAGTTCTAATTTGTTGATCTTTAGTGTGGGTTAATTGTTGATTAATTTCGGATTTCATTGAGAGCCGCCACAGCGACGGTTGTCTCCGCCTTGTGTGAGACACCAATTTAGACTCTCTCGATTTCCGTGAAAATCAGTGGTGCGATGGGGCGGGCGGTTGGGAGCGGGGAGGGAGGCGGCGGCACGCTAGTGGTGGGCGGGTGGGGGTGGAGAAGGAAGGGAGGGAGAGGGAGCACGAGGTGATGTTGACAGTTGGATGGTGAGGGAGGGAGGACGAGTTGGCGGTGGGAGGTTCCGAGGGAGTAGAGGCAACCTGAGGCACTGCAGCGTGAGGTGGAGGGTGGTCGGGGGGTGGGGTGGGGGTTTGGGGGGGGGGGGGGGTTAGTATGGGTGGGCGGAGCCACACGTGGTGCACCTGAATCGTTGGGAAGCGTAGGGAGCTCGCAACGACACTCGATAGAGCTGATGGACTGGGCCTGGATTCGAGCCATAAACCGCACCAGCTCGTGGGAACATGCAAACTCGAGCCCGACCTGATTTGATTAATGGGCCAAAATGGTAGTCCAGGCTTGCCCTTTTAGACAATGAGCTTGAGCGAGCCGGGCATCGGACTCGGTCGGACCGTCCTTGGCCCATGCTTCACCCTACCCTTGATGTTTGTATTACTCGTTACTCTGCTATGTTATACCAAATCCATATTGTTCACATTCTCTCTCGTCACCACTCCTTGTAAATTGTTATTGTAATAAGAACTCTATTAAATTAAAACCATCACATGGATTTTCCGTTGAAGTTGCATCAACGTTACGAAGAAAGGGCAACGTTTTCCATCGGTCTTTGCAATCGACCTCCACTCTCCCGCCGTCCCATTTCTACCTCCTTCGCATTAGGGTTTTTCCCTCCTATCCCGCTCCCTTCTCCGCAACCTCACTGCACCACCGGGAACCGGAAGCGACGATGGCCGTTCCGGGTGGCCGCAACGGCCTGAGGGGGAGGGCGACGACGGCGACCGCCTCGTCAGGGATGTGGAATGGGTGGATGAAGAGATTGAAGACGACGATGACGACGACATCCCTCCCCACCTCCAGGCCGTCGTTGACGCTTCCGAGAGGGGCGACCGCGCCGCCCTCCTCTACGCCTTAGGTAGATCTCTCCCCGTTCTTCCACGTCCAACCGGTGTTTTCATTTGCAATTTCAATGCTGAAAGATATCGATTAGGTGTTTGAAATGGTTAATTATCGTGTGATGCTAGCTGTTTGATTGCGTCACGGTTATGCGTGTTTTCTGTCGGAATGAATGGAATTGATGTCTAATCCTTAGGATTGATGCGTATGCGATTGTTCTGCATTCATCAGTTTTCATGTATAATCTTCGGGTGGAAACGGACATGAAACCTATATAACTGTGAGACAACGGAAGTGGAGTTTGGCATGACTTCCGTGTATGTATGCATATTCTAACTTGATTAATCGATAATTGAGTTGTCATTTTGCAACCCGCATAATGCTCGTTGAATATGCTTGAGATATCTGTTATAATCTCCATATTAATCTGCATTGGGTACGTGCAGATTTTGGTCCCCTGTTATCATAATCCATGTAGGAGTATTTGGTTATGTGTCTTTTATATTGTCGATGAGTAAATGAATCTCTCCATGATACATTTACTTCATCCAGAGTTTAGTCGCATAACTACCAGTTTGGAGATGTGGAGACTTTGTGAAGGCTATATATATACCCCCAAACCCCTTATTTAGATGAGAAAAGCAATAGACTATGATTCGGAATCGAATTTTAGCGGCGTTGAAATTAATAACTTTTTTGGTGGATTTTTGGTAGAAGAAATAGAAGGGTTGAGAAGAAGAAATTGGAAGGGTTGAGAAGAAGAACTCGTCGGGAATACGAGAGGTCGAAGGAGGAGAACCGCGGAGATCGCGTGGAGAGAGGGAGAGGAGAAAGGAGAGAGATAAATCTCAATATTTCATTAGTACTTGACTGACTAAAACATTGGACTACCATCTCTTTATATAGGAGAGATGGGGTTACAAAAAATAGTAAACTAATTAAAATTGACAACCAACTTATCCTAATTGGACTCTGACAAATTTAAAATTCAAATTGACCTCTAATTACCCTAATTGGACTCTAACTAATTAATTGACAACAATTAAATCTACGAATAAACGTTGAGATCACAGGCGATCTCAATTATTTAATTAGACAATTACGACAACTTAAAAACGTAAATAAAATTGACAATTAAAAATAAATAAATATTTTGCCCTATGTTTGGGGCCCACGCAGCATCAACTCTCCTCCGCTTTTAAAAATTCGTTTCCCGACGAATTGCTTGATGTAGAGGCGTGCTAGAGAATTCATCCTTGAACTGTAGCTTCAAATGCCTTCAATTAGGTCCTTTTCAATGTTACGTTTGTAGTCCTTTTCGATAGAAGGACGTCCTGCAATTTCCGTACCCCTTCAATCTTCCGTAATTTCCCGCCAATTTCGACCTTTCTACAATTAGGATTTTCGGACGGTTCTTCTTTGCAATTTCTCCAACATATCCCTACAATGACTACATAGCATGATTGACCCTGTACTTGGTCCTTTCTGCAAATAGGGAATTCATGGAATTCTTGTAGAGGTTTATATTATGTTATGATGTACTGTTCCGTATTTCCTATTTATATAATGTATGTCTATGTAATTTACCCAAGGGTTTTCTCTCTATATAAGAGACCCGAGGGCTCTATGGAATAACATATCAGAGTATCGTTTACTCTAACATGGTATCAGAGCAGAAACCCTAGTCTAGAGTTCTCCTCTCCACCCGTCGCCCCCCCCCCCCCCCCCTCATGTTTTTCGGCATCCACCGCCTCAAGGCCCCAGCCTCCCGCCCTCCCGCTCGCTGTTACCAGCGCCCAGGCCCCCGCCTGGCCTGCATCCAGTGCTCAGGCCCCCCTCCCCCCCCAGGTCCCGCCGCCAGCAACCAGGCCCCGCCAGGTCCCGCCTCCACCGCCCAGGCTGCGCCTCCAACGCCCAGGCTGCACCTTCTCGTCGCAGCCAGACCTCCGCAGCCCTAATCCCTAGCGTTCTCGCTAGGTTCTGCCGCTGCCAGCCTCTTGTCGAGGCCCCCACATTCGACCAAGGCACCAGCCGGTCCGTTTCCAGCACCCAACAGTGGCTCCTGTGCGGCGTTAGATCTACACTTGGAGACACGACAACAATGGATTCACGTGCATAGCGTCTACATATGCACGTGAATCCAACCGGGTCTTTGTAGACACCATTTTTTGTCTATCATCCGTAGGTCTTCCTCCTCGGTGATATGTCAGAACAGAAGGTTGATAGGCCCGCCATAGGTGTCTTTAAAGGTTCGACACCAATCGTCAAAATGGACGGGACGAACTACGAACTCTGGGCTATGCAGTTCCAGAGCCTTATGCAGTCGTGTGATAAGAAGCATATTCTTACCGAAGATGAACCGTAGGAGAAGACATGGATCTATGCCTCATGGGAGGCTGATGACGCGTATGCTAAAGTTTGGCTGTCAGGAACGCTCACAATGGAGATAGCAAACGATGTCCTCCATCAGCCCACCTCCAAGGCGATGTGGGATATTCTGGCCACGACATACTCTCAGGTGCGGAACGAGACGAAGATGCTGCAGTTGCAGCATGATATTTTTACCACGAAGCAAAATGGGAGGCCTCTTCATTCTTTGTACACGTCTCTTCGTGGAATGTTTGAGAAGCTATACAACACCATCCCACTCACAGCCACGCCAGAACTGCAGAAGACGTTCCGCAACGCCACTATGGTAGGCGTATTACTTGCTGCCCTTGATCCAGAGTACGAGGCAGCACGCTCTCAGATCCTTGCCGATGCCACTATTCCACCGATGGAAGAAGTCTACAGGAGGCTCAGTCGTGTACCGGTTCCATCAAATACAGCGACTCCAACTCCCTCGGCAATGGCAGTCTCCAGAGGACGAGGTAGTTCGTCGTCCTTTCGTGGTAGAGGAAGTGGTGGACGTGGCCGAGGAGGCCGCATACGCTCTACGTGCTCATTCTGTCGTCGTATTGGTCATTCGGAGGATACATGCTATTCCAAGCATGGCTTTCCTCCTTCTGCACGTGTCGCTGATCATGTTCAGGGTCCACCAACATCTACTCCAGATCACAGGTTCGAGGAGCTAGTGGCACGGCTTCGTGATATTATGCCACAGTCATCTTCAGAGGGTGCTGACACTTCCGATGGTGCGGCTTCGGCTTCAGCTAGTACATCTGCTACAGCCAGTGCCTCAGGTAGTACTTCAATCTCCTGTCATAACCATGATCTCACAGGTTGGATTGTTGATTCTGGAGCCACCCATCATCTATGTCGCGATAGAGATATCCTGCAGTCCTATAGAGCTGTTCAGCCTGGTCGCTCTGTACTCATAGCTGATGGCACTCATTCCCCTATCGTCGGTCAGGGGGAGACGGCTTTGCTGTCCTCCATGCACTTACAGAATGTTCTACATGCACCAGAATTCTCTATGAATCTATTATCCATTAGTCAGATTACAAGAGATTTGCACTGTCGTGCTATATTTGATCCATCTTCTGTCATTTTTCAGGACATACTAACGGGCATGGTGATTGGCTGTGGTTCTGAGCACAATGGTCTCTATCGTCTTGTACGGAACTCTTATGCTAGCGTCTCACTACATTCTCAGGGCTCCGTATCTCCATATATCTGGCATCTTCGGTTTGGTCACCTGCCGCTACAGAAAATGCGTCACCTCCTGCCCCAGATCTCTCCGAGTTCGTCATTTCGTTGTGAAGCGTGTCAGTTAGGGAAGCACCATCGTCCCAGCTTCCCCAGTCGTCAGGGTCGGAGCAGTCGCTCCCCATTTGAGTTATTTCATATAGATATTTGAGGTCCCAGTCGCGTCCCAGATCATCAGGGGCACAGGTTCTATCTAGTTGTAGTTGATGATTTTTCTCGAGTGTCCTGGACTTTTCTTCTTAAAAATAAATCCGAAGCAGGAAGTGTTATTCAAAACCTTATCAATGAAGTTCAAAATGTTTTTTCATCTACTGTTAAGTATGTGCGTACTGACAAATTGGAATTCTGCACTCGTTCCCTTGCTCGCTTTCTTTCTTCTAAGGGCATTATCCACCAAACCACATGTGCATACACATCTCAACAAAATGGTGTTGCAGAACGGAAGCATCGGCACTTTCTTGACATTGCTCGCACATTACTTATTCAGAGTTGTGCCCCATTAGCCTTTTGGGGAGATGCTATACTTACAGCATGCTATCTGGTCAACCGCATGCCTGCTACTGTTCTTGGGGAAAAGTCCCCTATCTCGGTTCTCTTTCCTGACAAGGATTTGTTTACACTTACACCTCGGGTCTTTGGCACAGTTGCGTTTGTCCACCGGTTATCTCCAGGACTTGATAAGCTCTCTCCTAGGGCTATCAAGTGTGTTTTTGTGGGCTACTCGAGGACACAGAAAGGATATCGTTGCTATGATCCCATTCATGACAAGTACTATGTGAGTGCCGATGTTACATTTTTCGAACCAGTCATGTACTTCTCCCCTGCAGGTGATAGATTGGTCTCCTCCACACCCACGGATACTAATGTCTATGTGCCTCCACCTCCAAGCCTGGTCAATCCGACTCCACTACACCACCACCACCACCACCTCCAATTGTACCATTTCCTAAGTTCTATATAAGGCGGTCAAGCCCTGCTCAAGCTACATACAAACCATCCAGCACGCCTCAGGTATGTTCTGATGTTATCACTAATGATGGGTTAGATAATGCACCAGTACAGGCGCCTTTACTACAGGAGGATGAAGCAGAGAAGACAATGTGCTTCATATCCTCTTGCATCCCAAGTATCATTTCATCGTCTCAATGGGGATTTCCAGAAATTTGCAGCTGTTGTCTCGTCGGTTGAGATTCCACGGACCTATCAAGAAGGCATGAAGATTGATTGCCGGCGTCTAGCTATGGAAGAGGAAATGAGTGCCTTACAGTCTCTAGGGACTTGGTCTCTAGTCCCCATTCCTCCAGGTGCCTCCGTGGGTGAGCTGCAAGTGGGTGTTTACGGTGAAATATCATGCAGATAGACGTCTCGACAGAAACAAGGCCAGACTTGTTGCGAGTGGATTTACCTAAACTTATGGGGTAGATTATTTGGATACTTTTTCACCAGTGGCTCGACACTCCACTCTTCGCATCCTCCTATCTGTTGCTGTGGTACATGACTGGACCATTTTTCAACTTGATGTCAAGAATGCTTTCTTGTATGGTGACCTACAGGAGGAAGTCTACATGCAGCAGCCACCAGGGTTTGCTGTTGAGGGGGAGACTCAGATGGTGTGCAGACTTCATAAGGCTATCTATGGCCTCAAACAGAGTCCCCGGGCATGGTTCCAGAAGCTTTCCCAGCTAATTGAACGACATGGGTTCAGGAGATCAAATGCGGACCATTCACTGTTCATCCAGAAGACCCCTAGAGGTACAGTTGTTGTCATGATATATGTTGATGACATTTTGGTTACAGGAGATGATGCTCAGGGAATTGAGATAACCAAATCCCTGTTGGGAATCCAGTTTATTACGAAGGATCTAGGCACGATACGATATTTTCTGGGGATAGAGTTTGCAAGAAATGCACAAGGAATGGTAATGACTCAAAGAAAATATGTCACAGACTTGCTAGTTGAAACAGGAATGACTGGATGCAGACCGTCGAGCACGCCTATGGACCCAAGCATGAAGCTGTACGACAACGATACCGAAGAGGTGGACAAAAGAAGGTGCAGAGAGATAGTGGGTAAGCTCTTATACATTACTATAACTCGACCGGATATTGCCTTTGCAGTAAACCGGGTGAGTCAATTTATGGAGCAGCGTAGGCAGGTACATATGGATGCCTTGTATATGATATTGAGATATCTGAAGTCTTCCCCAGGCACAGGGTTGCTATTCAGAAAAGATACAGATCTGTCTATTTCAGCTTGTGCAGATGCAAACTATGCAAGATGTCCAAAGGATCGTAAATCTACTTCTGGATTTGCTATCATCATAGGAAGCTCTTTGGTTTCTTGGAAAAGCAAGAAACAGACTGTTGTGGCGAGATCCAGTGCTGAATCCGAGTACAAAGCCATGGCACAAGCAATCGCAGAGATGATGTGGGTTAGAGCAGTCTTAGAAGATTTGAATGTAGATGTCTCCTTGCCTATGAATCTCCAATGTGACAATCAGGCAGCATTTTTATTGCCAATAATCCAGCTTTTCATGAGAGAACAAAGCACATCGAGGTGGATTGTCATTATACTAGAGACATGATCCAGAAGGGCTTCATTTTCACTTCTCATGTCAGTTCAGAGGACCAGACTGCTGATATATTTACCAAACCATTGCTCAGAGGACCTTTCCAGATATGTTCTTCCAAGCTGAGCATGATAGATATCTATGCTCCATCTTGAGGGGGAGTGTAGAGGTTTATATTATGTTATGATGTATTGTTCCGTATTTCCTATTTATATAATGTATGTCTATGTAATTTACCCAAGGGTTTTCTCTCTATATAAGAGACCCGAGGGCTCTATGGAATAGCATATCGGAGTATCGTTTACTCTAACAATTCTCTTTTGCAATTTTTCCAACGAATGTTCCAATCCCTTAGTTCCAGGGATTTGGTTCCCTTCCCTCTCGCCCTTAGGGTTTGGGGCTCTTTTTTAGGCGCAGGGGCGGCGCTGTTCGAGCGTGGCCGGGTGGGCGCAACGCCAGTCGGGGGAAGAGGAGCGTGGCGAGGTGAGCGCTGAGGTGCGGGGCGGTGGAGACTTGGAGAGCGAGGGGTTGGAGAGGGCGCGGGGAGTGGCGACGCTGGGGGAAAAGAGGAGGCGTTAGGGCTCGGGGAAGAAAGGGACGGGTGGGGGAGTCGTGGGAGGAGGAGGGGAATCCTGGGGAAGGCGGGGGCGAAGCTGGGGGTGCGCGGTGGAGTGGGAGAATAGGAGGGCTGGGGAGGGTCGAGTCGGGGGCGGGGCACTGGTGGGGAAGGCACATGAGGCAGGGGGAGTTGGGCAGCGAGGGCGGGGCTGGGGGTGCTGCTGGGGGGTCTGGGGTTGCCGTCGGTGCGGAAAGGGGTCCCGAGGATGCGGGACTGCCCAGGCCGAGCGGCACAGGTGCTGGAGATATCATGTCAATATGAATACTATATCTTCGATATCAACATTGTTGCTTGATTTCACTACTTGTTTTTATGGGGCAAGGAGCTCGACGTGTAGTTTTTTTTACTTTGCAAGCCTTATAAGTTGATTTCTTCAAGATTTTGTATAGTCGTTCCATGTATTGAAACACGCATATTAGTAAGTATTAGTAGTATATAATATGGATCCAAGACAAGCCCTTGGTATCGAGTATCTTAGTTCATGAGAAATGCTAGTACGATCCAAGACAAGCTCTTTGTATTCTTTCAAATTTTTGGTTATCGTGAATTGATGTACTGTACAGTATACATGCTATTGTATGCTATTTGTTTATTTCATTTCAAATATCGCTAAGACTTTTCTTCATACTTAGTATACGATGTAAGATATTGTTAATATGATATATACGTCTTCTTCATATCTACAAGAGTGTATTCGTACATTACTTATTTTTTAAGAACTAAGAAGATTTTAATTCATGAGAATTTCTCTTTTGACCCATTTTAAAGTTTTCTACCTATGTCTGTGATATATCCTAATATATCTATATAATATTATTGTCCTCGTTTCCTTATTTGTTTGATATATGTTATAACTCAGCATTTTGTTTATACATAATATATAATGTGATATAAAGATAATATGCTAAATTCATGTCCATTATGTCTCTAAGTTGTTATGTTTCAAATTTCGTCATTTACTTTCCAATACCTCTCAACAATCAAAAGTCAGCATTGACAGCATAGATAAGTCTGATATAAATTGTATCGGTGTGATAAATACCTCATTCTTGCTTAGTCGGCTATTAGTCGGTCAACTCGACTAATCGGGCTGACTAGTTAATCGATTACTTAGCCGGCTTTTACATAGAATTTTTTTATTATTTTTGAAAAGCAAACTTATTCTAATATGATTAATGTTATATTTAAAGTAAATTACTTCTTTTCTTTCATTATGATAGTATATAAAATGTATAACCCTATTCAAAAATATAAGAGTATATGTATAAAAATGATTTATATATTTAAAATAATAAAAAAAATCAAAATCGGTAGTGGCCGACTAAATCCGATTAGTTGCTCGACTGTCGATTAATTCTTAGTCAATGACCTCGTCGATCGAGTACCGATTACCGATTTCTGCAACCTTGCAACTTGCAAGTAGCATTCCACCCTTGTTAGTTTTCCGTGAAGGATATGGAAATTATCCTCAAGCGCATCACGGAAGCGTGATCGTCATATCGAATACGACGAAGAACGACTAGTCGTACTAGTTGTTCGGTGCAACGGAATTTAAAAATTTTTAATCCGATGAAACCACATGACTGAGAACCATTCTCAAATCGTTTCATCTATAACCACAGCAAGTATAATGCAATACCTCTTGAAGCGTGGTTGATCAAGTCTCTACGAAAAGAGACCTCCTGTCTCAAGTCCGATCGTCGGAGTAACGGCTTGCGAGCGCGGGGATGAGTCGCGGTGTCCTCGCAATCCAAGTTGATCCAAGCACGGTTGCTCCTGATCTCGTCGCACGAGATCAAACGTCTCCTTCGTGAGTGAAGCACTCCAAGAAGACGAAGAACCGCAGAGAGTCGAAGCGGCAGCACGATGGCGCGGGCGTCGACGATTCTCTCAACCAAGGTGGACGACCACCAAGAAGAGAGGGAGAGATAGGGCTGTCGAGTATGAGAAAGAGAGAGAGAGAGTTTGCTACAATAGTGTGTGTAAAGAGAGAGCATGGTATGCCTCTCTATTTATAGGGTTTTAGGATCCATGGATCTCAATCCATGGGACATATAAAATCAATGGATGAGATTGATTTATGTCAATCCAATGGTCAAGATTGTTGTTGGTAAAACCAACAACTTGTGATTTAATTTTGATTAAATATATTTGATAAATCAAATATATATTAATACCAAATTAAACCAACCAAATAAGGAGTGAAGAAACAAATGGGATCCACCTTCCCCATTAGGGGGAGTGGACGGCCACCAATTCCATAAAGGAATTGGTGCCGCCCCCCTCTTCCCACATGGGGAGGGCAATCTCATGGATCCCCATGAGATTGCACATCTCCTTGTTTTTCTCTCAACTTATTTTCCAACAATTATTTGTTGGAATTTTATTCACCAAAAATAATTCTCAATTAATTTTGGGAATCTTGCAATCTTGACATTGGAATATTGTGAATCATATTCACAACCCAAAAACAAAATGTAATTTACATTTTCAATTAATTAGACAATGTGTATCCAATACACATTAATAATTAATCTACTAATATAAATTATATTTAACTCTCTCTAATATATTATAAATCACATTTATAACATATTATGAATAATTGGATATTACTATCCACATTATTCTTATCCATAATAATTAAATCACATTTAATCATATTGGATAATTTCTCATACATCATGATAATTAAATCACATTTAATTATCAACTTCTCCTTGCTTAGATCTTATGGAATTGTTCTTTAACCATTTAAGAACAATGCTATTTCTCCTCAGATACTTGGAGATAAGGACAAGCCGATTGTATTGTTCCACGTATAGTGACATGGATATTGAGATCATATCTCAAATCCAGATCGCGGGCCTCTCATAGATGTTTGATTAAATCAAGACCGTAAATCTAATCTTCTCATTGTATCTGAATCACATTCAGATCAATGTCCAACACGTGCACCAAGATCAGATCACTTCTCTACTGAGAGGAGTCACTAAAATCCAGACCCGTTCCATCACTCCCTAGGAATGGAAGCGTCATGGTTATACAATCGTTTATGATCAAATCACCCTCAGGTATTCCCAATACCTGTACATCCTGCATACTGGAAGACTCATATTAAATCCGAAGTATTGGATCAACTTTATACTGTCTACTTCATGGTTTTATCAGTAAGTTTCTCATTCGATCATTGGGAGTTGGTATCAATCATACACTTTCCAAAAGCATATATTATACCTAGGTCTTGATCATATACTAAAAGTATATATATCAAACCTACAAATTCAATCAAGCTTCCAAAGCGAGACGACCATGCGCATGGAATTTGATTCTTCCCAATATCTCATGAGTGAGCTCATGTTTTCCGGTTCAGTAACTGAACCTGTATGATCCTTTTGAGAGATCGTATTACTCATATGCCCTTATGTGCACACCAGCTCGCCGGTGTATAGACCTTGATTAGGTCATCAACCTATTGGTCTGCCAAATGTACACACTCAGACATATAGTAACACATCTGTCTCCGGTCAGAGGATGCGTGCCTATATCATGACATCATACGATATAGGACTTTGGTTATCTCGATCTTGTTAAGTCAACTCTTTGTCCTAACTAATCTGACACTTCCGAATCTCTATTCCTATGCAGAGGGACCTGCATCAAGAGGTCGGTCAGATATCAGCCTTCAGAGATAGGACTCAGGCTGGAGATCATCTCTTAATAATCATTTGGCGGTGCTTGATGAGTCCTCAATCTAACTCTTTAGATATTCATCCAAGCACCAGCCTCTATGATTCAATAGTCGAATCAACAGCTGTATGATTATTAAGATGGCCATGGTACATAACCCTAATTGTACTAAGGGACCTATTATACAAATTATTCATTCTTCATTTCAGATCAGGGAATGATATGTGCAATAACATTTATTGCATAATGGCTCGCCGTGGGCTCATATTTCCAACATTCCGCTCAAGTCTCTTCACCAAGGGGGAGCCGATTCGTCTGTCTAACAACCCACTAACTAGAGGTAGAATCAGGTAGCTAATAGTAAGAGAGCATTGTCGAAATCTCAACAACACTTGCCACGCCTAGATCTTCTCCACCATATCCGAATTAACAAAGGTCATCTTGTCCTTTTTTGATCCGGAAACCCAAGACCATCTTTACAAGCTCCAACACCCTAGCAATCTCGGTCGTCTCGTGTTCGATCCTTCTATTAAAAAATGTAGTGTCATCTGCATGCTGCAATATTAGATTGACAAACTTTCCGAATGAAAGCCAGGGCAGAAACCATATTCGACCATCTCTATGCGAGTGGCCATCCGCTCTAACATGCTTGCAATTCAGACAAAGAAAAAAATAGTCGTGGGACATCTTTACCTGACCAAGGCTTGAAAGAACGAAAGGCGGAACGAGGTGGTTCCATCAGAAGTGAAGCGAGGCGTAGCCTAGAGAGGGTCGAGGCGTAAGCCTCAATCCCCCCCCCCCCCAACTTAGTAATCTAACATATTCTAGTATATAAGTATTAAGAAAACAATACAATACCACAAATATTGAAGCATATAAAGCAAGTAAAGGAGTTCTAATGCAATCCTTCTTTGTCCTAGACTTTCATTGTACCAAATGTTAGAATTAAACACAAGACCAAATAGAGAATACAAAACATAATAAGTTCCAACCTCCAAATTTCAAATCATATTTTTAGTTCAAAAAATAGAATGCCAATTCGTGCACTTGTCTTCTAGACTCCAAAAGAGCTTCTAATCATTGCCCTGAACTCTAACATCGGCATCAAAACTATCATCCTCTGATGCACATTCACTACTGCTCATTGGATCATCCAATGAATCATCCCTGTAGTTTAAATTTTCTTCATCATCATCTTTATCACGAACATCGTCTCCAGTATGAACCTCGTCTTCATCAATATGAACCACATCTTTACGTACATTATACAATACCGTTATTTTTTTTGTATGTTGTATTTTTTATTCTAATGAAATAAGTTTAACATAACATTTACCTTTCTTTCTCTTCTTCCTATGAGAATCATCTTATTCTTCCTCGTCTTCCTCAACATCCTCTTCCAGACGAATATTTGAATCAAGCTCTTGATATGCACCATATTCACATGTTTGAAGCTTTGAAACCGCTTATCACCAGAATCCACATCTTCCAAGCACAGGGGATCATCCATAATCTTTTTCTTGACCTCACTGTGCTTCAACTTCAAGTTGAACATCACATAGAACAAATCATTGAGTTTTTCTTGTGTGAGTCGATTTCTCCTCTTCGTATGTACCTACCCAATACACATGGTCATGCTTAGAATATATACAGTTGGAAAATATGTTTATGATCTACTCAAGTTAAAATACTACTTAATTAAATAAACTCTAATTATGTTCACAACCAGATGCACTACATGTTGAGAGAGTCCCTAACAGTGATCAATCTCTGCAATGTCTAAAAAGGCTAGCAAAACGTGTAATGACAAGTCGGACCAAATCTCCCCAATCTTTGCGCTGATCATGGACAAAATCCAACCATGAGCATAGATGTAGTTGATGACTCTTTTGACTTTTTTTGAAAACAGAAGCATGCAAAGGCAATTTCAGAATGTCTTCTAACATCAAATCAATGCAATGGGCAGCACATGGGATCCAATATAAATGTTTTCTCTTCTCCATCAACAATTTTCCATCCGCTTTATAATTTGAGGCATTATTAGTTATAACTTGTACAACGTTGTCTTCACCAACCTTCTCAACTACATCATCGAGCAGAGAAAAAAATAGTTATGCACTTTTTGTTTTGTCAGATGCATCATGGACTTCAAGAAACAAGTCCCCAGTCGGATTGTTCACTAAAAAGTTGATAAATGAACAACCTTTGTATCCGTCCAACCATCAGATATGATACTACATCTCGTATCTACACAAGAAGTCTTTGCTGCTTTCATCACATTGTCGATGTTATTCACTTCTTCCTTCAATATCTAAGATCTCAACTCGTATGATGTTGGAGGTTTCAATGTCCTCCCATATGCACCAACAGAATGAAGCATTGTTTGAAATGATGGACTATTTGCACAATTGAATGCTAATCCATTCTCAAAGAAAAATCTTCCAATATCACACAAACATGAGTCCTCTCCTTTATCTTCCATGATGCATTCAATGTTGGCTGATATTGCTTCTCGAGGATATTTGTACTCCCAATAGCGGGACCTTCTAAACTTGTCGCACCAACAAATAAGTCCATGGACCCCTCACCTGCTTCACATTGCTGGATCCGCCTGTGAGTGTTTGAGGATCGTTACTCCCACGGGGTTCTATTCCATAAGCACCCACTCTGCAAAGTTCTTCCATCTCTTCCACAACTCTTCTATTTTTTTTCTTCATGCACTGCTAGCAAACACTTCATTTCGTTTGATACTTCGACATGGACTTTTGGGCATGCTTTAACATTTTTCCCAGTTTTGGCAAGGTAATGCTTGAATCTCGCAACTCCATCGGTTATGCTCTTAGCACAGAAATTGCATTGTACATAAACATAACTCTTGCCCTTCGTAGACTCGTTTATTTCGAGTTGGACACAATATTTTCACGCGGGGTTGCTTCGACGTTCTTCGGAATCTTTCACGCGCTCTTGTTTGCTTTCGGCATTTCTGAAACTTATTGCACAAAACAAATACTGGCCACACGAACAATTAAATTCGCAACAAAATATAAATGACATATTCACAACAATTACAATTCACAAGATTCACAACAAACCCATGAAAAGCTAACTAAAATCAATAGTTCAATTAGATTTAAAATAATGCTTCTCCAATCATATAGGCATTATATAACATATAAATTAGCTATAGGATTACAAAGAAAAAAATAATATTTTTAATCTAATTGATATACTATAATAATGCAATCCACCTACATATAGATTTGCTTCTCTAATCGATACGCCTCGCGCTACGATTAATCAATAGTTCAATTAGATTAAAATGAAGCTGCTCCAATTGATACACCTCACGCTTTTTAAAACCTTGGTTTGAACTTAGAAACACACGAAGACGATTAGTTAAAACCTTTGCTGTAATCAAGTAAATAGCCTTGGGAAGGGGAAATCGAATGGAAGTCCTCCACATGCCTCATCACCTTCTTCTTGTGTAACATTAAGGTAATGGAGCGATTCAATTGCTCAAAATCACTACTGTCCCTCCTTGCAACTCTACCGCTGCAACGGCATATAGTTCTCTCTAACCCACCGTTCCCTGTGCCACAACTTGTCTCTCCTTCTTACGCATCAATTTCATGTTCTCCCTCAATCTGAACCCCCGACATCTCATCCAGCCTGGTCACATCCTCCTGCGCAGAAAACTCGCTTCTCATTCCTCCTCTGGTGGAGGTCCTTCCTGAATGCCATCAACATCTGTCACAGAGCTTTGAGACGTGTCTCTAGAAGCAAAACTAGACAGGAAAACACCCCACATTGGTAGATGTCTAGGGAGACCACGCGACAATTGAGGTGTCTCAATCAGAGTTTCACATGTACAAATTAACCGGTTAATTGTACTATTTAAATAATTCCATTACCAAAATAATGCAATGTATTTCACTTCCATGATCCATCTTGATAAAGATTTTTAAATTATCTGGTTGATGCCATTTGTTATGTTGCAGATTTTTTCAAATGTTTTTCCTATTCGGGGGCACTTGAAGCAAATGGGTTAAAAGATGCATGTCTTAAAGGTCAATCATTTCGGATTTGGTTATATTTGAACATGTTGTGATCATGGACCTTCCTCAACATAAATACGGAATGTATGCATATTCAAGTTCCTTTTTTCTTCTGTTATTGACATTTTGGCTTTTTTCTATTCCATTATGGAAAGTGAACACATGGAATCTTCATTCTTTGCAATTGGGTATCAATTCGATATCCGATTGATTGAGAAGTGTACATTTGAAATACCATTCTGTTTTTTTTTAATTTCACTCGCCTATATGTGATCAATTTGTTTCTTTGCCATCTGAATCCATAAGGTCATGTTTGGATTATTGTAATGTAAAGCAACTGCGTGGAAGCATTTTCCATGGAATTTAATGTTGTTGTTTGGCACTGATGCAATCTTCATTTGATGTATAATCTAATAATTTCGTGTTATGTTGTTTTAAAAATCATTAATTAAGTTTATTTTTTTAATCATTTTCTACTATTACTAATGAGGATGCAGACATATATGGATATATCCGAGCATTCGATCTGCCATTGTATACATTATATATATATATTGACATCCGTAAAATGAATATTATATGGATACCATTTTGATGTTTTGCGAACATTTGTATCCGTATATGTATATCCGATTTCATATATAAATATAGTTCTAGATTTAATTTTTAACCATATTTAACATAATTTTATACCTTCTTTTACCATATTTGGTATAATATTTATGATATAGGCAAATTTAGTATATTTATATCATGTGTATTCCATCTAATATATGTTTGTTTAGGCTAATTTATAGAATATTATTAATATTACTTTTGTGTGTTAAGTAGCGGCTTTACATTTGTATTCGTTTTTAAGGATAAGGTAACTTAGTTTAAATATCCATCAACATCTGATAAGGATATAATAATACTTATATATGTATCCGTATCCGTCCGTATGCATCCCTACTCACTAATTAATATGTTGCACTAACTAAAATTTGTATTTCCTACTCACTAATTAATATGTTGCACTAACTAAAATTTGTATTTCGTTTCGATTATATTATCTGGGAATGGATTCCATGAAATCTGTTTAGATTATGTAATGCAAACATTGACCATTTGACCTTATAGCATATATTATGTTTTGGCCTTAGCAAGAACATGGGAATTATCCTACATCATTTTTCAGGGGAACCAAATTTCTGATATATGAATAGACATGTAAGCCAACAAATGGATATGTGATGTCAGGAATTTGCGGAGTCCTTGCCTTCTACCTCTTTTTTTGCCATGCTTACTCTCCTTTTTTTACTTGTGAGAAGCCAAAGGATGATTGCCCAGCTTGGGAGTTGATTCAAGAAAAATATTAAGAATACCGATTCTCAAGATCTCAACTTCACCCACAATGCGAACACAACTTTCACGATAGGCACCACAATCTCTACACAATACCCTTGAAAAATGCAACATCCTTGTTGTCCCAGATAGCCCACATAATTGCTAGTGGCCAGCTCCCTATTTTGCCGCCTCTGGATTTGAATATGCATCTTCTCATTCTTCATATTTGTAATTCCATTTGATTTTTATTGCAGATAACCGAACGTTTAGCATCGATGAACCTCTTGAAGATGGGGATACAGCTCTTCATTTATGCTGTCTCTATGGTCACCTTCCGTGTGTTCAGGTTTATATTTGATGAAATTTCTCCGCTCTACTAGCTGACCTTTGAATTTGAAATAATTGGTTTGCTCAAATTTTTACTGTGGGCTTTGAAAGCTTTTGGTGGAACGTGGGGCCAATTTCGAGGTTAAGGATGAGGATGAAGCGATTCCTCTTCATGATGCTTGTGCTGGAGGTGGTGGCAACTTTCTTGAGTTAGTTTTAAGACTTCTGTTTTTATTGATAGAATCTAATATTGGTGCTAAAATTTAAACGTGATCAGGATTTACTGCAATAGCTCAGTATTTGATCAACGTTGCGGATGCTCAATGTGTACAGAGGATGTTGAATACCGTTGACCTTGAAGGAGATACGGTTGGCGCAGAAAGACTCGTCATTTGATAAGTTTATCCTCCGTTAACCTTACGGATGTGCATGTCCATTCTTATTGCAGCCTCTGCATCATGCAGCAAGAGGGGAGCATTTGGGTACTATTCAAGTACTGTTAGCTGCCGGGGCTTCTCGAACAAAGGCAAATATCTATGGAAAGGTAAAATTTGAGGCTCTTTTAACATATTACCATGTAATGTTGTAGTTATTTTTTAATCAAAAAGTTTGTTGCTTTCATGGCAGACTCCCGCTGAGCTGGCAGATCCAGAAACAGATGCAAGGCTTATTTTAGAAGGGAGGATGTGCCAGTGAGGTATGCTCATCATATTCTTGTGTAATTGCTGCTTTTTTCCTGCCGAAAAAGCAAACACTTGTGGAAGTGGCTCCGGATTGTTGTTATTTTCTCTTATTCCAATATCTGTGATTCGTTTTTTTATGTTGGTTTTTTTCAAGATTTTTTTCCTGAGAAGCCAAACTACTCAGATTATGATGTCATCTTCAAAACCAAGGAAACTACACAAAATAAAATTTGCGTACAACTCTTGCTACAACCATAATGACACAGACGACACATACAACATCTGTGCATTCGTACCACATTATTCCTGTAATACCTCTCTCGTTTGAGCAGCACTGTGCCTCTCGTTATAAGTGGCCCAGAGTAACCAGTGGCTGCCTTGGCATTGCTTGATTTATATGCCTGCACTGCACCACCACTGACCCTTTCAGATTTGATGGTCACCCATAATTGCATGTGCCTATGGCATCCACCCAACCGAGCTGGCCATCAGATATAAGACGGAAACAATGTTCATTACCAGTCTTTTTTCTCATTTGGGTTTAGTGCCAATGTGCCATTACCATTTTCCAAAAATATATGTTCCTAGAAAAGTAACATATAGGCAGGCAAGATGCTCTGTATTTGCATGTCATTAGCAAATGTTACTTATTTGCCATTATCCTGATGTTTAATGAATATTATTGATCACGGTTAAATCATAATGGTCATCCTTTGGCTAATAAAATATGTTTCCGGGAAGTTGAACAGTTTATTCTCTGGTTTTTGTCTGTCACTGTACTGCACATTGTTCCGACAAATTTATATAGGTATTTGATGTTGGTATATAACAACTATTGCCGATCTCTCTCTCTCTCTATATATATTAAAAGGTGTCAGTAGTTGGTCCACCATCTCTTTTGTTATAAAAAAATTCCGAATTTTACCATATAGATTCCTCCCATGTTCTTTTATATAAATATAATAGGAGCTTATTTCCGTAGCTCGCCCTTTTGTATTTTTGTTAATATATAATCCTATAAATAATTTATATTAGTTTATACCCCTCAGTAGGGATTCCTTAGATTTATAATCGAATATCGTTTCCTTGATGGGTGCGCTAATGAGGAGGAACCAATGTGGAAGATTGTTGTCGTTGGGGTTCCGTTGAGATGCCTTCAGCTCGAGGTTCTCAGAGAGGTCTTGAAGCACCTAGGGGTGGTCATCGAGTTGTGTAGTTCCGGTTTGCTTCCGAGTGAAGGCAAGGAGGTGAAGTTGTTGTTGAAGGAGGGGCTGCCTCTCTCGCTGTTGCGAGCGACACTTTGGCTTGGGAAAGGCAGTTGTCCCTGTGGCTGCGGATTGTTGAATCTGGGGGTTGTCAGAAGAGGTGGCGTCGGTGGTCGATGATGGACAGAGGCAATGGTCGGTGGTGGGAAGCCCAACAATCATTTTGGAGGAGCCCTAATGTCGCCCTTGATGTTTTGAAATCTACATTGTACGGTGTTTCAAGTCTGTTGTTGGTTTTGGGTCTCAAGGTGAACTCATTCGGGCCTTTAGATCCAAACCCTATTGTGACCCCTTCTCGAGCGAGTTAGAATATGAGTTTATCTGATCCCTTATTCTTGATTGTCAACATGATCTATTCAAGTTCATCTAACAACTCAAATAACCACATGATAATGAATCCGAGTGTGGATCGTCTTCTCTTGGAGAACGGTGGCGAATCGAGGATGTTCCTGAACTAGGGGTACACTTGGGGATTCAACAACTCGTTGCGAGAGCATGCTCGGAGTCTGGAACCAGATCCCTGACGAGATCTGGTGTTGACCTCGAGGGTGTTGTGGCGTCTTCAGAGCGCAAGGCGGCAAAAGCGATATGCTTTGATGGGGGGGTTCATCAATTCGAAACCTAACGTAAGTCGTGCTTCGGGCATAAAGGTGATGTGGGTTATAAATCTGGTACAAGGCCTGGACAATTGAGAAAGGGGATTGATACATCACAATGACGGTTGAAGTGTCAGGGGGTTGAGGAGCGATGGAGTTCAGCGCAATTCGGTTGGGATGGGTGTTACATGGATGGGTGGGCATCGGAGTTGGTGACTCAGATGTTGACCTCTCGCAAGATGTGCGATCGATTGCTCTGGAATCGGAGTCTAGACCGCTTGATAACGCTTGTGAGGTGGGAGGAATTGATTGTTCTGGAGTGGTTGAGGATGAGGCCTTCACGGGGTCAGGTCTCCTAGTACAAGGGCTGTTGGAGATGTTTCGACTTGAGGGGAGCATGGAAGAGAGGTGATAAATATTGCAGTTGTCGGAGAAAAGGGGCAGTTTCGCAGGGGGAGTTGAGGATATAGAGGGAAGGCATTTTGGGCAGGAGATTGCGAAGGCTATTAGGGTTTTGGTGGCGGGGGATCCCCCATCAGTCTCCTAATGAAGATCGTTTCTTGGAATGCGAGAGGCTTGGGACAAGCGACTGGCGGTTGGGTCCTTGATGCCTAATGGAGGGTTGATTTTGTTTGTTTGCAGGAGATCAAAATTGATTCTTGGGAGTCCTTGCGATGGAATTTCACTTGGGTCCTCATCTCAACGAGTTTCGAGCTGTGTTGGCTAATTGTAGTTCGGGGGGGGGGGGGGGGGGTTGCTGTGGCTTGGAATGGTGATATGTACGTGTTGGATGATGAGGAGATCTTGGCTCACTCGGTTTCAGTTGCACTTACAAATAAGGCAGATTAATCCTGCCTTGTTGTGACCTTGGTGTACAATATTACATGTGCGTCCACTAATACGGTTATGTGGGATGAATTTCGTCGGGTTCGAGGTAGATTCTCGGAGATGACTTGGATCGTGGTTGGGAATTTTAATGTTACACTCTACATGGAAGGTCGACCAAGGGGGAGATGTGCGCAAGACCCTAGCTCTGGTATTTTTGGTGAGGTAGTGTAGGAGCTTGCCCTAGAGGTTATGGACATCGCAAATTGTAGATACACATGGAGACATCATCATCCCGGTCACGAATCGACCGTTTTCTTCTATTTGTCGAGGCTTTGGAGCTGTTCAACTTGGCTACAGTCACCTCCCTTCCCATAGCGAGATCAAATCATACCCCATTGTGCTTTGACTCTTGCGACGACATGGGTTTTGCTTCATATTTCAGATTTGCGAGATGTTGGCTGTTGGAAGTGGGATTCTGTGATATGGTGTGTGCTTTCTTTTCGTATTTAGAGTTGGAATGCTCGTCTACAATGAGATTTGCCCTGAAGTTGGTGGTACTATAGCACATGTTGTTGGAGTTCAAGAGGGTTACCTAACAACAATGAGAGATGCAGAGAAACCAAGCGCATGACGAGTTGGGGAGACTTGATGCCGTGGAGGATGAGAGGGACTTACATGAGGAGAAGCTCTTGAGCCGAGTTTTGGTTTAGAAAATCTTGGAAGAGGACGATAGGAAGTGCTAATTTGAGTGGGGACAGAGATCAAGGCAAAGGTGAATGAAGGAGGGAGACACCAACACCGTATTTTTTTATGCAGTGGTGAATGCCAGAAGGAGAAACGTGATTCATTCAATAGAGGTGGGGTTGGAGAGGTTTCACGGCGAAGGAGATGTGGCGAGGGTCTTTACGGACTATTTCATGGATATGAGCAGACGGTCACTACACTGTGGGTCGCGGTGGTTGGGGATTGGGTGAATCGAGTGTCCGACCTAGATGCTGAACTTCTGACAAGGGGGTTTGGGATGTTGGAGGTTCTTGAGGCCGTCTTTAGGCTGAAACCGGATGGCTGCCCAGGGTTGGATGGGTTTTCGATTCTTTTCTATAGGGAGTCTTGAGATCTCATCGCGAAGGATGTTGTGAAGGTGGTCGCAGAATTTGAGGAAGGTAATGTTGGTTTCGATCGTCACAATCGGTCTTTTATCTTCCTTCTCTCGAAGAAGGATGTGGTTATGAGAATTGATGATTACAAACCAATTGCTCTTTCCAATACAATTTACCTTGTGGTGGCAAAACTGATGGCCAATGATTTAAGGGGGTGGTGACGAAGATTATCTCCCTATCTAGAGTGCCTTCTTGTCAGGTAGGCAACTCATGGACAATGTAGTTCTGACGTTAGAGATTGTAGCTGATTGGCACAAGTGGAAAGTGAAGGGTGTTCTTTGGTAGGTGAATTTCTCACTGACATATGATTATGTGGGTTGGCAATTTTTATGGGCCACACTTTACGGAGGGGGATTTCTGGATTAATGGATTTCTTGGATGAAGAGGTGTGTCACGATCGTGTCCTGCATGGTTTTTGTGAATAGACAGCCGGAGGGTGGATACTTTCAACTGCAAAGGGGTGTTCGATAGGGATGCCCCTTAGCTCTGTTACTTTTTGTGCTTGTGGATGATGTGTTTTGACAATTTTGGTGGAGCGGATAGTTGTAGAGGGATCTCTATCCCCATCCCCCAGTACACAGATGACACAATTCTTTTTATGGAGGGAGTGGCATATAGTTGCAGAGGCCTCTCGGTGGTTTTGGACATTTTTGAAGATGTATCCGGGCTGAAGTTGAACATGGGCAAGTCAGAGTTCGTTTCTTTTTGCCAATCGGAGAGGGAGTTCGAGAGTTGCGCTTCTTGGTTGTGTCCGCCGTGCACGAACCTGCCAATACGATACCCGGGTGTGCCGTTGGTCGCTGGCAGGTTATACACTACTTATTGGTTATCAGCGTTTGAGAAATTAGAGTAAAAACTAGTTGGGTGGAAGTCTGTTTGTCTGTTGAGGGGTGTGGAGAAGAAGAAGGAATGTGATATCTATTCCATAGGGTTAGGGTCTCTTATATAGAGAGAAAACCCTAGAGAGTACAAGAGTAAAAATCCATAAATACCCTCGAGGGGTTACGGAACCCGAAGAGTTAAAGGTTACGGAACCCGAAAGGTTACAAATATAATTGTAATATAATAATTCTAACACTCCCCCTCAAGTTGGAGCATATCTGTCGATCATGCCCAACTTGGATACTAAGTACATTAGGCGCTTCCTTGGAAGAGCCTTTGTGAGGATGTCTGCAAGTTGAAGTTCAGTGGAGATATGTGGAGTGCTGATTCGTCCTTCTCGTACTGCATCACGAATAAAATGGCAATCAACTTCAATGTGTTTTGTCCTCTCATGGAAAACTGGATTGGTGGCGATGTATGTGGCAGACTTGTTGTCGCAGTATAAGGGTACAGGAGTGGCGACTGCCATGCCAAGTTCTGTTAAGAAAGAAATAAGCCATGCGATTTCACATGTGGCCTGAGCCATTGCCCTGTATTCTGCTTCCGCACTAGATCTGGATACCACTGTCTGCTTCTTGCTTCGCCTAGTGACAAAGTTATCCCCAACAAACATGGCATATCTGTAGTGGATCGGCGGTCCTCAGGAGAGCTAGCATAGTCAGAATCTGTATAGGCAGAGATATTAGTGTGTCCATTCACCCCATAGAAAAGTCCACGTCCGGGAGATTCCTTCAAATATCGAAGGATCAAAAGAACATCCTGCCAGTGACTGTAAAGAGGCTTCTCCATATATTGACTAGCTCTGCTCACAGCATATGATATATCTGGCCTCGTAACAGTGAGATAGAGTAATTTTACCACTAAGCTTCTGTATCGTGTTGCATCCTCAAATGCTGGATCAGTAGATGCTGAATATTTTCTCACTTCTGCAGGGATGCCAGATGTCTTGCATCCAAGAAGTCCTGCCTCAGTCAGAATATCGAGGCAATACTTACTCTGTGAAAGATGGAGCCCCTCTGTAGTGCGTATTACTTCGATGCCAAGAAAATAACGAAGTTGGCCGAGATCTTTCGTGATAAAGACCTTCTTGAGGAAGGCCTTGGTCTCCTGAATACCATCTACATCATCTCCTGTGATAACCATATCATCAACGTAGACAGCAAGGATAATCGTGCCAGTAGACCGTCGTCTAACAAAGACAGAGTAGTCAGATATTGTCCTTTGAAAACCTAGTGTGTTGATCTCCGTAGTGAGCCTGTCAAACCATGCCCTTGGGCTCTGCTTCAGGCCATAAGTGGCCTTGCGTAGTTGACATACATGCTCCCCCTCGACTGCATACCCCGGTGGTTGCATCATGTAGACCTCCTCCTCAAGATCACTTTAAAGAAAGGCATTTTCACATCAAGTTGATAAATGGGCCAAGCCTTATTGGCAACAACAGAAAGAATGGTACGTATCGACCCATTTTGGCAACAGGTGAGAAGGTCTCAAAATAATCAACTCCAAAGGTTTGTGTAAAACCTTTTGCAACAAGTCTGGCTTTCAACCTGCTAATAGAACCATCAGGCGACTGTTTGGTCGTGAAGACCCACCGACATGCTACAGGGCGAACTCCCGGGGGGCACGGCACAAGATCCCACGTACCACGGGAGGTAAGTGCATCCATCTCCTCATCCATGGCCTGTCGCCAACCTTGATCTTGCATTGCACTGAAATGATCTCTTGGAACGGTAATAGCATTAAGAGCATCTGCAAATCTCTTGTCACAACTAGATAAACCATCTGTAGAAGTAAAATGTGACATGGGGTAATACATACATTTCCTTTTTTGCTTGCATAGAGATATAGGAAATTCCCCAGGTACATCCGGGACATCAGTGGTGGGAGCACTTGAAGTGGTCATATCATCCTGCATAAAAGGGACATGCAAAGGTACAGTCACTGGTATAGAGGTATAGAGGTACGCTGGCGAGTATAGATGATTGGTGGAGGGAGGTCTAGAGGAATGTCACATACAGATTGTGTGAAATAACTTGTTTGCTCAAAGAAAGTGACATCAGCAGATACATAGTATCGACGTCCAACAGGATCATAGCAGCGATAGCCTTTCTGGGTACGAGAGTAGCCAAGAAAGACGCATTTGATGGCACGAGAGGATAATTTGTCAGTTGCATGAAAGTTATGAACAAAGGCAGTACAACCAAAAATTCACAGAGGTATGGGAAAAGGAGACTCGGTAGGATAAAGTAAGGAAAATGGAGTTGCTCCTTTGAGAACTAATGAAGGAACACAGTTGATGCGATACACTGCAGTAAGGATAACATCTTCCCAATATTGTTTAGGAACATTCATTTGACTAAGAAGAGATCTGGCAACATTTAGCAAGTGTCGGAGTTTCCTCTCAGCTATACCATTCTGTTGTGAGGTATATGGACATGATGTTTGGTGAACAGTTCCCTGGGATGCAAAGAAAGAGGTCAAGTCATGTTGGGTTAACTCAAGAGCATTGTCGGTACGAATGATCTTAACAATGCTAGAAAAGTAAGTTTTAACATATTGAAAGAAATTTCTGACAATCTGATTAATCTCCGAACGCTCCTTTATTAGATAGACCTAAGAAGATCGACTATTATCATCAACGAAAACTACAAAGTAGCGATGACCACTTAATGTGCGGATCGGACAAGGTCCCCAAACATCACAGTGAGCAAGATGAAAAGCAACAGTACTACGAGACTCAGTACGGACAGGAAACGAAGTTCTATGGTGTTTCCCGAACTCACATGCCTCGCACTGAAAGGGCTTCAGAGCAGGGAGTTCAGGAAACATCATGGAGATGGTCTTGGCAGAGGGATGTCCAAGGCGTAGATGCCATAGGAGCGGATCTTCGGAGATAGATGCAGCACCAACAAAATTGGAGTCTAAGGGTATGTCAAGGTAATATAGGCCGTTCTTCTCATGACCCCCACCAAAAATCTGCCTCGTCCGAATGTCCTGAAAATAACAACAAGACTCATCAAATATCACGCGACAATGAAGCTCAACACAAAGCTTGTGAACTGACAACAAGCTAAGAGGAAAATCAGGAGCACAGTGAACCCCCGAAAGTCGGAGTTTGGAAGAGAATTCCATAGTTCCGACACTAGTAATATGTGATTGAGTCCCATTTGCAACTCGAGCTGACTTCACAGAGGTAGATGGTATGGAAGAGGTGAGCAGACTACCTTCTCTAGTGAGATGAGTAGGGGTGCCGGAATCAATAATCCATGCTGGAGTAGAAGTGATAGCAGAGTTGGCTATGGTACCTGAAGGAGTGGCCAGAGCAGCAGTTGTAGTGTTACTAGTGGTGGTAGGCCCTGGAGTATGAAGGATCTGCATTAGGCGGGAGTAATCTGCATCATTAAGATGAACAGTCTTGCCACTGGAGGCAGGCGATGCTTCTTCTACATCATAGGCATCCTCATAAGCATTATTGGCGTGATAAGAAGGTACGCCAAACTTCTGCCAGCATCGTTCAGCCGGGTGGTTCCACCTACCACAGTGAGTGCATGGGGGCAGTAGAGTCTCGCCCACGACCACGACCAAAGTCACGGCCTCGTCCAGATTCCCGTCCACGACCACGACTTGGATCGCGACCGCGTCCTCCTCGCAAGCCGTATCTGCCTCCTCGCCCAGATGAGGCGATGTGTGCAAAGTTCTCTGTTGAAGGTAAGACAGGAGGTCGGGCAACGGATGTCTCGAGCTCCTCAAGTCGGCCAAAGATGGCCTTCATTGTTGGCAGTGTGTCTGATATAAGAAATTGCTCCTTCGCTGCATGGTACCTAGAATGCAGGCCGTCAAGGAAGCGGTATAGCTGCCAGTCAGAACGCTCTTGTATCTGTTTGGTGCAACATGAGGGCTGGAATATTGCAAGCTCCTCATACAGACTGGATAGATGCCTGTAGTACTCGATGAGGGTGGAATCACCCTGAGATGCCGACCAGATTCACATGTAAATATCTGCAAGGCGTGACTTCGTCTTCTTTTGGGAGTATGTTTGCTCGAGATCCTCCCACATTTCCTTGGCTGTATTTTTGTAAAGAAGATTTGAGGCAATATGAGCCTCAACACTGTTGGTCATCCAATTGATAACCAAATAGTTATCAGTTTGCCAGTTGTCGTACTCTTTGTCCTTTTCATCTAAAGGATCTTTAGTCAAAATGTAAAGTTTCCTCTGACCACCAATGAATACCATAAAAGATCGAGACCAGAGCACATAATTTTCCGTGCCCTTGAGTTCGATAGTAGTGCCTTGTGCCATAATATTTGTGGCCAAGGACTTTGTCTCGGTAGAAGAAGACGTCATGGTGGTCTTAAAATAGAAAGACGATCCTGTGATCAACTAAGGATGCATATAAGAGCTAAAAAAATGCTCTAAAACTCACATTTGCCCTTGACGAAGAGATGAAAAACCCCCAGTGGACAGCATATCTGGATTCTTGGAAGCGATCCGTGATGAGTTTTGGATCTACAAAGAGTCCTACGGTACCCGTGGAGGGTAGCTGTGGGGCTGACGACCTTCGTAGGAGGTCCTGAAAGCACCGGGTAACGCTAGCGGGAGGGCTGCTGCACTAGAGGCGATTGGAGGGCCTTGCGCGGGACCCTAATTCGGGGAAGAGGGTCCCGCACAGGCTTTTGCGAGGCTTGAAGGTGGCGGTGGGTATTTTAGATCAGAACCCCGATCTAGGACCGTTGCTCTGATACCATGTGGAGAAGAAGAAGGAATGGGATATCTATTCCATAGGGTTCGGGTCTCTTATATAGAGAGAAAACCCTAGAGAGTACAAGAGTAAAAATACATAAATACCCCCGAGGGGTTACGGAACCCGAAGAGTTAAAGGTTACGGAACCCGAAGGGTTAAGGGTTACGGAACCCGAAAGGTTACAAATATAATTGTAATATAATAATTCTAACAAGGGGAGACAGGTTGGTGCTTCTGCGTTCGATTCCATTTGTGATTTCGATCTTTTTATCTTTCAGGCTTGTGTCGGTTTGGTATTATGAGGATGTTGGAAGTTATCGTGAGGCATTTTTTTGGTTAAGAATAATCCAATGTTTCAAATTGGTGGATTGGAAGATGGTGTCTCGTGCAAAGGAGGATGGAGGACTTGGAGTGCAGAGTCTGGAGGAGATGAACAAGGCCCTTCCTGACAAATGGGTGGTCTATATTTGGGGAGAATGCACAAGTCTAGTGTGCAAGCTTATTCGGAGAATCTACGAGCTCGGTTTTTCTTTTCCGGACTCTAGAGGCCTTGGTGTTGTGCCCTCTTTTTTTGGAGGGGAATTTGCAGTCTGGCACAGTAGATTCAACCTTTTCTAAGGAATGTGATTGGAGACGGAGCGGAGTTTCTTTTCTGATCAGGTGATTGGAGTGGGGATGTGGCATTGGATGTTAGATTCCTGCGATTGAAGGCGATGGTCGAGAACCCTGGATGCACGGTTGCAGAAGCATGGGTAGGGGATACTTTCTTTCCTAGGTTCGGATCGGATATTTCTGAGCAACGGATGGAAAAACTTCTTAGTATGCTGGTGGAGCTGGAGGGAGTAGCTGGGCCTACGGATGGGCAGAATTACTGGATCTGGCGAGATGGTACTTTTTCAGTTGGGAAGGCGTATTGAGCTCTGGAGGGGCCCCATGACCTTCGATCTTGGGGGTTGCAAGGCGGACTGTATGCGAATATGGAAATGGAACATTCCAACTCGAGTGAAGGTTTTCTTGTGGTTGTTTTGGAGAGGAAGGCTGTGACGAAGGATAGACTTGCGCGATTCATTCAGGGGGCTGACCAAGGGTGCTCAAGGTGCTTTCTCGGGGTGGAGGATTTGGACCATCTCTTCGCACTCGGTAGATCTGTGGAGGTTTGAAACCTTATTGGGAACATAGCTGTGAGGTCTGGCAACATGCTCGATTTCTGGAGCTCCACTGGGACGGATTGGAATGACAAGGAGGAGAGATCGACATGTGTTGCTCTGGGCAATTTCGTTGGCTGGGAATGGTGTTTTTAATAAGGACCGATTCCATGCTGAGAATGTTGTGGCACATGCCAATGAGATTGTTGTGGCACATGCCAATGCGTTAAGTGAGTTGGAATTTGTAAATGTGTGGTCGCTAGGCATGTCGTGACTTTTAACAATTTTTGATGATTAATGGTGAAGTTTTTGTGTACACTCCTACACGGTGCATGCCCTTTTTTCTTTTAAAAAATATTCTTATTACTTCCGTATAATGATTTTGAAATTTGATGTACTTGTAGTCTACGAAGGTTGGATTATTAAAATACAATTAAATAAAGAAAGATATTGGACAGCTTATGCTTGCTCGTGGGTCTAAGCTTCAACAATTTTCGTTGACCTAGGCATTTTGACATAATCTTCATTTGCCTTTTCGAGGTCGTGACCCATTGAATGTCTCATCACTTCGAGAATCATGATTAGTGGCGCGAAAATGATGAAGAAATTGTGACTTAGGATAAACCTGACCCTATCGATAATCTTTGATATAACTCCCTTATAATTTAAAACCTTGCAAGGTTGGATTTTTTATAATTTTTTTTCAAATGATGATACACAATGTTCAATCTATTTGTGGTATAAATATAATCAAATCTATATGTAAGGTTGGATTTAGATGTAGAGTTTAAGTTATATGTCGTGGACCCTAATACGTAACCACATTTTCTTTTTTCACTTTTGCATGTTCAGTGATGGAAAAATAGCAAAGAAATGAATCATGGTAGATCAAAATTTACGTCTAATCTTTGTGTGCTTTGATGCATCCTTGTTATAAATGTCTAAATACACTAGTAAGGTTAGATTTTTTAAATTAGAGTTATTATTTTCTAGTGACAATATTTAAATTCCGATGTGCTTATGGTTTAATTATAATTACATTTATACATAAGGTTGGATGTGATTGTATTTATAGTTTAAGTTGTAATTTATGGGTTCCGCAATATTATTTATAGTTTAAGTTGTAATTACATCCATACATATGGTATTATTTTTCTTGTTATTAACTTATTTGATGGGAAAAGACAGGGGTATGCTTCCATATAACACGTCCTGGAAGATAGGTGGTTAATCGAGGAATTACGGGTGTGTTGGTTTGAAGATTTTTTCCCAATACAGACAATATTCCGAGGTATAAGTTAAAACTCTGATGTAAACTCTTCTTAGATGGACATCTCATTAATCAACCAATGATATAAACATGATAAGCTATTTTGGAACTACTATTGTCCCTTCTCTATTGTGGATAAGCCCTTGTTCACATGGGGTTGCTTCCTTCTCCATGTGGCTTCCTTCTCTGTTGGAGGGAGGTTACATTATCCTTTACCATCCCCATAATGAGTTGTTAGATGTTTCGAGTTTGCCGATGCTCGAGTCCTTTTATTTCCATCAACATCATGCCTCACTTGTATTGTGCCACATCACTAGAATTTCTATGATATTCGTATAAAAGTTTACATGACTGCATACTTGTTTTGTCACATTTGATACTGGAAAATGAACCTGTTATGTGGATTCTAAATTCTGAATTTGTACACAATCACTCTCATGTGTTGCAAAAGTGAATTTTGATTAGTCTTTTGTAGTTTATAATCCTAGTAAAAACCCTTGCAAAGGTCAAGACATTCGTTCGCTTTAGTTTGCACCTGCTTGCTGCTTCCTTTGTATCATTCCTACACCTCTAGATATATGTAAGATTTTAACAAATGTTTAGGGCTCGTTTGGTTGCCAGGGTACACTGGAGTATCCTGGCATACCCCTAGCTCCATCCCTATATTCCTGAGTTGGGATTGCTTGTATTGACCCTACAATTTCTTTGGTATAATATTTTCTAATCGTGTTCAAATAAACTTATTAACATAAAAAGTATATTATATTCATTAAAAAAGTTAATATAACACAATAAATGTCACATCACAATTATCATTCAACCCTCCCAACCCTCCAAACAACTACTATTCAAAAGAAGATACCACATCCCACCCCAACCCAGCCCAATCCAGTAACCAAACAGGCCCTTAAAATGCATGAATTAGATCCAGGCTTCGACGAGGAAATGTTTTTGAATGAAATTCTGTTATTTTCTATTGATACGGATGCAAATATAATTTTGAAAACGTATAATTGCAGGTAAATTGTCATCACAAGATGCAAACAACAGACTTGGATTCACTACTACCATCGGGGGGACTTCCCGTCTGTTTCTTTGAGTTTTGTTGATACTTTGGTAAAATTATTACCCATTAAATTCTATTGTTTTTTTTGTATCCACGGAGTGTGGATGCACGTACAGCACAATTTCTTCGGAGACGTTGAGATTCGTAGAAGAGGAAGTTTTGCCCCCTATATTCCAGTACGTAGAAATTATCTCTGATCGGTGTATGCTTCAGATTGTAATAGATTTTTTATCTACTCTCTTCAGAATTATAATACCTTTTTTTTTGAAATGCTGGTGGCTTTGAGCATACCCATCGACATATTTTAAACTCTGACCACATTTGGCGCTTGATAATCCATGGGGAAATTTGCAGATAAGAGATGATCGCAGTATTAACTGATTGCGATCGCATGTCGGTTGCGATAATCAACCGAATGCGAAATGATTGATGTGCCGTTGTGGGTTTTCTCCGCAATCCGGCCCCTCATGCATGTAAGGTGCCAATGGATACCTAAGATTTTAAAATTTTGAATTTTGCGTGGTTATTTAATTGAATAAGATTAAACTTGTAATTATTTAGAAGAAAGTCCAACTGACTGCATCTTATAATGTGACTATGTGAAGTTTTTTTACGCGGATGCATGTTGTTTCAATATGGGGACATCATATACAATGTATGTACAATATAGAAAGGGAGAGATGTTGCTCGAAATGGAGGAATGAAGGCAATATTAGGTGAATGACATGTGTGCTCTAGGGTCTCGTTTGGTTGTCATATTACCCCAGGTTCGGGTAACCTGGCATACCTCCTACCAGTGGTCAAGAAAGCAGATGAGTAAGCCGCGTACTCGAAAGTATACTTGTACTCGGTAGTCTTGCCGCATTGAGTATGATGAAACACCCATGTATGCGGGTTGACCCGCATAACCTGCATACTCGATCGAGAATATCTCCTTTGCGGTCGCCTACTCGATCGCTTTTTTAATAAATTTTTTTATTTAATGTAAATCCAAATAACCCCACCCGCATAATAACATAAAATGACATACTCCCTGCATAAAATTGCACGTTCCCTGTAAACTCTCTCGATTGAGGATAATAACAAATTATAAAATATTTATTTATATTTTTGAATAATAAAAAATACCAAACTGCATACTCTCCTACATACTCTATATGTAGTGACCCCTTCAACTGAATGCCGCATAGTGCCCTTCTTGAACATTGCCTCTTGCTTTATGCCTACGTTTCTGGGTTGGAATTAGTTGTATGGACTGTACAATTTCTTTGTTATATTATTTTTTAACTACATTCAAATAAAAAATTAACATAAAAACATATTATTCACTAAAAAAGTTAATATAACACATAATCGATGCCACATCACACTTATCATTCCAATCCTTCCAATCCTCCTAAACATCCAAATACCTACTATTCACACGAGATTACTTCAACCCAACACAATTACTATCTGTTGGGGGTGGATATGCATTGAGAAAAATATGGGAGGAGATGAAGGAGCGCCATACTAAGATCAAAATGAAACTAGATGATAAATAACTTTCAAGAATTTGCATTTATTTTAATAATTGAAATTATTTTTTGTCAAAAAATAAATGGTTGACTTGGTGGTTTGTTTCAATTAGTTTAACTGATGGAATCAACTTTTGACTGTTTTCTGAGAAAAAATCAATTGATCGAATCATTTTTCGTTTGATTCTTGATGACAAGATGATATACTATAATATTTTTTGTTGGAATGGATGAAAGAGAAATGAGTGATTTGATGCATTAAATGAAAAAGAACGTGGTTTTCGGGTGGATCCCAAATGATGGAGAGTAAAAATATATATGGTAATCCCTCCAGATTGGAAATGAGAACTTTGAAGGAAATCCATTGGAATAGGATTTGATGGGGCTCCCATCGTGTCATGTTTCCGCATTTTTTTATTTTTTTTTAAAATTTCACCATGTATATTCAAACATACATACAAATATAGATACATGCATGCATACATACATATATATATATCCATCCAATATGTCATTCGAATTTCATCAGAAATGGAGACTTGTGCCTTCCATCTAGAACATGTCGATTACATCAATGTTTAGACCTGTTAAAATTACGTGTTTTAGATGGAACGCATACGAGTCTCCATTTCTTTTGAAATTTAATAGATAAACATATATGACGAAGTTTTTAAAAACATAAAAAATTGCAGAAAAAAATGCAAGGACAGCCAACGGAGACAGCCCTATTTTTTCCTTTGGAATAACGAGAGATGGACATGACGGACGTTCTCTGCTTGGTGAACATTGGTTAACCATATACGATTCCTTGGTCGTCTGATTCAATCTACTGCACATCATAACCAGTGGATTAGCGTGTGGGAAACCGTTGTTTAGATTATGTAGAGAACACACACACACAGAGAGAGAGAGAGAGAGAGAGAGAGAGAGAGAGAGAGAGAGAGAGAGAGAGGTCAACGGTTTGAATTCACGCCACATAAAACGTAAGCCGCGTCTTACTTATGGACCTTAACATTTTTCAATTACGTTTGGACCCCTACTCTTTTTATATTACACTCACTACGATCTTCATAGTACCTCGAGTACAAATGCAAAATACCCCATAAGCTTCTTTATATGGGCGAGGAAGAAAATAACATTAGAACCAAATAATAGAAAAAATTAAACATTCTAAAAACATTTTTAAATCTTCTTGCAGTCAAGGTTGCAATCAACAAACTGTAAGGATTAGTTTTGTTAAGATTAGAGTTAAATTAGGATTAAGAATATTAATGGGATTAAACTCATAACACTAATAATAGTCGAGTTGTATTCTATTTATAGTACGTCCTATTGAGAATAGGACTATGTGATTATAATTGGGCTATATAGAGAGAGTGTGAGGCATTGCTTCCACATCACCAGAAGAACAATATAACCTTTAGAGAAATAGGAGAGAGAGAAGAGAGAAGAGAGCAGATGAAGAGAACGAGTGAACATAGATGGTTGTACTCATTCTTCTTTTAGTGATCTTTCTTCTCCAGTGGTCGTGAAAGGTGATCGACCACCGTTATATGCAGTTGTTCTTTTCTTCATGTGCTTCCGTGAGGTGACTGATTGTGCATCTGCATCTGCATCTGTATCAGGGAGTTCGTGTCCCCAATAACCGGTATCGAGCGAAGATGATACCAGGTCGTGTTCCCAACAAGTGGTATCAGAGCTGAGTTGGCAACGGTGGGTCGTGTCCCAACAAGTTTTCCTTGATAATGATCCAAGGATCTAACTTGAGGACATTACAAACAACATCGACATGAATTTCTTATTACGGTGGACATAAGACCGGAGCTTGCAGCACCACTATTACAAGTATAAAAGTTACATAATTTGAGAGTGGATTATAAGCGAAGGAGAATACTATTTGACAACTCTAAATTAAGCATATTTTGCAATTCTCAACTGGGTCTAATCAGATCCAACCGCAACAAGTTATCGTCATCAGTTTTCCTCGACGACGGTCAGAGATCTAAGTCCGAGACATTGCAGGAAACTTCGACGAGTAGTAAATGACAGGAATCACGATGTACATGACATCCAAACATATGCATAGAGTAAGCGTATTGCATGACGTGGATATGAGGATGGATCCTCTGTTGTAATACAACATGTGTTGTAATGCAGGGATTTGTCCGATGAGAAGACCCTCATAGAAGGTCGGGGATGGTCGGCTCCCGATACATATCCTCTTTGCGTGGATATGCTCGAAGAAGGGTTGATTGAGATGAATAAGATACATAGATAGCATCTCTTTCTCTTTCTAAGACAAGTGATGAATAGAATACATAGATAGCATCTCTTTCTCTCTCTAAGACTAGTGATGCCTTACTTCCCCAATCACTCAGGCGATGCTGCCTCCCACTCCTTGCTTAGCAATTTCTCCCTCTAAAACGTGCCTTCAACTACCACCTTCTTACCCCCTTATACTATCTTCCCAAGCTAAGAATCCTTCTCCCCTCTCACTGTCATTCCATTTTTATCTATCCGCCATTGATTTCGCAACAAAATTCACCTAACTTAAAGCACTAAACAGTCCAGGAATCGATTTCGCAACAAAATCCACCTAACTTAAAGAACCAAACAGTCCGGGATCAGTCGGTCGACCGACGCGATTCGATCACTGTAACCATCGAAATCAATATCAAGGCTAACAAAATCGATCGATGTCAACTTAGTTTGGGACTGATAACTTCCTGTCATGAGTTGTGCTCACCCTTTTCCGTATCATGATGACTATTTTTGCAATTTTTCTTGTTTCTCAATGGTAATTCATCCATGCTTATATAGGCACTATTCCCAATTTCTTAGCTACTGAAGCAGTAGTGCTCCTCAAAAGGGTCCATAGAATTATGCATAACAATGTTATGGTTAACAGATCTATAGATGTTGTATTTTGAAGAATTGGATTTGACATCCAAAAAGGATTGACGACATACGTTATTGTCCGTCTCCCATCAATCTTTCTGTAATAGCTTTTTACATGATTTTAATGTTGTATAACAATATTTCAAGCATCAGATCACATTAGCTTAAAATCACGTTAAAACAAAACTTACTTTTTCATGTTTATGCATCAAGGTGAAATTGATTGTATAATGATGGGCTTTTCCGTAATTTGCTTTTTTTTTCTTTAAAAAAAGGCAAGTACTTCCACTCCACAGTTGGAATGCTTGTAATGCTCAGCACTCCATTCCAACCCCTTCTATTTCTTCCTCTCCTAATTTGCTTGCTCTCTCACATACACAACTTCCAATCTCTCTCTCTCTCTCTCTCTCTCTCTCTCTCTCTCTCTCTCTCTCTTTCATCCCTTTCCCTCTCTGCCATGTCGCTCTCCTCCTCTTCCACCTCCGTCGACGCTCCGATCTCCGGTGGCACGCACTTCCATGCATCGGCCAAGCGGAAGCGCACGAGGCGACGGCGGCTCCACGAGCTCCAACCGTCGTGTTCGTCGACCTCTTCGTCCCATGACCAAATTAAGAAGAACAGAGAAGAAGAGGAGGAAGAAGAGGAAAATTACTTGGCATATTGCCTTGTGCTCCTCTCCCGCGACGGTCGGTCGCCTAGCATGCCCGCCGCCATGGTGGACCGGCACGCCGTGGGAGAGACAGGTATGGTAGTTGGGCTCTCCAACCTTCATGGCTTGCAACTAATTACTTGAGTTGGGATTTTTCAGATTTTTCTCTACATGTTCTACAATTTTGACTTCGAATATATGCTAAATTGTTGATCTGAATCCATCGTTAATTTTGATTTCGAAGATCTAAGTATCTACTCTGATAAGTATCCTAATTCTGCATCAATGATTTGATCTTTTTTTGATCTAAGTCGTATCGTTTAATTAAGTTCGGTGACCCCAAAATTCATGAGAATCTGATCTTATAAATAAAATTGCATCCGGTTCATCTCATGCTTAACAGCCATTGATTAATTATATATTTTGCATTTCAATTACAATCTGTCAGATCGTGAAGATAATCTGAGCAATCGAAATTAAGTAAATCGAGAGATTAATAGTTGAATTATAGTGGATAAATACACGAGAAAGTTGTAGTTTTCTACGCCTTATGACTACGTAGCTCAACCTATGTTGATAATTTTTTTTCTGAAGTAACTTAATATATGAATAGAAAACAAATTACAACAAAATTGTTGATCAAAATCGAAGTTTCTTATTTGTGTTTTTGATCACTAATGCGTGAATTTTGTTACTAATTTCCTTGGTTTGCATTATAAGCTCTCTATCATCGTAACTTTGCGCTGGCTCGTGCTCCTCCAATCGTCAGATCGTGATTCAACGGTCGCGATAGTATATTAAGTGTGATTTCTACATGAAATGCCCTTTTTCTTATGTGATAGACCAAAACCTGCTTCTAATCTAGTCTCGAAATATATACTGATTTAGATTAATTTCGAAAAAAAATGTGCTCGTTTGATCTAAAAACACGAATTGAGCATTTACCTATTTTCCAATCTATATTGAACAATAGATTGTTCTCAAATCGTTAATTTAGAGTGTGGAAATAGATTTTAATACGTGTAATTATATGTAGACTAACTATGATATTACTCTCTTAATTATAGTGTACCGGTGCAAGACGTGCAACAAGGCCTTCGCCTCCTTCCAGGCCCTCGGCGGCCACCGGACCAGCCACACCAAGCTGAAGCCCGCCGACACCGCAGTGACCGTCGCGATCACACCCTCTACCAATCACTGTGACATATCCACCGCCTCCTCCACTGCCGCCGCATCGACGAAGACGCACTTATGTGCGATATGCGGGTCCGGATTTTCGTCCGGCCAGGCACTCGGTGGCCATATGCGACGGCACCGAGCCACTGGGTCCACTGTGGGCTCGGTTGGCAGCTATGCGGAGCTGGAGGAGGAGAAAGCCGGAGGGATGCTTCTGGATCTCAATGCACCACCACCGCAGTTCGCGACGCCGACGTTCACGTTCTCCGGCGAACCGCCGTTGCAGTTCTCGGCGCTGGTGGACTGTCATTACTGATGAGAGCAGGATGATTGTTTTAATTTAGATTTGCTTCCTTTCGTGGATTATTTTCTGGAAAAACGTTCGATAATTTTTGTATTTTGTTAATTTTTTTGTGTTAAAGAATGTTGTAAATATTTAGTGTTTTAAGTACGAATTATACTCTCACCAAATGTTGTTTTTTTCCACAAGGGTGATTATATTAGAAATACGAAGATGTAGACTTTCTTGAATCCATTTTTAAATCTGATAAAGAAATGGATATTTGCCGATATAAAAATTGTGCTACTATTTCTTTAGAAATGGACAGTGGTAATTGTTGTTATATCGGCAATGTTTTGAAAATCGAATTTACTGTTTTCGATCGGTCCGACCGGTGAGCCGGGCTTGAATCGGTCCGGTTAACCGATTGTTGCTAGTTCGGTTCAAATGTTCAAATTTTAAGCAATCTGTCGGTTCAACCTGTCATTTTTAACCCATTTTAACCAGGTTCAATCGGAGTTGAATCGCATTTAGTTTTAAATTTATTGAAAAATAATGCCAACAATGGAGGTTGAAGCCATGACTTTTGGTTATCTATTTCAAACGACCAACCAACTACTCTAACACAATTTTGGCATATAAAAATTTTAAATTTTATAAACTACTATTATGTTATAGAGCATCTAATCCAAATAGTATATATGGTATTTATGACAATTGATGGTGCATACGAGAAAAGATTTTATGTATAGTGTGATACATATACATTGTCTATGTATTTTATTTCTATTTCAAACATATTTAAGTATATATTTTATATACATTTTATTTCAATTTGGTTTGATTAATTAGCCGGTTCAAGCATTTTTTTCACCGGTCCAGTTTAATCCGATTTTAAATAATGATAATGTTATCATCCGATTGATCCGATTTGATTACATGGTTAACCCAATCCGATCATTCTGTAGGATTTTCGTTTCACTGTCAGATTCGGAATATTAGAAATAAGATATATTTGGATTTTGAAATTCGCAACTAATGTAATAACAACTATAGTCATGATTATAAGGGGAAAACTAGAGAAAAGCAATCAATTTTCCTTATCATATGATTCGTCACTAATAACGATAGAGATAAATATACGATTCATTGCGAATTACAAAATCTCTCTCTCTATACAAAATCTCTCTCTCTCTCTCTGTATATAGAAGAGTGATCCTATGAGAGCAAAAAATTGTGAGAGCATGAGAGGGATGACTCTGGACCACATGATTCACCCAGGAGAGAGAAGACCATGAGAGAGAAAATATAATCATGTAGTCCAGAATCGTTCCTCTCATGCTCTCACAACTTTTTGCTCTCATAGTATCACTCCTCATATATATATATATATATGAGTGATCATATGAGAGCAAAAAAATGTGAGAACATGAGAGCATGCATTCTGGACCACATGATTCTGTTTTCTCTCTCCTTGTCTTCTCACCCATGTTCGGATCATCCGGTCCAGAATGCATGCTCACATGCTCTTACAGGTTTTGGCTCTCATAGGGGCTGAGGAAGCTGCACCCGGGGGTGTAGCTAACTAGCTGCACCCGATCATTTTTTCATTGATTTTTTTTTTTGCTTTTTAAATGAAACCTAGGGGAATTTAAATCAACATATATCACCATGATATCATACCAATTTCAACTAAATTCGACATTTCTATCATCTCCATCAAGACTATCACATTTTGACGGTCTCGTGATTATTGAAATTGACCATATCTAAATGGGCATGCTAAGAATGTATGTTTTGCATGAAATTTGAAACACATATTCCACACAATAAACTAAGTAAATCTCCATAGGTTTCTTTTAAAAAATAAAAATTGATGAGAAAAATGTCCGGGTATAGCTAGTTGGCTGCATCACATGATGTAGCTTCCCTTTTCCCATATATAGACACACATATTATTTAAGCAATATTATTATTCGTTGTTAGTGTCAGAAAATTCAACTTACATTGTTGGCGACATTTTATATCTTTTGAATTAAAGAGGCGGTGGACGTGCGAGCATACGTTTGTGTAGAATACGTGTATGTATAGACGTGTGGAGCTATCCTATAGCAATAGAACCTACGTCGATATCACATCTTCTCGCACGTTTTTTGAGCCATTTTAATTATGGCGTCTCCCATTATTTTATCCAATTTTATTTGCAGTACATTCGTGCAAACTTATTTCCTCGCGACATTATATCAAACTTATATAAAAAAACTTCCAACTTGATTTAGATGCAACTTTGCCATTAGCATACGCAATGAGTAATATTGTGTAAAACCCCAACATAGTCCCACACCGTGGAACAAGAAGTTCTCGGGTGGAATAAATAGTGACGAGATTACTACTTAACAACCCGGCTTAAGCATTTTGGGGGTGGTTAATCGGGTCCGCATGGGCCCGATCCCAAGAGGTTGTTAGGGCCAGTAATGCTCCGCTAACGAACCGGGGACCTAAGCCCGGGACGTTACATATTGGCAAGGAAAAAACCGGACTATATTGCTGAGCTGGAGAACATTTTCTTATTAACCTATATCAATTATTGATTTGTCTCAAGCAATGGTTTAAATATCGATTTCGGATTTCGTATCAATACCCTGTCGATACGAAATTTCGACAACATTTCGTCAATATTGACCATCATTTGTGAAGAAATGATCGAAAACTGCCCTCATATCGCCATTTGTGAGATGATGAACATGAAAATTGTATGCATACTCTTTGTTCTTTATTAAGAATTATTTGCTGCGGATTTATGATTTAAGTGAGCATATGTAGTTATAATTCCAGGGGTATAATGCGAGCAAAGACACTACAAGAAAATGAGTTATTATCACGGAATGTGGTCACGGAAACTTGTTGCCACGGTAATTCCGTAGCAACTAGCTTCTTGTAGCTACAATTCCGTGGCCAAAGTCTTCAACAAGAGTTGTGGTCACGACAAGTTCTGTTGTCACTTGTAGTGGCCACACCATAATCGTGGTTAGAGAACTCTCGCGACGAGACTTGTAGCTATGGCTATTGGCCACGATATGTTGTGGCCAGAGTCTAATTCTGTGGCCACAAGCCCCACATACATGGACATAATTCTGTAGCCACAACTTGTTTTCTTTGTAGTGAGAGTGTTTGATTTTCTCGTGTGAAGATCGATTGATATCTTACACCGGATCAATTATGGGTGAAAATAGTGAAAGTTACTAATATAACTTAGTATTGGGGTACAAGAGTGTCTTCAGGGGATCATTGCTCAGTATACTCCTACATAATATTTCCATGAATGAAAAAGAAAGCCTGATCTAACCAATGGAATAAGCACATTTTGAACCATTATATATTCTTCTGTGTTATGGTCATGCATGTCTTTTTTTCTTGATCATATTTCTGATTGTGTTTTCTTGATCTAATCTGTTCCTATCTTATGAGAGGAATTTGCAGAATGTCGTACGGTTCAGAAGGCGGAACAACAGTCGGTGTATTGACCACTCCATAAACCTCACTCAATCAACAATCAACACACGGATATAAGTCAAGCAATGAATATCAAAAAGTGAGTTAAAATTTATTATTCTTTCTACAACTAAATATAAAGCAAGCAAGTACGCAGAGGTCGAACCACAGAGAGCAAATAAGGTAGCATATATTTATTTGTGAACAAAGTTATCATGTATATACCTATATTTATATATAAATATTTTTGTTGCTTTTATTTTTTTAAATTTATTTTTGTTTTATATTTTTGTATTTCTTTTTAGATTTTTAGATTTTTTATTTCTTCCTTTAAAATAAATAAATAAATATATAATATTACTACATACAGAAGGTATATATATAATGTAAGCAAATATAAAAACTCCAAGAACTCCAAGGACAGATATAAAGCAGAATGTACCTTAGATGGAAAACAACTCCAAGAACAGAAACAAATGCCGGACCGCAGGGAGAAGAGAGGGAGATTTCAACGAAAAAGAAGACCGAGAAGGAAGAAAGTAGACGGCGATGAAAGAGATTTCGACATAAAATGAAGGACGAGAAGGGAGGTCATGGGAAAAGGAATGGGGCAGAATTGGAGACAAAATGTCGACAGCTGGCAGGCAAGTGTTAATAAAAATTGGAGTACGTGTCCTTGAATTGGAGGAGATGTGAAGGTAAAAATGGAGGAGGGAAATAAAAAAAGAAAGGAGGGGATGCTGAAACATTAAAAATAGGAAAACATGTCCTTAAATGGAGTGTGTGTATGCAGAAACGGTGGAGGGAAATTTAAAAAGGAGAGGCGGTATACCATAAATGGGGGTGGGAATGCATAAATGGTGGAGGGAAATAAAAAAAGGATAGGCAGCAGACCTTAAAGGGGTATCCCAATCCAACCCAACTCAGTCCAATCCAACAACCAAACAAGCCCTAAATGGGAGGTGGAAATGTAGGAAAGGTGGGGGGAACTCGGGAGTAAGGAGTTGACACACATTACACCATATATCAAACGCTGGGAAAGAAACTCAGCTTTATATAAGAGTATATAGATATAGATACTTCACCTCCAATTCCTATTCATCATTGTGTACTCCATAATCCAACTAGCTAATCTATACCTATAAATTTCCTGAAAGTTAGAATTTTACTTATTATACATCCCACCCCCAAGTAATTTGTCTTGATTTATGCATTAATTTGGCACCTATATCTCTATCACTTCCTCCTCCACCACCCTCAACCCTATATGTAGTTTCTACAGGAAAAATCTCCACCATACTTGCCTTTTGCTTTTTCACCTATCCCTCCAACTTACAATATGCTGAAAATCTACATTTTCCTCGAACATATGTAATTACAAATGACAACATCAAACACCTTGTCTATATCATTTCCCCCCTTCATTGGCAATCGCTTCCACCAATGTTATTATCACGAATATCGTGAGATGCAATCAGAACTATTACCATAACTGCTCCATACTCCATACCATGAAAGGACATATCGATATCGGTACCATATCGATACGATATATCGTCGATATATCGACGCCATATCGCCAACATCGAACCGAGATTGTGAATAAAATGGTCTGTCGATACCGATATCGACCATATATGCGATATATCAGTTACCTGTCGATATCGATATAACGCTGATATATCACGATACGACCTTCCATGCTCCATATGCCTCATCCACCTCCATATCCATCATTAAATCCGCTATTGTATCCATCACTATCATTTCCTCGACTAATAACCTCTCTTCTGAAGCTTGATCCATATCCATTACGATAACTATAACCATTACCTTAATACATAATCTAACAAAAATGTAGAGAGCTTCCACTAATTTTGAGATTTTCTCTATGGACCTGCAATTGAAAATCACGACCTTGAGAATCTTTACCACACCGCCCAACCCAAAGGAATTCACTTTACCCAAATGTAGTATGCAATTTTTCAATCATCAACTCCTATACACTGATATGATCGTATCTCTGTATATTCTCAGTATATGACAATACCACAATCACATTACAAGAGGTCAAATTGAGTTTAAAGAAATCTAAAAGCATAAGAACAAAAACCTCAACCTACTAGAACAGCTACGGATGAAACATCATATGCTAGATGATATGATGATAAACCCTGAACCTAATTGAGATCCAAGTTGTTAAAGATTTCCACTTCCAGAATATGCTTTGTTATTTATATTTTAAACATAACATATCAAAGATTTTAAGCTTGAATAAAGGCAAATCTTTGAGGATCGGTAGTTGAAAACTTAAAAATATTAGGATGTATTTTAGGTTAAGAGTCATCACATATTTATATCTTCTTATTTAATAGGATATGTCTCGTTAGCAAGTCTTTTTACTATACATTTAATACGATCAATAATAATAAATGTTAAAGAATGTGTACGTTGTAAATGATTAATACTTATACAAAAATAATCGATCACATGAACCCTTTAACACATAAGAAACAACAACCTCAGCATGAAATGAGATCGATATGGGCACAATATCACTTATATCAGTCTAAAGTTGGAAAAAGAAAAGCAAAGATTCTATGTGTCGGTCGATATATCAATATCTGGTGAGATATCGTTGATAAATCAGATAATATTGTCCGATATTCTTTAAAATAAATTACCATATACTAGTGACATGTACGATACATGGATACAGAATATCGAGGATATATCATGATATTTTGAACCTTGCTACTATAAAAAGTATTAATTTGAATAAATAAAAGAAGCTTCTAGAGAGGAAGAAAGAAAGCACACACAAGAAGGTCCCCATCTACAAAACTCCACCCCTAACACCCTTCCTCTCTCCTCACCCAATCCACTCCACTCCTCAAAATTCTACTCTCATCATCTGCTGCACCAACCAGCACCATTTTGGATTCGCCGACACTCATGGCGGCGAACGCACTCCTCGCCACCTCCCCTCCTTCCACCCTCTCCCCTACGCGCCCCTTCCACTCCTCCTTCGTGGGCACGCCCCCGTGCCTCCGCCCATCCTCCACCCACCCCATTGCCACCACCCTCAGGAGCGGACGCCTGGTGGTGCTGGCGGCCACCAAGAAGGCCGTGGCCGTTCTCAAGGGAACCTCGCAGGTCGAGGGGGTTGTCACCCTAACCCAAGAAGATGACGGTAACGCCATCTTTCCGCGTTTTGGCGAATTGGGCCGTCTTTATTTTTGCGTATTAGTCTTTTGATGTGAGAAAGATTGCAGCTTTGCATTTACTCTTCTTTTTTCATTTTTGTGCAGGTCCGACCACAGTGAACGTCAGGGTCACAGGGCTCGTCCCGGGGCTTCATGGATTCCACTTGGTGGGTAATTTGGACTTGATGTATATGGATTTAATTTTACCCTTTTGATTGTAAGATACAAGATAGGATGGATAAATGGGAACATGTTCTCTTGTATATCGAGAAGCTGAGGATGAAAGCTGGGGGAAATAGAACTTGTTTCTTACTTCAACAAGGAAGTGTTTGTTTGTGTAAACGATATATTTAAGGCCCCATTTGGTTGAGAGGCATATAAAGAGCAATAGGCCTCTGAAATAATGGCTCTTTGTGGAATGAGCTGATGTCAGTACAAGTATGAGTCCTTCCATTTATGCTTCCAAAAGTGAAATAGTTTTCCTTCCGATTGTTCTCCTTTGTTCAAACACAAGTCTAACAATAATTCAATAAATATCGACAATACCACATTAATAATTGATTCCTCAAAACACCAATCAAACTAATTCACTTGATGGAATTTGACTTTTGAGGGTTAGGTGGCAAGTTGTTGAGGCTATTCCATATTCTGTGGTTGGTAATTGGTTTTAGATGAAGGTTAAGTGACCTTATTGTTGTAATGTGGTTATAACAATGATGTATTATAGGTATTGTTGATTTAGAAGATGTAGCTGGAATGAGATTTATGATAAGTTATAGTTATTGCTTGAGGAAGGGGGAATATAAGAGAATAATTATTCGCCCCTTAGAGTTAGAAAAATAACTGGTGATATCCATACTTATATTAGTACAACAACAACAACGAAGCCTTTTCCCACATTAACTTATATTAGTACACACTTAAATTTAATATAAGATAAACTCATATTCTAACTTATTCACCCTTATCTCCAATAAGACAGGGCCTAAAGGATTATCGCATGTGAAAGGGTTAAACATATAAAATTGTTAGAGATCATGAACACTTATACTGGATTGATTTAGCATATCCAGAGCAGATCAAATCCCTTCTCCATCCAAATGGGAGATTTAGGGGTTTTCCTACTTCCCGGGGATATTTTGCCACAAACATTTTTCTTATATAAAAAAGTCTCAAGTCGCAATAATATACTGCCTACATTTTGATTTGAATTTCATTTATTCGATGTTCATTAAGGATTCGAACATGTGGGTAGAAGCAAAGGATGGCTACTTGAGATCAATAGCCATCATCAAAGGTTATGATATAATAAATCAGAACTATCAATTCTGGAGTCTATCAATTCTGGAGTTTTTTCAAAAAATCAGTTCTCAAGTTTTGACTCCAATATATGAGAGGGATATGAGTGCCCTATTGAAGGGTAATTTTAAATATATTTATGTATTTGATGTCATGCTGGTTTCCTGAAATTTAAATATCAAACAAATATTTGTGGTTCACGACATCTATTTGATTGGAGCTAGATTACTGGAGGAGCCTGATTACATATCAGATCCGAGTCTTGTTTTTGTTGTTTTTGATCATTTTTTGTTTATTCTACTGACAGTGCTTGTCAAATTTCATTTTTTGTAGCACGAGTTTGGGGATACTACCAATGGTTGCATATCTACTGGTAGGGGATGTTAGTTCTTTGAAATATGAAAGAAGTAGTTCTTGTTTAATTTAAGAATAAATCATTGATATCTGTGTGTGTTTCTTTGCAGGGCCACATTTTAATCCTAACAATTTGACACATGGTGCTCCAGAGGATGAAGTCAGGCATGCTGGTGATCTGGGGAATATTGTTGCCAATGCTGAAGGTAATAATGCTTGTTCAACATTCGTCTTTGGATATTTTCTGAACTCTACTATTTTAAGGTATTTCTTAATTTGAATGTTTTGCTTTTGCCTTGTGGAATTAAAGGGGTGGCTGAGGCTACGATCGTGGATTCTCAGGTATTGAGCAGTTACTGGATCTGGACATCTTAGAACGTGTTTGTCTCCTCGATTAATATTTAGACTTTCCTTTCTTGTAATATTTATTGGAATTATGTTTACAGATCCCACTTGGTGGGCCTAATTCTGTTGTTGGGAGAGCTTTTGTCGTTCATGAACTTGAGGATGATCTTGGAAAGGGTATGTGATTGCTTATGATAGATTGGTTGCATGGCACTATATTGGATGGACTAATCATGTATGCCCTGTCTCTTTTTGTCACAATCAGGGGGTCACGAACTGAGCCTTACCACGGGAAATGCAGGAGGGAGATTAGCTTGTGGTATGATGCTTTATCGAGCAGTTTTTATGCATCAAGCTAATTTTAGTTATTAGTACCTGTGCACTTTTAGCATATTCTTACCTCTATTAGAATTAGAGCTTGGATATGTGGATTGCAATTATTTGGGTGACAGGAGTAACATTATCTTTTAGTGCGGATCCTCTTCAACATGGATATATGAACATTTACCCCTTCACAATTATATTAGATTTTCACGTAGATCCTTATTCGGCACTTATCATCGATGTGATTATATGGCTAAAACCTTTGTACACCTTCTCAACATTTCTAAAATCATTCTCCTTATTTTCATTTTGAGGCATTTAGTCATTGTGACTTGTCATTTCTTCAACACTTCCAAGCATGGGATCAAATTTCGGCGAAATTCAGACAAATTATTTAGTATCGTCAATCTTTGAGAATGTACCCACTTAATGGTCTAGTGGTAGTACATTGTTTCTACCACACAAAAGACCAAGGTTGCGTCAGGTAGTCGACGACCAGCGTAAAAAATAGTTGAATCTTTCAACATGGATTTGAGCAAGAATCCATGTAGCCGACCCTACTTATAGTAAGAGATGGCTTCGTACATTTTATATAATCTTTGAGAATACCGAAGACCCTTATAGCTGATCAAATTAAAGGATAATTATTTAGTATCATCACCTTGTTTAGCCTTCGGTAGTCAATACAAAGTCTAAGAGTTCCATCTTTCTTTTTAACAAAAAGAACAGGTGCTCCCCATGGAGATGCACTAGCTCGAATAAAGCCCTTATTTAGTAGTTCTTGTAATTGAACTTTAAGCTATTTCAACTCGACTGGAGGCATGCAGTATGGCGAAAGGGCTATTGGTGTTGTACCAGGAGCCAGATTTATTGTAAACTCAATTTTCCTATCAAGGGGTAGTCCAAAAGGCGACTTCTTTCTTGTAACAATCTAGCACTGCATGGTATGAACTCAAGTAGTCCATTCCGACAATAATGTCGAACTCGCTAAACTCCATAGGGATTAGATTCCCACAAATCTCATGTTCACTGATCCACAAGGAACAATCTCGGAAGGCATGTTTTGTACAACTTCAGAATCTTCCTTGAGCATAGATATTAATAAAGTATGCTCTAATGAACCCAGTTGGTTATCAACATATTTAGAAAAAGTTCGAGAAATAAAAGAATCAATAAGAGTATGTGCATCTCTATTAAAAATTCTCATAATACCATGTTAAAGACTTTTTCTTAAAGTGTCATGTTAAAGGCTTTTCCTTGAGCATATATCTTGTTAGCTTTACCACCCTTCAAAGTTCATGTTACCTCCTTTCTTTTCAGCTGGAAATTCTATAGCTGCATGTTGCTTTCCTTGTTGGAATGATTACTTGGCTTTGCCGGTTGAATTAGATCAGGAGAATTGTATCTCAAATGATTAATCTTTCTACAGTTATAACCTATCTTTGAACCTTGTAGATATTCTTCGGAATGATGTTTTCCACATGTAGTACACGTGGGATAGGCTTGATAAGAACCACTTGACCTTTAGCTTGATTTTGTTGGTTTCCCCTCCATCCCGGTTTAGGTCTTTGAAATTTGTTTGAGTTCTCAGTCAAGGAAGGCCGGATCGATATCAATATTGTTTCGATATCATATTTATACGATATTTCAAAGATATAAGGCGGTATATCATCGAAATATTGCCTATATCGACGATCTTTTGTGAAGGAAATGCCTGAAAATGGGGATATATCGCCATATCGGTACCCATATCGGTCGCATCTCGATATCGGTATATCAACAATATATTGCTGATATATCGCGAAATTTCCTTCCATATTCTCAACTCCCTTAAACATTTTATTTCCATGGCCTCTACATTTCGACCCTTCTCCCCTTTTTCGTGAATTACCATTATTTCTTCTTCTTTCTTGAACTAATTGTTCTGCTCTTGTGGCTGCTTCCACCAGCTTTGCATAGACAGTATATTCTGTTGTGGATATCATGGATCTAATATCAGGGTGCAACCTACCTTCAAAACATCGGCATTTATCCTCTTCCTTTGCCACCCGTTCAGGACAAAACTGAGACAACTCTAAAAATCTTTTTTCATATTCCACCACTGATAATCCTCCTTCAATTAAAAGTAAGAATCCACATCTATGTTTTTCTTGATAAACCCTTGGATAAAAATGATCATTAAATTCAGTCTAAAGTAATTGTCAAGTACAGGTAGCAGTATCTGGATATTTATTCATGATAGATTTACACCAATCATAAGCACTCTCTTTAATAAGAAACAATGCATATTTCAGCTTTTGATTATCTGTGTAGTCCATCAAAGTGAATACACTTTCTGTCTGTTCAAACCATTTTCTGGCTTCCTTTGAGTCAACTGTCCCTTTGAAATGGTGTGCACCAAGTTTAAGGATATGTTCATATGGTAACTGTTGTTCGTATGCATGTGGTCGGATAGATTGTGCAGTCATTGAACCCAAAGTCCGAGTGATCAATTTCAATGTATCTTGTAAGCCGTTGTTTGATGACTCGTTCCTATTATGAGGACCTGGTGCATTCGTAGGAGGTTGTTCTGCTGCCATCACTTCCTAAAATGAAAAACATATTATTTAAAAATCTAGCAATTATTCTAAATAAAGTCTTAAGCGCTAAAATCTTATGATTCGATAACATTGCAATTATAAACCCAAATCTTTTCCTTTGATTCTCATCAAAGTCTAATGCATAAATCAATCATTCTTCAACATGCCAACAGGTAAAAATTTCAAATTCACGACATGAATCCAAATCTAAAATCAATGGCTCTGATACCACAAATTGTCACTACCCGTCCTGCTAGCTGAGACAAGCATGGCAAGTATCGTCATGATAATCCATATCTTAACTAAAATGCCAATAAAAAGTTCGACTTCAACTGCTCCATAAATTGTTTAGTGTAAACCTGTACCAGAACTAAGATCTTTCATACAAGCACAACAATACTAATCAAAATTCATCAAGGTTCGGAAAGTTGGTATGCAGTATTCATTTGGTCTGGCAGTCTGAAGCGAGTAAGCGGGCATGCAGAAGTATATGCAGAAGTATATACGTACTATACGGTTTCTAATATTTTAATAAAAAAATAATTATAATAGATATTTTCATTTCAAAAAAATAACATGGAAGAAATATGAAGTGAAAACTTTTTGTACAATGTGATTTAACCAAAGAACTTCCAAAAATTATCCATTTACATAAAAGAATATCGTATGATTCATAACAAAAAGTCTAAGAATGTTTTCCGTAATATATAGACCAATTTCCAGGCCAATGCAATTTCTACACCTAATGATATAATATAAATATAGATATATACCAAATTACAAATCCAAACCAAATGAATACACTATAACTTAGGGATTAATGGATATATATTATAATCTAAGGAAAAGTAGAGATACATTCTAGATCTATAAAAGATGCAGAATTGCTTAATAAGAGAATTTTTTGCTTAATCAGAGCTAAGAAAAAGCAGAGATAATCTGAATGAACTATAATCTAAATGGCTTTACAAATTGCACGCAAATGAATTTCTTTTAAGAAAAAGCGAAGACGTAGAACATTTCTATAGCAAGCAGTTTATATAATTTCCACAGCAAAAGATGATGTAAATAATATCATTTCCGAACCAAATGGTTAGCAAGAATAAATACCAACTTCGAGTAATTCTAAAAATATTATCTAGGGGTAATTAGAGCAAACCTTGGCAGAGGCGTGGCAAGATTGGGAGTAGAAGTAGGCTGAGGAGCATCCCAGACAATCGCGGAGATGGACAAGTTGGAGGAGATGCAGCCCGGGTGGGGAGATGCAGCCCGGGCGGAAGAGCAGCCTATGCAGAGAAACAAGCCTTGGCGGAGGGGCTGCAGTTGCTGTTCGAAGGCTTGGAGGGGGTACTGAAGCTAAGGGCATGTTGCTGCTGCTAGGTGGAGATCGAGATGAGGGGCTGTTGCTGCTCGAATGCTTGGAGATGATGGATTGGGGAACTAGGGCTCCATAGCAAAGGGCTGAGATCTGGAGTTGGGAGGCTATGTGTGGCTTTGGCTCTTGTATCGGATCCTTGGGTTTTAAAAAAAAGAAATTAGGGCAGTTGCGTTTAGGGAGGGAAGCTCTATTACAAATGTGGCCACATATGCGGCCGCATATGCGGATTACTCGGGCCACATATACCCTTTTAGCTCATATGTAGCGTATATGGTGTATTTGGTGCGTTAGGGGGTCCGAGTCCGCATATGCAGCCGCCTGGACCGACTTTCTGAACACTGAAATCATCATTTTCAACACCAATCAAATCCATATCTAACATCCATGTATATATTACCCAAAGTATCATAACCAACCGATTTGTATACATAACAAAAAAATTTCACCATACTACTTCCTTTTACCATAAAAAATTACAATGTGTTCAGTCATACATAACTAAATGTTACAATAGGCCTCTCCTCTATATAGAAGAGCGTAGGGCTTAAGGAATAAACAAGTCTCTTATTTTTCTCAACACCAGCTTATCTCATGGTTGTTCATATAATATCGGTTCGATCTAGAAACTGATAGAAGGGGAATGCCATGGGGTGCCATTGTCGAATATGGCATGGAAGCCTTTTGATGGTCAGTTTCATATACTTGCAAAATTGCAAGTAGATTTGTAGAAAACTCTGTCGTCAAGTGGCATGGTTAGTGTATCAATCAACTAGGTGTAAGTTAGAATCAACACGTCGATTGTGTATATGTCTGCCTGCATTATTTTCTTGAGTTTTGCCTTTCAGTATCTCAAAACATTTTGTTATGGCTTCATATTAGTAATGTATTGTAATACCTCACATTTATGATTCATCCTTGCCCATAATGCAGGTGTTGTCGGATTGACCCCCGTCTGATTGCGAGATCATCCTTCAAATAGCTCCATTATAGCGCACGGGGATCTCAAAGTTAGGTTTGCTGCATCCATTCAGTGGTCATTGTCTACCATGCTTCACCGTGTGCTTTTTGCGTTATACTATTCCCCATTAATAAATTTCGATCCCTCTTATGGATCAAATTCTCTCTGTTGGAAGATTTGCAAACTCTAGGAATTTCTGTATGAGAATTTTGCAGTTGGTATTCTATGATTTTTGTTATGCTTAGCTAATAAATTTATGGCATAAGAAGGGGAATTTAAATGGAACAGCTTGGTTTCTTTTTTGAAATATTATAGTATGCTATGTGGATGCTTACAGTACCTGCTATATGGTGGGTTGCTGATGGATAGCAGTCCTGAGGCTAAAATCTGTAGTGCAGAATAGGGTATAGTTTGCTGGTTTATGATCATATAACGAGTTCAATGAAAGAAAATCTCATCACCACCCAAAATCCCCGTCTAGTTGTCTCTGCCCGTCTCTATTTCAAAGCGAAAGCCCTCTCCTCGCACTGGCTTGGAAGCAGGGGATGGATATGTTGTGCATACGACAAAATGAGTAATCATTTTCTGCATGATGTACGTTCCCAAGGAAATGTTATCGACATCTCAGTTTGAATGAGATGAACCTAAGAGGAGCCTCCCTATATCTGATTTTGAGTTGTTTAGCTTTGAGTGAAATTCCACTTAGGTATTCAAGGAATACATTATGGGTTCAGGGGCGATCTACTCTCGAGATCAAGATGATGTCGTCATTGCCATAGGTGGTCTTTGGTATCTATCTACCTTAGCAAGAACCCAGTTTTAATCAAGTCAATCATTACGAAAGATTTGAAGAACAAAGCTGTAAGCTGACATGAACACATGAGAAATCTCAAATATATGACTACGAGTTCCATAGATCAAACCATATCCATCCTTGATATGTCCAAATACAGTTGCAAACTTTTCCTTTTTGCAAGATCATCAATGATACTCCTCAAATTTCATTCAAGAGTTATAAGACTTTTGTACCGTTGTAGAGCCAAGATCGTGCCGTTTTAGTTGTGAGCATTGATTTGAAGTATTGGGAATCAACCAAGACAAGAAGCCTTCGCTCTCGATCTCAGAGTATCTTCTTCCTCTTCTTCATTTGATTTTGCTGGTTCCAAGCTTTTTAGTCGTCGTATCTTTCTTGAACATGAACATGAAACATTTGGGTAGACTTTTGTTCGAAGGGAAAAAGAGAACTATCATAATGTCGATCTTTAGACTGTGATCTATCTTAGGAAATCCCATATGGGTTAGAAGAATCATACGACGTCCTCCTAAAGCCTACACTCTGTGTGCTGTTGATGATTTTGAACCACTGGCTGCCCACTTCACAGTTCCTGTCCCTGCTCAAACACTTGCAATGGTTGGTCTCGAGCTGCCCGTCCTCTCGCACGTCCAAACACATGCTCTCTTCGCTGATCCATGAAGCCAGATGCATTCCTGAAGCAGAAATTGTTTCCCACTGTGTGTTCGATCACCACACTCCCTTCCCAGTGCTGGAATCTCCCCGACCCTGGCAACCAAAAGACGCTCCGTACTGTCCCTTAGAATTACTTTCATCTGGCTAGTGTAGTTCCATGGTAGTGATTCCCCACATGGGTGTAACTGCGGCGGGTGGGCATTGTTGCTCTTCGTCACGCACAGCCCGGTTGCCGGATGGGACAACAGGCTGTGCAACGGAGCCTCCGAGAACCTGGGACCTGATTTACGTGAGCGATCATATTTAGATTCACGAGATATCAATGGGTTGAGTAGGAAGATGGAGATACCTTGGAATGGAAGCTGAGTAGGTGCACTCCTATTCAGGAATGTGATGTTCCTTATCCTATTCCAAACACAATTCACGACCCCGACGGACTCGTCCAGTTCTACCTTCCCCTGTCTGAGGTAGTACTAGTAGCTTCCTTGCAGGGCCCACAGTGCCTAATCGAGATCGAGCCCAGCAGTGATGCCCAGCGTGCAGCTCAAGTAGCGATTGTGCGTGGTGTTGCCGCCCCTCTGGTTGGCCCCCAAACTCACTGAAAAAGAGTAGCGATTGTTGAGCACGAAGCCGGCCTTCCTCACGATGCTGCCTGTGATCTGTCCGCTCACATCATTCGGGTTGGTGTCGAGCCATGTCGATTGGCTTCATTGTCTAAGTTCAATCCTGAGAATATCATCAAAAGGTTTGCATCTGCACTATGAAATGCGTAGATTATTGAGGTTTTTATGTCAGACAATTGTTCTCTATTTGCATTTTTGAGCCCAATGATTTGAGGAATCCTCATAACTAAGCCCAATTAGGGTCCAAGTTGATATAATTTTTATTACGAAATTTTGAAATTTATATCATTATTCGCTCCTTCGATTACTTTTAACCGAGGGGTTATAATCTTATGTAATCACGAATGTGATGGGTTGGGATCTATGGGTTTTAAAAAATTCCTTCTTTGTCAGGTGATGAAAAAAAATCAAGATCTGTATTTTTCAGGAAGATTGGATTTACGATCAAGCAACCATAGAGAGTACTCCTTGGGATCCGAAATTACGAAGATGTGATCATGCTGACCTTATCTTTGGATCCGTCAGTATATTGTCTTATCCGTTTCAAATCTTCGTGGACTTAATCTAAAATGAAAAAGACATATCCATTGTTATATCACCAGCTAGGGGTGCACACGGATCGGATAAAATTCGTAATCCGATCCAATCTGATGCTATTGGATCGGATTAGTTTGGTTTTATTATTCTGATCAAGGTTTTTGAAACCGAACCGGACACCGAACCGGAAACCTTGCTGAAATGGTCGGATCGGGTTGAACCATGTAATCAAACCGGTTCAACCGGATGATGACGTCATCATTATTTAAAACCGGATTAAATCGGACCGGTGAAAAAAAAGTGTTTGAACCCGGCTAATCAAACCGAAATGAAATAATATATAATATAATATACACTTAAATATACTTGAAATATATATAAAATACATAGATAATGTATATATTTCACAATATACATAAAGTTTTTTTCTTATACACCATCAAATGTCATACATATCATAGATATATATATTATTTGAACTGAATGTTGTATAACATAATAATAGTTTAGTTATATTTAAAACCCAATACATGCAAGAAGTTGTGTTAGTGTAGTTGGTCAGAAGTGTCAAACAGGTTACCAAAGGTCATGGGTTCAATTCCCACTATCAACAAAATTTTTAAATAGTTTTAAAAATTAAATGCGGTTCAACTTCGGTTGAACCTGGTTAAACCGGGTCAAAAAAATAGGTTGAACCGGACGGGTTAACTAAAATTGGAACTATCGAACCGAACCGCCCCAAAACCGATTAACCGGACCGGTCCAGGCCCGGTTCACCAGTCGGACCGGTCGAACCGGCCGGTCCGGTCCGGTTTCAAAAACATTGATTCTGATAGATCGGATCGGATTGGAATTTTTGAAATCCGTTAAAGTATGGATTGGATCGGATCTTTACCAAAATCTAATCCGATCCAATCCGTTAATCTGCTAACGCACATGCGTGAATTAGATACATGCATACATAAATGCATATGCATGCATGCGTACATACATACATAATATATATGTGCACCTATTTCGAATCCTCATGTCAATGTCACTCATGTCGTTTTTTTCCATAATAATCTTGAGACAAATCCTCTTGATATCACTCTTTCTTCTCTCTTTAAAGACAAATGTTAAATCTCCAAAATAATAAAGTATGATTATAACTTGTAAAAGTATAAATCTATATTTGATTATTCCTCTCACAGTTTCTTCTCTCTCTCCAATATATTTTTGATCCCTTTGCTTCTCACCTTTTACTTGCTCTAACTTGCAATCCTAGTTTAGTGATGAAATTAGCTCAATTACACAATCAAATATGTCATAGTCATCTAAGAAGAAATAAGCATTAATTCAATTCCTTCATTTCTGATTTGATATATATTTTTTATTCTTATTTTTCATAGAATTTGCATATTTTGACTATAGATATAATCTTACAAATACATCCCGTTCAAGTCTATTTTAAATGATACATGATACCTAATTGGTAGGATATATTTAAGTTATTTTTTTTCTTGCATACTCAATCGAATATGAATGTTCTATTATTCTCATTTTTAATGGCATGTTATAAACCCTTGAAAGATGTTCTTGCGAGTGGACGGATTTGGCATGGCTTAACATTTTAAGTTAAGCATAACCTTCATCAATATCCGACCATATAGATCGCATGTTTTATTTATCTAACTTGTATTGCTTCTATTGGAATCATTTGGTGGAAATATATGGTAAAAAACAAATTAATGCATTATTTATTAAAGAAAACTTAAAGTTTCAAATTCAGTATAATCATTTAGTTCAATTATGTGGTCTTTAACTTTTTTGGATTCGCAAAAAAACCCGTTAAGGTTGGATTGTACACGAATTAAGCTAAAATCCGAACCAATCCGATCCATGTGCATCCCTATCACCAGCAACAAATAAAGTAACAATGATTATACATTGTTTTTTTCTCACCAATTTAGATCTCGTCCGTAACAATGTATCAATGTAAATGTTATTCGTCACTAATTCAAAGTACACCCACTAATTTAACAATGAACAATAGTATGTTCCTAACAAAAGTGATTTATAATTCTTAATAATAGAAACATATGATCTTTCAAATGGAATCATATCTCTCAAGATTTTTGAAATTCAACCAGAGACTGAACTTGAAATCTCAACAAAAAGATTGGATCAGGTTGTACACCACAGAGTCAAATCGGTTCAACTGGATGATTATGTCTTTATTTTTTAAAATCGGATTAAACCAAATCGGTAAGGAAAAAATGAATGAATTGAGTAATTAAACCGGAATGGATTAGAACATGTACAAAATATACACTCAAATACACTTATAATAAATCTATAATAAACAAATCGGGTAATTTTTTTTGAATATGCAGCATTGAATGTTATTCATATAGATATAAATAATATTTCAACTAAATACTCTATGATAATAATAGCTTAATTATATTTATTATCCACTCTTTCAAAAAGTTGAGTTGGAAGTAGTCGGTTAGTTCTCTGTATGGGTTACAAGAGGCCATGAGTTCATAACTCATCGTAGCATTTATTATCTTAATATAAACTCAAATTTGAATTGTGACTGAGTGGTTCGATTTTGATTGAATTGAGTTAAATCGAGTTGCAAATAGTCGATCGGATAGGTGATTGAACCAAAATTATGCCAATTTAACTCGAGCCATGAAAATTGATTAATAGAACCGACCCAACGAGCTGTCCGATCTGATTTTTTTATAAGTAAGTAATCAGTATATTCGATGTAAAAGATCATATATACAAAAGGCACTAACAACCTTGTTTACAGTATTGATAAAAACTGTAGGAATTTTAGTTCAGGTTAAAAGTATGGCTTGAGGGAACAAAAAATCGCGCCCTCTTGAATCGTCTCAAAAAGCGATAAGTTTGAACAACCAACTCTTCTTCACATGCGTTATCTGGCTGCTCGAGGATCACCGACGGTTCCTCTCAGCCCAGATAAACCATATCGAAGCAACAAGGATGACGCCCAGCCGCTCATGTGCCATCAAGTCAGGAACATTACCAATCCAGTCCAAGAGGTCTAGCAGCGGAACCATAGGAGGTATCGGAAGGTCGAGGGCGCATCAGGAGCCTGACCATACATTGCTTAAGAAGTTGCAGCAGAAGAATAAGTGTCCATGAGACTCCGGCTCACAGAGACAAAGATAGCAGGTCGTCGGGGCACATATTCGAAATTTGGTAAGTCTGTCAGTGATGGGGAGGCGCTCCAGAACCACCCTGTAGAGAGTGAATGAGAATTTTGGGGATTCCTTTGGAGATTGCTATTTGGATAGCTTCCCTACCGCCCAGGATCACCCTCCAAGAACTATTATGAGTGGGAGAAGTTTGGATCTCACACAAAGAACAATCGTAAAGGTATTTCTACCGCATGTAAATTGTCCAAATGGAGGACTCATAAGTGAGCAACCTAAGTCCAAGAGGCAATCATGGCACCACGCAAGATAGCCAACGAAGGGAATCCGAATCCCGAGAGGCAGATTGTGAGCCAAGCAATATCATGTCGCTTTCTCCCCCATCAAAAGTCAGCGCAAAGTATATCAATCTTATGAACCGTGCCAAGGCCCAAGAGGAATGAGTGTGCCAGCAGCCCAGTACATGAGGACTCGAGAAATCACATATCTGAGAAGTTGAGCACTTTGATTTGTTTGTTGTCAAATATCCTTGAAAAAAACCTGTTAATGATCTACTGATAGAAGCAGTGACTACCACTTTAAAAGATCAGGTTAGATTCTCGCTACTAGTAAAAATAAATATCCCTGAAAAGAAAACTTTTAGAGAATGGATATCTGAGTACCGATCCAAAATTCGAAACCTTTGATCCTGACGGTTGACCACGCATTCATTAAGAGCCCCTCTGATGGAGAGTGCTATTCTGACATACCCTTTGATCATTCTTCTTTTTTTTCACAGTGCAGACACCTTTTTTTTTAATTTTTTTAAAGGAATATCTAAAAATTAATGCAATGGCAGCATTGGTTGCATATGCAATTAAACCAGCAATGTACTTTCGCCGCATGAAAGTACCTGGTTACAGGGGAGAACGCGAAGGCACTTTCGTCACATGTAAGTCGCCTAAATGGATGTATCGGAAGCCACTTTCCCCACAAAAAAAATCAGCGTAGAGCATATCAATCTTGCGAACAATGCCAAGAGGGATGAGAATGCCCGCGGCCCAATACAGAAAGACACCAGAAATCACAGACCTAGGTAGTTGTGCTCGACCGACCATGGTTAGGGTTGCTGCCTTCTAGCCACCAAGCATGACCCTTACTCTATCCTCCAATTCCCTATTGATGAGTCTGCATCCATAGGATGGTGCAAGGGGAATGCCCAAGTAAGTTGTCAGGAGGGACTGGCTAAGGATGCCAATTTGCAGTGTAGAGGTGAAGTTGTCATAGAAGTGCTTGGGGCGGAATAGCTTGCTCTTTCTTGCATTCATCTGGAGCCTCGAGATGTTATGGAAATCGTTGAGAATATTCTTGACCGCAATCAGAGAGTGAGCGCATGGTGCCCTTGCACATAGGATACGCTACCAAGTTAGCAATTCTAGAGAGATCTAAGATGACAATACAAAGAATAAGTTTTACACACTTGGTTCTTTCGAGCTCCTCAGCTACTAAAATCGTGTCCAATACGATCCTTATGTAATTTCGGTATCCGAGCTGAATCCGTCTCATATTAGGACTCGAACCTGTCCCATTAACTTTTCGATAAGTTGGGTTTTGAATTTACTACCCATAGAGTATGGCTATGAGTTTGGGATTGCTTTATGTGTACTCGAACCCGAACCTATGCCAAATCTGAATACAAAATAAAAAATAAATATAGATATGTGTGTTGCATTTTAGACAAACTCATTAACGATATTTCATATCTAATAAGTAGCGATCTACATATATAAAAATCCGACTCAATTTTCTCCTCTGCATCTATCTATTCATATTCAACTACCTTTTCATATTTTAAATAGATATAAATTATCAACTCAAAAGAGTTAAACACCTAATATATGTAAAGCTTAAACATTCCATATACATAGCACATCTTTGTGTACCATCGTATCACATGATCTCCCTCTGTTTAATATATGCGTGAAAATCTTATTTACATTTTGATTAGCTTAAAATTTTATTGTGTTAAATATATTGGTACCCATTGGGTACACGGGTATTCGTCGGGTATATGTGTACCCACTAAAAATTACCCGTTAAATAAACGGATATGTATATGTAGCGATTTATAAATGGGCATGGGTTTGGGATTATTGATACGCACCCCAAACCCGACCAATCGACATCCTTAGGGCATGTTTGGTAGCAGAGTTGGGTTGGATTAGGGTATCAAACGACTAACATGCAATGCACCTCTAATGGTGAGCTCAATGTTCCTCTGATTCCATCCATTCTCTTCCGCAACTTGAGTTATTTGTCATGGATAACTCAACCATTTACAAACATACAGACCAAATATCCAAAATGCTTGCAACCTTGGGAGGCATTTTTTATTGTTCTTTTTTCGAATAGCACCCTGAGTATATATGTTTGTTGTGGTGGAGCACAAGATTGGTCCTGAGTGTAATTTTGAGGTGCAATAGCCCATGACTCATCAACATCAAGGACCCATTTTACATGTGATCCAGTTTTTAGTTTAGGAAACATCCTCTTTTACATCGATCCATAGAGTAATATATATTAACTAATGATATTAATTATATTCAATATACATAGTTTGTACAAAAACAACCCAAACTTTATAGACCCAATATTCTTCCCATCTTCATCCTTCTCATTTTTTAGGATCGATTAGGGCAAGTCACCGATTAAAGTCAAAGATGGATCGATTAGGGCACCATGGTGATTGATCATGTGTCAAAAACAAAGAATTTAGGATTTTAACTTAGATTTTAACTTACTTTTACTTGTGCATCGAGAATATGCAAAATTTAAATATATTTTTTACAGCACAAATAAAATATGTAAATCCTATTGGCGAATCTTATAGAAGTTCCCATGTGTCTTCTTTACATATTCTTGAACTTTGAAGTCTTCAAATCTACTCTATAAATTATAAATGGCATTTGAGTTTTTGTTTCAAGTCCTAAGATTTTCAATTTTTCCTTTTGAGTTTTTTTAAGCTAGATGCTTTGAGTTGTGTCTTTCATAATCGTGTTTTATGCTTTGATTTATCTTCATAGATTTTTCTACCCTTTTCAACGTCTTTTCTACATGAAAAAATTAATCAAACTATAAAACAAATATAAAATAAAAGACATTAACAAATATAAATCACTAACAAGAAGGGGGAGAAAGAAATGTTGGCTTTGAACTAAGGCTTCAAAGTGAAGGAGTTAAGAAAAGACTTGAATACATACTAAAGTTTAGGTTCATATTCTATAAATATTGTAGACACCTAAAAACTATGATATAATCATATCACAACATATATGACTTCTAAACCCAAATTAATCAGTACCCAAATAAAATAACCTCTTGATGGATTAACCCTTGCCTCATGATAGATCAATATCATTCCATTTTCTTTTTTTAATTGTATCCAAATGAGCACTTACAATCAATCGATCACACTTATATATATATATATATATATGAGTGATCCTATGAGAGCAAAAGTGTGAGAGCATGAGAGGATTGATTCTAAACCACATGATTCTGTTTTCTCTCTCCTGGTCTTCTCTCTCCTTGGTGAATCATGTGGTCCAGAATCACCCCTCTCATGCTCTCACAAATTTTAGCTCTCATAGGATCACTCCTCATATATATATATATATATATATATATATATATATATATATATATATATATATATATATATATATAGAGGGCTTATCCAGAGGCACTGTGTCCATTTAGGATTTTTAAGCACGCGTTATCATCCGTGTGATGATGATCAAGCAGTTCTGAGTAAAATTGATTAATTTCTAAAATTAGCGCTAAGAATGAGTTGCCATAACCACCCACCGCACATTACTCGCATTTTAATTCCTTTTTTGAGCATCTTATATTTCCAATTATATCGATTCCTTAAAAAAAGGAAGACGGTTTTGGAAAGATACATTTAAATCATCAATTTCGTATCGAAGAAATAATCATTGTACATTTGATCAGTAATGTAAATAATGTACTCAAGTAATTATGTGTTGCGAGATCAGTAATACTGAAACACTTGTCAGTATTTTACATATGTAATATTACATTGTACAGAGATCAGTAATTCATTCATGTTACTCAAGTAATACATATTCAGATCTCAAGTAACTATTGTTGTGAGATCAGTAATTAAGTATGCGAATTACTAATGTCCATACAATAAGTACTGATTACAAATGTTCATTTTACTGAAGTCATTTTGATTGTTACTAATGTTATAGTTACTTAATACTTTGAGTCTTACTGAAGCACTTTTTATTTACTTATATAACATTTTTAATTACTTATAATGTATCGAGTGTTACTGATGGCAATACATAAGTTACTGTCACATTATTTTTTATACTTATTCCAACTTATTTATTCCATTACCTTCTTTTACCTACAATTTATTACATGTTACTGATGCTTCTATATATCTTACTTGTTTTATTCTTTATTTTGAATTACTATCGAATCACACCTTCTTTACTTATGTAGCCTATTTAATTACTTGTAATACGTCAATTGTTACTGAAAGTCGCACATAAATTACTTAATTATAGTTATATGGTGAACATCTAAATTTCAACTGTCTTGTAGTCCATTTAGATGATGTTTTTTTGCTCTCGCTCCTCCGAATAACAGCAGCTTCTTCAAGACACCAAATTGTTGCATTATTCTGCAAGAAACAATAAGTTAATTTATATCCGTGAATAGTAATAATTGTATAAAGAAAAGCAACTCAGCAATATACTCATTTCAGTAAGAATCATTCAATGACATGTAACATGTAATGAATTGTTAGTAAAGTTTGTTATATGACAAGTAACTTGTAATGAATTGTTAGAAACTCAACAATATACTCGCTTCAGTAAGAATCATTCAATGACAAGTAACTTATAATGAATTGTTAGTAACGTTTGTTATATGACAAGTAACTTGTAATGAATTGTTAGTAACTCAGCAATATACTCGCTTCAGTAAGAATCATTCAATGCTAAGTAACTTGTAATGAATTGTTAGTAAGATTTGTTATATGATAAGTAACTTGTAATGAATTGTTAGTAACTCGGCAATATACTCGCTTCAGTAAGAATCATTCAATGACAAGTAACATGTAATGAATTGTTAGTAACGTTTGTTATACGACAAGTAACAATTGTGTTAACATTAGTAACATAAAATATCTCATTAGTAAATTACGTAAATATATCAGTAACTCAATATATTTTTCAAATTAACGCATAAAAAATAACAATTATATTTACTGTAACTTTTTATTATATGAAATCAAAATACCTTCGATACAAAATCAATTAGGACTACAAATCGTGTATCAAAATGAATAAAAATGATATTGTGAATACCATTTCTCATATTTCAATCATACTTCTCGAATAAATATTGCTTACGATCAAAAATATGTATTATTCGTAATTGCTTTTGAAATATGCCGATCACAATCCATTCGCGAATTAACCATGAACGAAACCTAATGAAAAAATATTATCAAAGAAAAAACAACAATTAAAACGCAGGATCAATGAAAATATAAAATCAACAATTGAAATACAATACCTTTGGCGAACGAAAATCGTCTCCAATCGATAATAAAACACAATGATTCATGAGAACGATCGCTCGATCCCCTCTCAAAATGTGACAAAATGGATTTTTTCTCAATACAATATCAGACGATACCAAAAAAGTCTACTGCTATTTTGGGAAATTCATTAATATTCAAAATTAAAAGCATTGTCGCTACCATTGCCGTTCCTAAAATCATGGGATTAAGAGATTTAATCTAACGGTGGATAATACGGGCTCATTTTATCGCAAATGGGCACAGTGCCCTCTGGATAAAAATCCTATATATATATATATATATGTATGTATGTATGTATGTATGATTGCTCGCTTTTGTTAGTTTAATCAATCAAATATGTTGATTTAATTGATCCTAGTCAACCACTAGTAAAATCCAATAGAGAGTAAACACATATGATCAACTAACACATTATATGATCAATCATTTGTTTGAACATGCAATAGATGTGATAGAATTTTTTGTTTATTTTTTATCGATCAACAACTATGTTAGATATTTGAGTAAATTAACTATATGTTATTCTGAATCATATGTAGTCCCTTTGAGTGTTTTATTCAAGCAGAGAGATGAAGACGGAATATTTTTTAAGAGGAGAAAATTAAAACCGATCATTTCATAGCTTGTAATCATTGAATCACGCACATCCTTCGATGTTAATAACAAGGCTCACGTCTCATTTTTTAAATTCAACCTTATGGCTTCATGTTCGTTACAACTAAGGGTTAAAGTTAGATATAATGGCTAAAGATCTTGCTACTACTTTCAAGTTTTTCATTTTTAAAGAATATATTTAAATTCAATCTCTTTTCTTAAAAATGAAAAAAACTAAATCATGTATATTTATAAAATAACATATATTATTATAACCTAAAAAATCATGTGCATGTATGCATTTGCAAATGCATTTATACGCTGATGAAAGTAGAAAACCAAATTTCTTTTGATAGTCAGGTCAATCTCCTACTCCCATCCTTCAGTATCTTTTTTTCTGGTAGAAGATAGGGATTTTGGGATTCGAACCTTGGTCTATTGTCGGAGGAGCCATTGCTCAACCATCAGATCAATTGTCGGTTCTAAATAGTTTGTACTTGAACGTGTTTACATGTGTTTGTCATGCTTTGTCACGTTGAACTCCTCCCTGACCCCTTTGGTGACCACATGCTTTCACGCCTCGTAGTGACATGCCATATCATTGATACATTGGATAAAATCCGACGTAAATTCTTAAGGAATGGAAATTGTGGTGGCTCGGCTTGCGTAAAGGTGGCTTGGGCTAAGATTTCTCGAGTGAAGGACAATGACGGTTGGACTGTAATCGAATTTTTGCTAAAAAAGCTTACCATCATATTAATGTCATCCATGTAAGGAAATCTTACGAAATCTGGAAACAAAGATTTACAATGGGTTGGAGATATCTTGAGATTCAACTACAATCACTCAAACTGATCTGAGCAGCGGCGGCATCTCAAATCGAAGATGAGCACAGCTGGGAGGTTCACGTCAACCTAGCCTGGTGCTGCCCACAGTGGAATCGCAATGCTAGGAGAAATGGGGGACAAGCTTTTCGTGTGAGGTAAGAAATGGTGAAGGGTATATTGGTCATATAATAATATAAATTAGGTTATCAACTAAGGACGTTGGGACCTCTACGGTTACTTGTTACAATCTAAAGATCAGTCCCCGAAGTGGGAATCGACATAAAGTTGGGTTCCTTTTTTGTAATTTACCAATCTTTTAACTCCGAGGGTCTCACACTCACTGATCTGGAAGGATCGTGTAAGGGATGCAAGCACAATTCAACTCGTCTTATCAATACATCTACTCCCTAGGAATCCTACACTGCTTTAGAAGGGCTAGCGGCGCAACTTGTTGGTCGTTTGTCTCCTATTTCAATGTAACCAACGAAGAGAAATTTATTCAAGTAGGTCATGGCCAGAAGGGCTCCGTTAGGAGTCCAAGTCTGGCGAGCTCCTCCAAGAAGCAATCCTCCAAGAAAATCAATCTTCTTCAGCCTTGAAGAAGCTCTGATTACAATTTTTTCATATAGCTGTCGAAATCGATGGGTTTTTGTCATTCCCACCGTTGGCCGTTTGTGTTGGCTCGAAAAAGAAACTCCTTTTTTTGGGTTTATGTAATAAACTTTTTTCTGATTGCCTTACTCTCTGTAAACTTTAGTTCCAGCTGTGGGCATCTGCTCTGCTGGTTTTGTGTTGTTCGACTTCTTCTGTTTATGATCCACGCATCTGTGTGGGGGTGTTTCTTTGGATAAGTAGTAGTTGATGTACTGTTTAGGAACTGCTACTTTAAAGATAGGGATTTTATCACTTGTGCCCCTCCGAGATCTCACAATTTCAGTTATGTCCCTATCTTTTTGATAATATCAGTTGTACCCCTCACTTCTTGCTATTTTATCACTTGTGCCCCTCGGGTTAGTGACCGTCCATCTACAGTGCAAACGGACGTTAACTTTGAGGACATAAGCGGTATTAAATTTAAAAAAAAAGTTATATGATCATTTTATATTTTTCTTCCCGCTGGGAGCGACATGGGCGTGAGGTACCCCTGCTCTCTCGTCTCCCAGGGCCCCATCGAGATGATCACCAGCTCCTTTCGCCACAAGCAGTAGCTGCTGCTTCCATCACCATGCTCCTTCACTGAAAACTTCAAAGGGGTCCAATCTCTCTCCCCCCTTGCTTCCGTTTTCTGAATAGCTCTCATGTCCAAGATGGGTTCTAGAAGGGTGATCAGAGGAGGGCAGGACGTCGCAGCCCTCCTTCAGGTGGAGGGCATCTCTCACGGTGCCATTGAAGCACTGCTCTCTTCCGCCTCTGCCTCTGCCGGATTCCACGGTAAAGATCTTTATCTCGGATCTCGAATCTTGTGGTTGGAGCTTTGGATCCAATTGCCAAAAATTAGTCTTGTTTTTTAGAATCGTGCTAAGCTTTGCTGATCCCATCATCGCCAAATTTTCATAGGTTGCGTCATATGAGTCTTTCTCTTTCTTTCTTCTCGAGTAAATGCCATCTTTATCCTTCTCTCTCGCTCATGCTTTTGGGATATTTACCGAGTTAGGATTTTCGCCAAATTTAGCAAGATATACATTTGATAGATTATATGTTTACCTTTTTGTTTTTATCCTCGTTGCACTACCGCGTGAACATGACGTCTAGTACCCGTCCTTTCAGGCTCGAGATCTATGATGTGCTTCGAGGATTTCAGCCCCGGTGCCTCTGCGGTTCGACAGCTTGCTCATCGGTTGGAGATGGAGGACATGGGCGAGGACGAAGCAGACAAGTACGGGCTCCATCAGCCGGAGAAGAAGAGGCGGCTGAACGCGGAGAAAGTCGAATTTCTGGAGACGGAGAACAGGTTAGAGCCGGAGAGGAAGTTGCAGCTCGCCAGGGAGTTGGGGCTCCAGTCGAGGCAGGTGGCCATATGGTTCCAGAATCGTCGAGACATGCAGGAGGGCATTGTGTGGTCGTGCAGGCGCAAGCGAACTCCGGCGAACTTCGGGAGGAGAGGGAGGAGGAGGTTGGAGGAGGAAGAAGATGAGTCTGGACAATAATACCCCTCTTAACTGCACCAAGGTTTGAAAAAACCATGGTTAAGTCAGTTCATTGACGGTCAATCTGACGGAAGGGCACAACTGATGACGGAGAAAGAAGTGAGGGGTACAACTGATATTACCAAAAAGATAGGGGCATAACTGAAATTGCGAGATCTCGGAGGGGCACAAGTGATAAAATCCCTTAAAGATATCCACTCCCCTTCTCTCATACATGGATAAGACTTTTATTGTTTTGTGATTAGTCGATTTGCATTGATCTATTTGTTTCAGTGCATGTAGTGTGTAGGTTGTTATTTTTTGACACTCATGAAGAACATTGATTAGAACGACGAAGTACTTATCTTTGTATTTACTTACTATTATCAATGGCTACATTTTTGTGTTTGAATGTAAACAGCACAGCCATATGTGAAAAAGAAAGAGTAACAAGAGAAAGTCTTCAACTTGAATTTATTTAATTTTCCTGAAGGGAATACAATTTATTCTTACAATAATAATAAATTTATTCTCGAAATACAATGAACACCAAATGTTATTGTAATCTAAAATAGATACTTGGAATTACTTGGAGGAATCTCCAATTCCATAACCAGAGCCAGAACCAGACCCATAGCCAGAACCATATCCATTGCCATATCCTCCACCTCCTCCGCCGCCTGAGCCACTTCCAAAACCAGATGCACCACCGGAGCTAGAACCGAACCCCGCACCAGATCCACTTCCATAACCTTGTCCAAAACCGCCTCCATTACCATATCCTCCGCCACCTCCACCACCCTGTCCACTTCCTGAGGCATAACCTCGACCACCTGAGCTACCTGAACCTGAACCACTTCCTGATCCATAACCAAAACCACCACCACCACCACCTCCACCTCCATATCCTCCACCACTTCCTTTACCGCTTCCACTTGCATAAGCATTCCCTTTACCACCTATACTAGATCCCGAACCACTTCCTGATCCATATCCGGAGCCACTTCCACTGCCACCTCCACTTCCTTTCCCGGTTCCACTGGCATAACCATGTCCAGAAGAACCAGAACTATTTCCATTACCATTCCCGCTTCCTGATCCACCACCATATCCCTTCCCACTCCCATACCCCCCACCACCTCCGGAGCCAGAACCACTTCCAAAACCAGATCCACCTCCATATCCATATCCGCTACCCACTCCATAGTTTCCTCCCTTTCCATATCCAAGTCCAAAACCATTTCCACCTCCATATCCATATCCAACACCTACACCATTCCCATAACCTTTTCCAGATGCATAACCTGATCCTGATCTGGATGCAGATCCAGATCCGCTTCCATATCCATAGCCGCTACCTTTCCCCTCCTGTACTACTTGCATACCCACCAGCTGTAGCATATCCCGGACCAGCATGCCACCAATATCCGGAGCCCTTTCCATTACTGCTCCCTCCACCACCATAAGACCCGCTTCTACCTCCATTTACACCTCCACTCCCAGCACCAGCACCACCTCCTTTACCTGAGCCAGAACTTGAGCCACTTCCATAACCATAACCCGCTCCGGAACCCGATCCACTTCCGGATCCCTTCCCGCTGCCTCCTTTTCCTGAGCCAATGCCAGCTCCAGAGCCCGATCCACTTCCACTTCCCTTGCCACCACCTCCTCCGCCTCCTTTACCTGACCCAGATCCACTTCCTGAACCAGATCCATATCCTGATCCAGCTCCCTTTCCACCGCTTCCGTTGCCTGAGCCTACTCCAAAGCCACTTCCAGATCCCGAGCCACCTCCCTTACCTGAGCCAGAGCCAGCTCCATAACCAACTCCAGATCCATAACTCGACCCACTTCCTTTTCCTCCTCCTTTACCTGAACCAGATCCTGATCCATAACCTGAACCATTTCCACTGCCTCCCTTACCTGAACCTGAGCTAGAGCCACTTCCTGAGCCAGATCCATACCCGGAACCTGTCCCATTTCCACTTCCTTTTCCACTTGATCCTGATCCAGCTCCACTTCCAGAACCATGGCCTGAACCAAACCCATTTCCATTTCCTTTACCAACTCCTACTCCACCGCCACTTCCAATGCCATAGCCTCCGATACTTGTTCCTCCTTTTCCATAAGCACTTCCATGACCAGAGCCATAACCATACCCAAAACCACCACCACCACCACCTCCTCCTCCACCTCCACCACCACCACTTCCATGTGTTATGCCTCCTGTAGATCCAGATCCACCACCAAATCCGGATCCAAATCCTAATCCAGATCCACTTCCTCTACCAACTCCACCACCTCCTCCTGACCCTGCTCCACCACCTGAGCCACCTACAAAACCACTTCCTCCACCGCCACCACCACCGCTACCACTTCCATATGCTATGCCACCTTTACCAAACCCTATCCCACTTCCTGCTCCTGCTCCTGATCCAGACCCCGATCCATACCCACTTCCTCTGCCAACTCCACCACCTCCACCACCACCTCTTCCGCTAGCATAGGCACCACCATGAGAGTTGCCTGCATACCCACTCCCAGATCCAGAACCAAAGCCTGACCCATAACCTGAACCACCAGCAGTTCCTACCCCACCACCTCCTCCTCCTCCACCTCCTTGCCCATAAGCCTTCCCACCAGCAGCTCCATAAGCAGAACCTGAACCTGATCCACCTCCCGATCCCGATCCATATCCACCGCCATTGACTCCACCACCACTGCCTCCTCCTCCACCACCTCCTTGCCCATATGCCTTTCCACCATTAGCTCCATAAGATGACCCATAACCCGATCCACCTCCCGACCCCGCCCCATACCCTACACTACCAACCCCACCACCACCTCCTCCTCCACCACCACCTCCTCGGCCATATGCATTCCCACCACTAGCTCCATAAGAGGATCCATAACCCGACCCACCTCCTGATCCTGACCCATATCCACCTCCTCCGAGTCCACCGCCGCCTCCTCCTCCACCTCCACCGCCGCCTCCACTAGCATAAGCCGTGAGGATTCTAGTAGCAGAGGTAGTGCCAAGGAGGAGCATCACGGCCACGGTGGCCGCGAGCATCCTTAGGTTGCGAGCCATCGTTTGCTGTGTGGTGTGTGTTGTGGAGGAGAAGGGAGGGACTATGCGCCACTATTTATAGGGTCTTGGACGTGCATGTGCATGTGTATGTGCATGGGGAGCTGGACGTTCACGTGCATGGCCACGTTTGCCGCGTACACCCAAGTCCGTTGTGGGCGGCGGTTTCCATGGGGATTCCATTCCATCCCATTAATTGTTAACACAAACTTGAAGGCTGACTTTCTCTAGTGATTATTTACATGGACAAACTTGAAGTTTTCTTTAAAAAAAACTGAGGGTTTTCATTGTTAATATAATTATGATGGACAGAGTACCAAAGGTTTTTTATATAGAAAACTGACGGGAATTAGATGTCTGTTATATATGATTTAAGGCACGATTACTCATATATATCATTACGTTAATTAATAATTAGTTGTTTCTTTCACCTGCATCTGCCAACTTATTCGAGCTCCCAATTTACTTGAGTTTTTCTTAATACCTCTGCATTTATTGTTTACGGTACGTAACATACTAATAAATATTTTTCATGATTCATGTATGATATTTGCATGGTAATGGTCACAATTCGTATAAGCATGTGTAATCACTACAAGGAAAACAAGTTGTGGCTACAAAATTATGGCCACGGATATGGAGTTTGTGGCCACAGAATTAAGCTCTGGCCACGACACGTCGTGGCCAGTAGTTGTAGCTACAAATCTCGTCGTGAGAGTTCTCTAGCCAGGAATATGCCGTGGCCGCTATAAGTGACAACAGAACTTATCGTGACCACAACTCTTATATGAAGACTTTAACCACGGATCAGAATTATCGTGGCCACAAGTTTCCGTAGCTACATTCCGTGGTCACAACTCATTTTTCTTGTAGTGAATACTTGATTGCAAATAAATTATATTAATCGCCGTGTTTTTAAAGATATCGAGACTTTTCAAAGGATCGCAGTGTAGATACAATAAAATAAGTTCTGTTTAAGGCAGCATATCAATTGTTAAATTTAAAACAACTAATATTATCGGTTGTTTTTTTTAATTCGCAATGGATATTATATTTATTATAAAAATTGGTGAGGTAATGAATGATCTAATATTCATTGGTATTGTCTTATGTAGCAAAATATATAACAATGAATGTTATTTCTAATTGATTCTTCAAATTCACAACAAATATTGTATTTTGTTATATTCCTCAAAATGAATCATATAACGATACTTCATCATCGACTTTTCTTGTAATCATTAATACATGTAACAATGATTAATATAAATTTTAACGAATAAGATAAGTAAAAATACGTCGTTATATGAACCTTTAATAGGAAATGTTACATTTATTGTTGATTACAAAAACAAAAGATAATTTGACAATGAATAATATTCGTTGTCGTACGTTTAACATCAGAAGATATAATAACTGATATTCACATTATTTATTGCCTTTGGTCGATTTTATTGTAGTAATTTATATCTATATAATTTGCAACATGTCATATAACAATGATTGTCCATGGTTTTTTTTTGTAATAACTGCTAAATAAAATATGATTACTATAAATTTTAACTGAAATCATCATTATATGAACATTTAGCAATGAGAAATAAATTAATTGAAAATTATATTAACAAGGGATAATTTTATTACGAATAATAATTCTTGTTACAAATTTAACATTGAACTCGGGCAGTTATTTATTACTGTAGATCAATTTTGTTCTAGTGATAATGATTTTCCTCTTCAACTTTGAAAATAAGGACCATATGATAAGATGGTGGCTGAATATCTAACAACAAAGTAAAGTATTGCATATTGATATGTATGTATGTGTAAATGATGATCTTACCATCAACAAAATTAGTATATAGTGACCTTTTTTTAAATCCATCATTATATTGCCCATTGTTAAATATATAATGACGATAATAACCATTGCGAAAATTTTTTTACTTGAAATTAGCGACGAATGTCATATCTATTGCTATATTATTAGTGACTGCCCATATAGCTACGCTTATCCATTATTATTTTTAAAATTATGTCACTAAATTTTGAACTAACATATCACTGGGGATTAGCTAAAATTTTGAAGAATAGCAATAGATAAATCTTGATATATGAATCACCGCTAATGGCTGTGACTTTCTTCGCTAATTTCAAGTATAAAAATAATTTGACCATGATCGTTCTTATATATTTAACGACAGGTTTAAAAAAATATCATTATAGACACATTTTGTTGAGGTGGGTATATATATCATCTAGAAAGATCTCTATGAAACTATAATAAGGCCAGCTCTATCAGTTATTACCTTTACAAATAGTGATACTTTCCCTTGGTCATGCAAATTAATGCGATTTAGATCTATTAAGCGTTTGACTTTTGGACTACATGTTTTTTTTTTTGCGATGAGCATGGATTATATTTTATCCTTTGCCATGTGCAAGGAAGGATCTCTGAAGTTTAGTCTAATACTCTTGTAGATCTAGTAGGGCTCTATCGAACTTTGGGAATGCAAAAACGTACAATGCTAAGTTGGAATGCAAATTTTGTCCTGATACATAAATGGATTAATTAGAGGGCAGATCGGATCTGCAGTACTGCAGAGTCTGCTGAGTCGTTGGAGCCACTCGATCTTAATAGAGCGGTTCACACAAATTGCTGTGGTATGGGCCTACAAAAATAATGAATTCGTGTGAATCGCTCGATCAAAATCAGGCGGTTCGGGCACTACAAGGAAAACAAGTAGTGGCTACAGAAGTATGCCCACGGATGTGGTGTTTGTGGCCACAGAATTGAGCTCTGACCACCACACATCGTGGCCAGTAGCCGTAGCTACAAGTCTCGTCGTGAGAGTTCTCTAACCACGAATATGTTGTGGCCACTATAAGTGACCACAGAACTTATCGTGACCACAACTCTTGTATGAATACTTTAGTCACAGATTGTAGCTACGAGAAACTAGTGGTCATAGAATTATCGTGGCCACAAGTTCTCGTAACCACATTCTGTGACCAAAACTCATTTTTCTTATAGTGAAGTGATACACGATTTTGCAGCAGACTATGCAGTACTGCATGCAAATTAATTAAGGGTAACAAACTAAAGCTTATGCATCACATAATTATGGATGGGGATAGTTGGGAGCACATGCATGGATTGAACATAAGGGAAACTAACACTGTACAGCCTGCCACTGTTTTGACTTAGATGGGGATGTGATTCAAGTAAGACTTTGTTATTTGTATTATTTTGTACAACACGTTCTCTTGTGCAATCTCATCCCAATGGGAATGTGATGAGAATTTGCAACAGGTCAGGCATTATGGTCAACCATATAATGAAGGCTCGTGCTCTTCCAAGCCAGCGTATGTTTGGTGTACTTTCACGTCTTCTAATAATATGAAAAAAATGTAAATAACACTACAACAAAATTAAGCTATAGTAGTGAAGTTTTTTCAAAATTCGTTACTAAATTAGCCGTTGTTAAATATATAATGATGATATTAATCAGAGTGCCATCCCTGACATTTCATGGGCCTTAGGCAAAAGAAAAAAAAGAGGCCCTTAAAATTTTTTTAATAAGAGCAAATTGTCCCTAGTGTGTTTACCATCACGTATAAAATGAAACATTCTTTTTTCGATGAACAATCAACCCTTATATAATCTCATTAATTTTTTGACTTTAGCATTGAGTTATTCACCGAAAATTCGAATTTATAGTCGGGATGAAAACGGATGCAAATATATCCGAATATCTGCTTATCGTATTCGAAAAATTACTAGATACAGATATATGTATCCGACTACTAATCGAATATGGATCGAATATGGCTATGGATTGTAAAAATTTTCCAAATATGTATGTAGCTACAGTAATGACTTGAATATCCGGATCCAGATACGGATATCCGAATACAACATTTAATATTATTTTATATATTAGTTAATGTAATATACGTCACAACACCATGATATTATTAGCATTATATATAATATAATATAATAATGGTATCAATAAACTTCCGTTTGTTTGAGAATGGGCACTAACAAAAGTTACGATACCCTATCCCTCCTTTTGCTTTCGGTCAAGAACACATGTTACTTCGACTCTACCTCTTGTCATGATGCAAGTTATTTATATTTCATTGTCATTTTTTAAAAATCATTTTGAACTTTGATAGAAATTCAACTTGTATTCGTATGTGGTCTTTATTCTATCCGTATTCGGATTCCATGTTTATTGGATCTATATTTGGAATCACTCTTTATTTGATTCATATTCGGATTGGCTCTTTATTCGATCCACATTCGGGTCTGCTCTCTGTACTCGGATTCGAATTCGTATCGGTATTTTTAAGGATATAATTTCCTTAATGCATATCCGAATCATATCTATATCGGTTATTCAATAGAGATAAAATGAATATAGATATAGAAATAGGCATATACAATCTGTATGCTATCTGTTTTCATTCCTAATTTATAGAGGCTTATTTTTCAGTTAGTTGTTTCAATGACAAATTCTATTTTATCCCTAACCTAAAAATTAGATTACGTGCAAACTTGGGCCCCTAAAATTAGCAGGCCCTCGACAATTGCACTTCAAAACAATGCCCAGGGCCGGTCCTGATTATTCATTGCGAAGTGAGTTTTCGTACTCGAAATTAGCGATGAATATCATGTATGGCATTATATCGTTAACAACGGTCCATATAGTGACGCTTATTCCTTGCTATTTTTCAAAATATCATCTAATCGTCGTTTATTTTTTAATTCAAAATTTAACGACGATTAATTAGAAGTTTGAAAAATAACAATGGTTAAGCGTCGCTATGTGGACCGTTGCTATTGATATAATGACATATATGATATTCGTCGCTAATTTCGAATATGAAAAATCATTTCGCAACGAATAATATCGTCGTTATATATTTAACAACATCTAATTTAGTGACGAATTTTGAAAAAACCGTTACTATAGCTTAATTTTGTTGTAGTGTAATAAGATGATTGTGAAACTGGAAATGAGCCCCCATAGTAGGTGTTAATTCTTGATACCACAACAAATTACACTAGTGGCGACTAAGTTGTGTGTATGAAATATTTTAGTTACGGATTTTTTAGCAATGAGCTTTCGATTGCCACTGTGTTAAAGATGGTTTAGCTATAAATTTGTTAGATATTATGCTTAATATAGAATTTATTACCGAAGATGTGCAAGCGAATTGTCAGAACTCAGAAGTACAACTACTACCGAGACGGAGGCGGATCTTCGAAGAACCATCCATCTTTACCAAACATTTTACTCTTTCCGAGATCGAAAATACGATCTCCAGTTTCAAAAGCAACAAAGCTTCGGGTTCAGACGGATTATCAATTGAGTTTATCAAGAAATGCTGGCCTATCATCAAGTCTGACTTCATGGCTCTTGTCGCGGATCTCCATAATGAGAAATTCTTGGGCAAAAATTCTCGCCACCTTAACAACACTATTATCTCTTTAATATTCAAGAAAGGAGACCCTTTGGAAATTGAAAAATATAGATCGATTGATAAATATACCAATTCGTAACATATCTAAAGCTATTGCCAACGGATGGGCTCCTTTCCTGGCTGAGAACATCCCTCCATCTCAATGTGCTTTCTTGAAAAAACGATCTGCGAGTGATGCTTTTGTGGTCGCGACCGCGATAACGAATGATTGGGATCGCAGGGGTACTAAAGCCCTCATCCTAAAAATCGATTTCCGTAAGGCTTTTGACACCTTAAGATGGTCTTTCATCCTTAATACTCTTAGGGCGGCAAATTATCCCGCCATCTTTATTAATTGGATTAAGGCACTTTTGGAAACTACTGGCATCTCATTCAAGGTAAATGGAAATTCGGCTGGTTTCTTTCACCCGGAGAGAGGGGTTCGTCAGGGTGACCCTCTATCCCCGTTTCTTTTTATTCACTCTCTCTCGGTTCTGGATGCAATGTTGGCAAAACTTTCGGAACATGGAAAATGTAGAGGGTTCTTCAGGAAATGGATGGAAACGATGATCACCAACATCCAATTTGCGGATGATCTTCTAATCTTCTTAGAATTCAATTTGGAGGAGTTAAAAAATGTCTTCTCCACTATCAAGATGTTCTGCCATATCTCTGGCCTCGAAATCAATCACACGAAATCGTTTTTTATGGTTTAAACCTTTCCCTGGCTGAGATTGAAGGGTCTCAAACAATTTTGGGGTGGAAGTTGGGGGCCTTCCCATTGGACTATTTGGGTTTTCCCCTACTGAAGAAAGATTTTAGCTCCAAAGATTGGGCTTTTCTCGTTGAAAAATTCGCTTCTAAATTACAGGCTTGGAAGGCGAAGGTGCTTACTCTTCCTGCAAGAATAACCCTAATCAACTCCTCTTTAACTCCGATTATTACTCATATGATGTCTTGTTTTAAGCTTCCGGATGGAGTTATTCACAAAATTGACAGAATACGACGTAAATTTCTTTGGTCCGGACATTCCTCCACTAAACGTTTGTCCAAGGTTGCTTGGGACAAGATAACTCGTCCCACGTCAAACGATGGGTGGGGTATTTTAAATCTTACCTTATTCAATAACGATCTTCTTATCAAACATGCTATGGAAATCATTGATTTCAAAAGACCTTGGGTGTCAAAGTTGATTAGTGCGACTCACTATAGGGGAGGACCTATTACCTTTATTGAGAAGGCTAAACGTTCACACTCATTAATTTGTAAAAGTATTATAAAAAGTTCGATCTCTCTACAACCGATCTTGCAGAAAAAGTTTGGTAATGGCTCTTTTTCGTCTCTATGGAATGACCAACTTAATGGTTTTAATCCTCTACTTAAAACTCATAGAGACTTATGCTCATTCGTGAAAAATAAAGCCATCTCGGTTGAAAATGGGTTAAAAAATTGGAAAGCGCGTTTCAACTGGTTTAAAGCCTTGAAACTAACTCTTCCTTTGGCACTTCGGAATACCGCGAATGAAATTCAACAGAAATTAGATCTTATTGAAGGTGCTTTAAATCAGAACGTTAATGATATGACGATCTATCCGAGCAGGTCACCTCAACCAAAAATTTTTGTAACCAAAAACTTATACTCAATCACGGTTGATGGAGGGGTCAGATCGATCGTTGTAGAAAAATTTAAGAAACAATCACTGGACCCAAGAGTTTACTACTTCATTTGGTTGTTGGCACACAATAAGATTATCACGCAGGATCTGCTAGGGCGTATGAAAATTCCTTCAGTTAACAGATGCTATCCATGTAAAAATGCCCTGGAAAATTACTTACATTTGTTCAGTGCTTGCGTTTTTACTAAAGTTATATTCATATCTTGTGATGTTCAATTGACTTTTGAGAAATTCAACTTGCTGTTAATTGGAAAATGTGAAACAAATCTTTTGAATAGAAGTTGGCTGCATTGGCAAATTAACTTTACTTTTTGGTGGCTAATTTGGAAACAACGCTGCAGAATCATTTTCGAGGGTATTCCGGCTGACGCAAATTCTATAATTAAAGAAGCCTTTCTAATTTGCTCTGTTAGAAACGATTTAGATTTTCAGCTTAATTTAAACTTCAGGATTGAAGAGAGTACTCCTTTTTAATCTTGATCTTTGATTTCTCGTTAACCTGCTTATCTTTGGCTTTGTTGGGTTTTTTTGTGGTGAGACTTTGGTTTGTTGCAGGTTGCTCTACTTCGGAGGGATCTCCAAATTCTTGGATGGCTTCCTAGAGCCTTTCGATGCGGTTCTTGGTGGTGGGTTTGGGTGTGGCGACTCCGCTCTCCATTCAGAGTTTTTATGGATGAAACTTCGATGAATCTGATCCTCGTGAGGGGAAGTGGTTTAGCCTTTTTTGGATTCCCTTGGTTTTTCGGTGGCTGGAGCTTTTCTTTTGGGGGGTTGATCTTCTAATCTCACTTCTGTTCTTTTTGGTTGCTTGGGCGGATTGGTGGTTTATCTTTCTGGCTTGTAACAAACTCTAACCTTTCCGTGTACTACTTCTATTTACGATGAATGAACTTGAATCCTTTTTTCTAAAAAAATGTGATGGCGTGAGCCGCAAAATCTTGATCGAACAGTTCACACAATTTTGCATTATATGTATATGGTCTTATAAAAAGTGCAAAATCGTGCGACCTGCTTGACCGTGATCGAGCAGCACACACGGCTACTGCATAATCTGCTGCATTTATACCTGCAGCAGGCGATCCTCTCAACTACCGAGACAAATACGGAATTCGATGCCGCGAACTATTACTGTTCTACCGAGTAGTTAACTAGACAGACACCTCCTAGGACATATTCCTCCTCTAGCAACCAATTAAAACATGTTTTTTCCCGTAGTTATGATGGTGAAAATTCAACAATTAATATCATCGTTGTCACAGGTGATTTTTCTTATAGTGTGAGGTGTCTCGATGTCCAACCTCTTAAATAATTCCGATACAATTGCGGAGCTATCACTACAAAATAGAAGTGACCTATGATAATGAATAAATTAATATGTGTTTTTCCGTCAACTACAACTCATTCGTGGTTGGTACCAAGTTCGGATAAATGAAGAGGGTTACATTAGGTAACCGACAACTAGCGTAAAACAATAGGAGTATAGAACATTATTTAGGAATTTGCCTCAAGACAATCAGATCTTTTCAACATGGATTTAATCGAACATTTGGATTTTGACCCAAGAAGAGTTGAATGAAACTATTTGAAGGGATCTTATTTACTCGGATCTAAGCCCGAGAATGACTCAAGATATATCTAAATGGAGGCAAAGAATCCATGTAGCAAAACCTAATTAATGTCAGAAAAGACTTTGCTTTTGTTGTGTCAACTATCAACCATAGCTAAATACTTAACAATATTAATTATCCATTGTAAAATGACTTTCAACTCGTACCAAATATGTATCTACGGCTATATCGTTAGCAACAAATTATATAACAACAATATTTTTTTGACATCTTGTTCTTATCATTACAAAATTAACAATAATTAATATAATTTTGATGAAAAAGTCGATTGATAAATGTAATGCCTCGGGCTTAGATTCTCGTTCTGTTATCACGGAAAACTGGACCTAACAACTTGTTGGGTACACGCTCAACCAGATTCATCATCAATCACCCAAAACGTTTAAGCTCAAGTTGTCAGTTGATAATCCCTACCACTTATAACTGACACCCACACTCTGTGAGTTTTCGATTTTAGATTATATTTAGAAGTAAGAATGTTATAACAATAAATTACATTAATTACATTGTTGGGAGTTGATATCATGACCTTCAACAACTCACATCAAACATCTAATCAACTACTATGCCACATTACAAAAGCTAATTTTAGCAATGATTTAGACATTTGTTGCTACTTACAAGTACAAATGCTAATTTTACAATCCATTTTTATAATTTTAAAATTGAAAGACATATTAAGGAACGTTATAACATGTTGTCACAACCTGATTTGGTCGGACTACATCAGTTATTAGAGGATAAAGTTCTGTGCTTAAAATGATGAGGATATCAATGTATAGGACACTGTATCAAAATCAACCTATGGCATCATGTAGTTAATTGTATCACAATGAATATTATTTATTGTAGCATTGTCTTTGATTCTTGGAATTTACAATAAATATCGTATTCGTTGTTATATTTCTTATAATGTCATATAAAAATGATTATCCGTTCTAAATTTCTAATCGTTGCTTAAATACAAATTTAAATCAAAAAAGTCAATGGATGATAATCGCTATGTTATACTTTGACAATGAATTTGATATTCCTTGTGAAATTACAATAATAAAAGTTATTTTTTTCAACGAATAATATTTGCTGTTATAAATTTTATATTGATATATAATCAAAATTATTAGTAAATGTTTTTACATTTTTGTATTTTTCAATTATTTTGGGAATTTTCAAACAAAAGAAATTACTTTTGGAAAATAAAATAAGAAAAATGTTTTGAAAACAATTCTTTAAGGAAACCAAAAGAAGTAATATAATATTATATATATGCTAAAATTATGGGTTTATTTTATTATATAATAGGCGGTTTAAGGTATTTAAAAAGAGGGCGAGGAGGTTGTTTTGAGTAACAGCCAAGTTGGTTGTTACACAATGCAGTCCCCCCTCTTTTTATTTTTTTCGAAAATAAAATCATATATATTCATATATATATATATATATATATCCCTCCCACATGTCATTAAATTTGGTCAGAAATAAAGAATCCCATACCCTCCATCTAGAACAAGTTGATTACAACAAATTTCATAACGTTAAAATTACATGTTCTAGATGGAGGGCATATGAGTCTCTGTTTCTGATGAAATCCGGACGACATATAGGAGGGATATATAGATGAATATATATGATTTTATTTTCGAAAAAATAAAAAAGAGGGAGAACTGCTTTGAAAACCACTTCCTTTCTTCATTTAAAAATACCATTTTATTTAAAAATACCATTTTGTATCGATTTTGAATTTTTGGATTATATAGGAAAATTTTCAAGTTTTCGTGTGTTTTATATTTTTGAGAGGTAGATATTGTTTTCTATGATTTTTTGGTTAGATGATAAACTAAATATAAAAGTACAATTACTATCATTTTAAAACGTTTGGATAGATATTGAAGTCTTTTGGAGTTTTCAATGATATAGACATGTTTTTGAGTTTTTTTCAAATTTTTGAAAAACTGAAAACAACAACATAAATCTCTAATAAAAATTCTAGATATCTCAATAAGTGGGCTATCATAGGATTATTTTATTTCACAAGGATATGATCAAACCGAGCTACTGAAATCAACAAGAAAACTTTTAAAATAATCTTAGAGACTTCAATTTTGAATATTTCTCAAAAGATCTGACATGGAATTTGGTATGAAAATGATCCACAAATGAGCTAAGATTTAGCTCAAAATTTAATATATGTGATTAACTACCATTTAATCATCCAAAACATGCTATTTTCGGTAAATCAACTCCATGAATCCGTCTATGCTTAGAAAGTGTTGTATTTAAAGCAAGTAATTTATGTTTTAATTGGAAAACCTATGCAATTACTATAAGAGTCAATTTGATTTCAATTGTGGAATCAAATGGATTGGAGGGAAAGTTGAGAATTCCCAAATTCGAAACATGAAAAATTTGGGAGGAAATTTAGTACCACATCTAGTATTTCTAAACTTTTGGTGTAGTTATATGTGAGTTCGCATCCCAAGCTCTTGTAGCAATGGTAGAGAGGGGGAATCAAGGACCACACACGCGCTCTGGCTCCGGCTTAGGAGAATCAATTCGAATCTCCATACTTTTGTTGCAGGTTTCATTTGATTGGTCGATTAAATTAATCAGATTGATTAATTTGGATTCGATCACAATGAGAATCTGACTCGATCCAAAACAGTTCGTTTTATTCACGATTTCGAAATCCAAAAAGGCATGCCCGTTGAGGAGCATTTTGCGAAATCAAAAGTTACCGCACACTAGGACACGTGGCCCTCTTTTTATACCTCTCCCCCGATGTTTTCTTCACTTGCAAGAAAAATCCTATCACACCTCTTTTGCTTAGTTCTCGTTCTTCCTCTCTTACGGATGAACTTGGTTCTCTTTCTCTTGGTTACAGTTCTCTGAGGTACATTCGAGGTTGATCTCATCGGTGTGTGCAGACAAAGATCGTGTGCCATCCTATCCTGGGAGTGGATCGCCAGTACCTTACGCATCGGTATTGTGGAAGCGATATCCTCTCTAAGAACAGTCCATTACAAGTGCGCTTGGACTTCTAATCTAATCTGCTTATCTTTCTGCTTGTTGAATTCGTTTATTGCTTTACCTTTCCTGGATCTCGCTCTAATTCATGTTTCCATTTATTTAGTCAGTTCCTGTTTGCATTATGTAATTGGATAATGGATGGAAAATGCATGATTATAATGTTGTTAATCTGGAATGCTTTTCATTTAATTCATTTGTATCCGTGTAATTATTGTTTAAAACATGCTTTGATAATCTTGTTTCCAACTGGAAGTTCTCAAATTCAATCTGAAGTTGTATTGTACCCAAATAGAAGAGAGCATGAAACAATATAGGAGGAACTTGTCTTAAACTTCTTAGATCTATAGGAGTGGTTGCGCAAAATACCCTCTCACTACTGAAAGCATGTGCTGCAGCTATGGATGCAAAACGATTATGGATATATATATTTGTATCTGATCCGTCACCGTATCCGTTTTATACAGATCATCCATATCTGTACCTGTTTTAAAATAGATGCAGATATGGATATCATTTTGATATCCGCAAACATCTGTATCTGTATATCCATTTTCTTATGTAAATATAGTCATAGATTTATTTTTAACCCTATAAAACATAATTCTATACCTTCTTTTACTGTGTTTATATAATTTTTTAATACAAACACATTTAGTACATTTATATCATGTGATAGAGGAGTGATCTTATGAGAGCCAAAACCTCTGAGAGCATGAAAGCATGCATTCTGGACCACATGATCCAACCAGGAGAGAGAAAACAGAAGCATGTGGCCTAGAATGCATGCTCTCATGCTCTCACATTTTTTTGCTCTCATAGGATCACTCTTCTATATGTATGTGTGAGAGAGAGAGAGAGGAAAGGGATCCTACTCCTTTTTTATTTTTTATCGTATTTTTATTTTTTTGAAAAATACTTCCATGGATTTTCATAACTACATCCCTTTAATATGTTATTCAAATTTCGTCAAAAACAAAGACCCCTTCGGCCTCCATCCAAACAATCATTTTTTAACGGTCACAGATTTGTTGTATTTTACATGTTCTGTATGAAGGCCGTAGGAGTCTCTGTTTCTGAAGAAATTTGAATGACATATTAGAGGGATATAGTTATGAAAATCTATGGAGGTATTTTTCAAAAAAATAAAAAAAGTAGAGAAAATAAAAATGGAATAGGTAAGTTACCTACTCCATGGTGTAGAATCACTTTCCTCTCTCTCTCTCTCTCTCTCTCTCTCTATATATATATATATATATATATATATGAGAGAGAGAGAGAGAGAGAGAGAGAGAGAGAGAGGAAAGTGATCCTGTGAGAGTAAAAAACTGTAAGAGCATGAGAGCAGTGATTCTGGACCACTAGATTCTGTCTTCTCTCCTGGTTGAATCTAATGGTACAGAATCGATGCTCTCATGCTCTCACATGTTTTGACTCTCATAGGTTCACTCCTCTCTCAGTGTCTGTGTATAGATTTGAGCTGGGTCACATTCTTCCATAATTTAAGACACACCCGATTTTCCAAGCAAGATTGGGGGCTTTAAGCATGCCTAGCACATAATACCATTTACACAAAGTGTCATAGTTGATTGATCTTTAAGGATTGTTTTTCCATTTTATCCCGTCCAACCAAGGTAAGGAGCTTTCTCTAAAATAATTTTTTTTTTGAAGAAGTTGCCCTTAGTATCTCAAGACTCTATTTAAGTGATCTCAAGGTGTTTGAATCTCACCTAGTATTTCTCCCTTCGAGTAGTACTTGTTTCCCCTTACAGTAAGATCTATTTATTATTCGACGACTGGCCTTCTTGTTCCCTTCCATTATGACAAGCATATTTTTGGAAAGTTGCATTGTTAAAATTTTACAAATCCATGATGCTTCATGCATCATTTTTCTTATGCATTTTTTTCCGAATAACTAGATGTCTTCTCATGGTGTTATAATAAGTTTTTTCCGATTTTATCAATTTTTCAATAATGTATTCATGTACTTTTGGAGAAGAAACAAGTGGAGGGGTAGGCTAGTGTTTACCAGAGTTGCTCGTGTACATACAAGCCTTCCAACCAGTTCGATGCCAACTTGTCAAGTGCTTGTTGGCAGGAATATGCTCTAAGGGGGCGTTCGGTTAGGAATACGCATGAATAAGTATGGAGAATAAGGAGAATAATGGTCTATTCTCTGATCGGCTGAAAGATAGGAGTAAGGAGAATAAGTTGGAATAAGGGTAAGTGAGGTAGAATAAAGATATAAATAAGGGTGGAATAAGATAAAATAATGAGATATAAATGGGAATGGTCGTACTCTTGAAGGCCTTGTTCGTTTGGGTCATAAGGAGGAATGGAATAAGGGGAATAAGCCCCCAACACGCTTCCCCGTGGTACGACTATTCCCCATTATTTCATCTTATTTCACTCTTATTCCTATCTTTATCCCACCTTACCTACCTTTATTTCACCTTATTCTCCTTATTCTTATCCTCCAGCCGAACGGAGAATAGACCCTTATTCCCCTTATTCCCCATCCTTATTCCAGCTTATTCTCCTACCGAACGGGCCTAAGTGTTTTAGGGAAAGGAGAAAATCAAGGTAACTTATCGGGATTTTTTTTATTTCCCAACTAGTGGTGTATGACACCCGAACTTCTTCTTGCGTTGAAAGGTTTATACCATAAATGCCCTGTTCGTTTGGGGTATAAGGAGGAATGGAATAAGGGGAATAATCCCTCAACACGCTTCCCCGTGGTACGACTATTCCCCATTATTTCATCTTATTTCACTCTTATTCCTATCTTTATCCCACCTTACCTACCTTTATTTCACCTTATTCTCCTTATTCTTATCCTCCAGCCGAACGGAGAATAGACCCTTATTCCCCTTATTCTCCATCCTTATTCCTGCTTATTCTCCTACCGAACGGGGAGTTTACTCCTTACAATGTAAAAAGATCTAGAGGTCATCAACAAATTAGATATCTGTGAAATTTGACTTTAAGACTCGGGCAGGAGACACCCATTACGAGTTTCTGAGTTGTTAAGTTTCTAAGCGAACCATCAAGAATACTCAATGTATTGGTAAACAGAAGAGGAGAGATTGAATTTCCTATCTTAACCCCTCTCGTGTTTAACATACCTATACTTTGAAAACTGTAGAGTTTGAATAACTGGAATGGTTTATAAATCTCTGAATCTGGAAGAAGACCTGTGACTCTACATATACTCCCCCTTTCCCATACTTGTCGAAACATGAACATCGACAAAGTTGGGAGAAGACAATGACATAGGAAAAATACTATGAACCTTCAAAAAATTTCTTGTGGCTTTTCATTTTTTTAAAGCTGTCCACATTTTTCTAAAACATTTTTTTAAAGTCGTTTCAACCTTTTTTTCGGCTTTTGTAAATCCTTTTTTTTTGCATTTTTTTAATAAGTCGTATCCATTTTTTTACGGCTTTCCATCTCTCTTTTTAACACAAGGCTCATTGGACTTTCCATTTGAATTTAATTAACATAATGCAAATCCACTATTTTAAAGGTAACTGAATTTCTACATTACTAATAAACTGTGGGATAAATGGGTGGACTTGGATTCTAAAATGAATCCAGCCAGATTATAAATAGGCTAAGCCTGACCCAAAACTAAATGATCTTGGACAGGCCTGGGCCCTATATTTTATAGGCTAAATGGGCTTTATATATATGTAAATGAGTTGATCCGACTGATCCGATGCCTACGCCTACAAACGGATGGATAATGATACAGATATGGATATTACAATATCCTTATCTATTTTTAAATACGGGTATATATGCGCGTATGGATATTGAACGATATTCAAACTATGTTATCATATCCTTTAAAAAACAAATATGGATATAAAACGGATATTTATTGTATACAAGTAATGTTACAAGTACTCTAAAGATTAACCTAAATACACATGAACTGACTAGAAAACATGTGATATAAATATAGTAAAGACGTTCATGTCACAAAAAAAAATATATCAAAAAATATGGTGAAAGATGGTATAAAATTATGTTATATATGATTAAATTTAAATCTACAACTATATTTATATATAAAAACAGATAAACGGATACGGGATTTTTCCGGATATCAAAATGATATTCGTATTCCTATGCACTTAAGAAGGAATACTGATATGAATGTCAAAATCTATATAAAATGGATAGGACCTTATGTACTAGTGCTCTATGTAATGTCCCGGGCTTAGGTCCCCGGTCCGTTATCGAGGAAAACTGACCCTAACAACTTGTTGGGTACGGGCCTAGATGGACATGTTGGCAACCACCCAAAATGCTTAAGTCCAAGTTGTCAAGTAGTAGTTCCCACCACTTATAAACCACACCCACACTTCGTGAGTTTTAGGTATGGCACTATGTTTGGGATTGGGGTGTTACACTCTATACTTGGACTTAGTTTTCTTTGTCAACCATGGTATAAGATTTTTACCTAAATAGATTCCTCCAGGACATTCAGATGGGGTATTGGGGTTATATGGTGTATTTGTGAGATGGTTGGAGATAGATAAGATGACGGTGAGAAATTGATGATTTATGCTAGACCCAACGAGGTTAGCAAATTGTTATTTCTCCTAAGGCCCTGTTCGTTTGGGGTATAAGGAGGAATGGAATAAGGGGAATAAGCCCCCAACACGCTTCCCCGTGGTACGACTATTCCCCATTATTTCATCTTATTTCACTCTTATTCCTATCTTTATCCCCACCTTACCTACCTTTTATTTCACCTTATTCTCCTTATTCTTATCCTCCAACCGAACGGAGAATAGACCCTTATTCCCCTTATTCCCCATCCTTATTCCTTCTTATTCTCCTACCGAACGGGCCCTAAAGATGAGTGTGCATGGAAATTGTATGATGGACAAAATGATTAATTATTGACGATTGCTTCGGGTTGTAATAGTTGATTTCATAGTAGTAATCGAGTCGATGGTGCTGACGGCAACAACCCGATGATGGCGATGAGAATGAGGAACCTTGAGAACTCGACGACGATGGCATACGACAACGAGCATAAAATTAAGGTCCTAGGACCTACGCCAACTCTGATACCATACCAAGATGATTGTGTGACCGAGACTAAGAAGAATGAAATACATTCATGTTTCAATGAATATCATCTATATGTTAGAAACCCTATTTATAATATATAATATGCATACGAATAGATAGATTGTTGAAGACATCTCCATTGACAGACCAGTTGCCACATCTGTGGCTATGGAGAAGGAAAGAGTGAGTAAGGTGGAGGAGGCTTTGTCAAACAAGCTATGCGTGACACGTCGACAATGGCTATCCTAAAATATGCAGCCATCTCCCTATATATAAATGGATGTTCTATTTGTATTTCTTTGCTATTGCATCATATTCAATGAAAAACATTGATATGTAATCTGCGTGGCACTGTTTTTTCAATCAACCATATTATTGTTACAAGATGTGGATATGTTTTTATAGATATGGATAATTTTAGGGATATTTACGCATATAACATATTTCGTAATTACAATCATAACACTGTGTAATCGAGAATTACACGATAATCCACTGAATCACTTCATCTCACTCTCATAATCTTCTGTTAGTTTTTCATTAGCTCAACCATATCATTGTTACTCTAACCCATGCTCTATCCAAAAGTTATTAAATTTTTCAAAAAAAATAAAAAAATCCCAAATCCCCTCCCCCCTTCCTTCTCTAACACCTGACGTCCTCCACCTCCCACCCACCCCTCTGCCCTCCTCCTCCATGTTGTCGTCCTCCACCCTCCTCCTCCAGGCTGCCACCCTCTGCCCTTCTCCTTCAAGTTGCTGCCATCCGCCTCCTCCCCGGCACCCTCCCCCCATTGACCGCCTCCCCCTCCCTTTCTTCCTCCTCTAGCTCGTGCCACCCCCGCCGACCGCCTCCCCCTCCCCATTCTTCCTCCCTAGCCTGTGCCACCCCGTCGAGCGCCTCCCTCTCCCCTTCTTCCTCCTCTAGCTTGCACCACCCCTGCCAACCACCTACCCCTCCCCTTCTTCCTCCTCCATCTCACCCCACCCCCGCTGACCCCTCCCCTTCTTCCTCTCCAGCTCACCCCTCCCCTTCTTCCATCTCAACCTCGGCTTCGGCCTCCTCCTCCTTTTGTGATGCCCCTTCCTTCAACAGCACCTCCTCATTCCTTTTCCCCCTCCCCAACAACCCCTCCATCCCCAAGTCACTCCTCGCCTCCCACTCCTCCGACTCCCTCACTTCCTCCTCCTCCTCCTCCCTCTCTTCCCTCCCTACCTTCATTGATTGCCTCCTCTGCTTCCCCCTCCCCACAACTACGTCCAAGTGCGTCACCACCGATGTCTCCTCTAGATCGAGCATGCTGGCATCGTCTCCACCCTCATCACCTCCGCAGATTTCCTTTACTCCACCTCTTGGGATAAATTGTGAAGATATGGTGCCTCGTGGATGGATCTCGCTTTGTTGGCTCCGTCCCCGCCCACGATGAAACGGTCAATGCCATTGTGATCGCCCCCAACTCCACCATCTACACCGCCTCCACCGATTGTCTTTGAAAGGGTACGTGCCTCGAGGAGATGGAAGCGGAGAAGGAGGGAGAGAGCTTGATGATCTGACGAGGGGAGGTGGTCAACGGGAGGGGAAGGAAGAGGGAGTGGTTTATTTGTAAATAATGGTGGATGGAAGTAACACAGGGTTATGGGTGTAAGAGTTAAGCACTATTGAGGGTACTGGGTGTACTTCACGATTATGTAAGATTATGATTGTAATTACGAAATTACTCAAGATTATGGGTGTAAATATCCCATTTTTTTACATATAATAAGGGATACTTTCCTTAACCATAATATGGATATGTTTGCTATTGTATGCATCACCAACAACAATAAAAAAAGGTTAGATATGCATACAATACATACATCTCCATATTATTGTTACATACATATATCCCTTTTATTTATTATAATAAAAAAATGGGATTTTATCACTTGTGACCCTCTGAGATGTTGCAATATCAATTATACCCCTATCTTTTTGGTAATATCAGTTGTGCTCCTCGAAACTTAGAGTAATATCAATTGTGCCCCTGAGGTTAGTTGCCGTTTGTATCTCTCCCAAACGGACGTTTATTGCAGTTTGATGTGACATTGACCCACTGACAACAAGATAGCACGAGACCGTTGTATGTATATATTAATAGGGTTTGTTGGGCAGTTGGTGGGTATTAAATAATTGCAAATCAAGTCCCTTGACCGTTGGAAGAGAAGGGTCTATTTAAGAGCACCAAAACTACTTGGCAGTTCCTCACATTGAAGGAAAGAAGGAGAAATTCGAAAGCTTGCTTTCATGAAATTATTCGAGAAGGAAGTTTATATAAATACGGTCAGGTATTTGTTTACATAGTTGTTACAATTCATGAATCTATTCACAGGTGAAGCTATCTCCAACAGGTAACATATGCATTGCAATTCGATGGCGTCCGCTTCGCGAAGTTCGACATCATATCGTGGTGATTCTAGAGCCCAAGTAAGGTGTCATTGCGACAATCCAACAGTGGTAAAAACATCAGGAAAACCTTGGAGTAGAGGGTTGAAGTTCTACACATGCAAGCACAAGATGTGCAACTTTTTTCAGTGGATGGAAGCTGCACACATGGATTAGTCACCAAGCACTGATCAGATGTTAGCATTAATATCTAGTAGAATTGTGGCAGTAGATAAGCATTTAAGGGAGATAATTTTTATATTGAAGCTGATATTGATATTTTTGTGTCTTGTTGCAGCTACATTTCTTTATATGAATAAAGATAACTGAGTTTGGTTGCATCATTCTATTGGTTGTGTATGTGTTCTGCTGGAAAACATAGCCTTGTGTTGTGTTTGTTACACACAAAATAGTAGAACATAGCAAAACATAGCTCCAAAGACATAATATTACAAAACATAGCTCTAAAGTTGTTCTTAATTACAAATGAGACATGAAAGTCACTATACTACAGACATCAAACAGTTCAGTAAATACTACAGAAATGAAACATTTCACGGTATCACTGGATCACAACTATAGAGCTCTCCAAAAAGTATCGCTGTATCACTATCCAAAATGTATCAGTGTATCACTGTATCACTATCCAAAGATCTGTGAACGCGTCCATAGATTACGCAGCAATATGCCCGTGCTTCACATCAAAAAACTCCAAGAGTTCCAGGTTCCTATAAATTAACACAAAAAAACAGGGGAAGTCATTTACAGCAATAACATTAGATGAAATTGAGATGAAATTGGCATTTAAATATCATGAATACCTTAATCGAGTGTGCAATGAGGACCATCTGATGCAGGATCAAGCGATTGGCTTGGACGCGCACGACGCCTTGGCATGCTATCTTCTTGGCGACGTTTTTTTGGTCTAGCCACCGACCGCTTTGTTGATGCAGTTCCACTACAAAGTACCAAGTAAAGGATGTTAGAAGTGTTGGAATTTATTTGTAATGACAGTTTATATAGGAAATAAACATGTCTGAATGTTAACCTTCTGCTTGCCATGGCAATTGCATCGTTGGAGGTCTGTGTATCTTGTTGCTTCTCGGATGGTTGCACTGTCGGTGGATGATTAATTGGCTCCTTGCAGGTGTTCTTGTGATGCCCATAGCCTCCACAACGTGCACAATTATGACGAACTCTAGGTTTCTTAACCACCTCATCCTTGGATCGAATTATATTCTTTTTGGGTCTCCCTGGAGGCCTTTTCGTACGAGGAGCACCCACAACATATGGAAGCTTAACTACTGCCCAAAAATCCTTGTCGGGTAATGGTGCTATGCCAAACTCATAGCACTTCCTGTATGCTTGCAAGGTATAATAATGTGAGATGTAATCCTCCCACCTAACACCTCGAATGCTGCTAAGAACAGCAGTTGCGTGCCTACAAGGGAGGCCAGTTATCTGCCATCGATTGCATGTACATTTTTGTGCCACTATGTCAATCACATAACGCCCATAAGGCGTCTCCACTTCTGCATTTTGGTCACTCGATCGTCTCACAATAAAGCCCTGCAAATCTCTTGAAATCCCCATTACGTATTCTGATGCTAGCAGGACCAAATCACCCTTTAGATGTGCGGCTCTACATCTTCGCGCGTCCATCATTGTCATAATTTTCTGCCGAATCCAATCCACAAGCTCACAAAGTGGAAGATGTCTAGCCTTCGAGATCCAAGCATTAAAGCTTTCACTCAAGTTGTTGGTTACATAAGCACACTGTGCGGCTTCACGGAATTGGTGTCGGCTCCATGGCTGTGATAGACTCGCTAAATAATCAAATGCTTTTGTTGATAACTTTTGAATCTCATTCATGTTATGAAGATAATGCCTCCTTTCATAAGCACGTGCAGCCGACCAAACAAGTTTCTCCAAATCTTCTCCTGGAAAAACCTTTTTAAAGTTCTTGTTAGACATACCGCATGCATGCCCTATGCTCTGCTTCGGGGAAACTTTTCATCATTGCCCTTTCGAGGCCCTTTTGTGCATCAGAAATTATTGCCAAACCTCTGCCACATTCAAAACCCAGCGCTGTATGCAACTTGTCTATGAAATACGTCCATGAATCAATGGACTCATCCTCGCATATGCAGAAGGACACGGGAAAGAGTCCATTCGTTCCATCAAGAGCAGTGGCTGCCAACAAGGTCCCAAGGTATTTCCCTTTCAAATGACAACCATCAAAGCCAAGTAAAGGCCTACAACCATTTTTAAACCCATCAATGGATGCCTTGAAGCAAATGAAGATTCGTAAAAATGCGTCATCCTTCTCTGTGACATAATCAATCACAGATCTTGGGTTCCTCGATTTTAATTCGTATACCAAACTAGGCACCTTAGGGTAGGTAACCTCAACCTTCCCAAAGATCATGTCGAGAGCAATGTTCCTTCCCCTGTATACTCTAAGATAGGGTATTCTGACAGTGAATTCCTCCCACAATCTATCTGAAATATCCTTCACTGACAACGTGGGATTTTCCCTCAAAAACTTCTCACAAAATTTGGCTATCCATCTTTGCTTCGCCATGCCCATATCTACTCTGTTTATACTATTGCAAGTGTGAATACCCGACAGGGTCTTGATGCGGAATGTGGCTCCTCCAGCAAGCCTAGAAGCATGGATACGCCACACGCATCCATCACTGGCGCATCTTGCGGTAATTCTTGTAGGATCAGACTTCATAAACTTCACTTTGAAATCGTTCTTAAGGCAATATGCAGCAAGTTGAAAGCGAAAGACCGCATGATCATCGAAATCACTGCCCACTTTGAAGTCTTGGTTATCCACTTCGACATTTGGACCCTCGTAGTCCTGTATGTCTTCGATCTCTAAGTCGAAGGTATCATCACTATCAAAACTCGCATATGTACTCTCAGAAGTATCCTCGGTGGCGATCCATTCGTCATCCGAATCATCGTCAACACTAAAGACATCTTCAATTCCAGGGTCTGCATGAAATTCCTCTTCCAAGCACCGCCTTCTCTTCTTTGTACCTGCTCTAGTGGATTTTCTTCTCTGATCTGCAGCAGCTTGAGGGGCCTTCTGTCTTCCAGACCTTGGTGTGTTATGTCTATCGTGTGCTGACTTCCCAATTCCTGATTGTGTAACATTTTTTTGGTGTTTCTTCTCTTTGTGCCTTACGTCTTTCAGACCTTGACGTGTTATCTCTCTCTTGTGCTGACTTCCCAGCCTCCGATTGTGCAACATTTTTTTCTAGTGTTTGTTCTCTTTGTGCCTTACGTCTTCCAGACCTCGGCGTCCTTGACACCACTGCTTTGTGAAGCATTCTAGGTGTCTTTGGTGTTTCTGCATCGACTTGTCTTCCACCAGCAACTTCTTCCTACCCCAGATCTTCCACAGCATGCACCCCAGTGCTCCCCCCCCCCAAAATCACCTCCTTCTCCCCCTATCACCCCCTGCCCCATCCATATAACCTCCTCCCCAGAGAGCATCGAAGAAATCATCGGAGAGATCAGACAAACCCAACCTTCTCTGCTGCTGCATTGGATGTTTGTCCTTGGAAGTCTAATTTGCTCTTATTTGCTTTCTTTGCCTTCTCAGCTTCAAAATGCGAGAGAGCATCGATGTCGATAAACCCAACAATGATTTCAACATCACTTCCATCCATGTGGCCATTGAACATAGTCATCATTTCTGCTTCATTTGAGAGCTCAAGGAAACGGCTTGCTCTCGACTTTGGGTCCTTGTATCTCATTGAAAGGACAGCAGAACTGTCCCAAGGAACGATCTTCGATATAGTGTCGATCAGGTCAAACCAGCAAGTGAAATCAGGGTCGATTCCAATCACCTCCTCCACGAAGTCCACATATTTTTCACCCCGACATCCCTTGGTGTCCTTAAAGCGCCCGTTGTGTCTCAGATGGACCGTCAGCACACCTTGTTCTCCATTGTACCAAACCATCCTACATTCAAGATCATCAAAAAACGAAATGGTGCACCATCTATATGCCTATAACTTGATTTCGAGAATATGTGCTCCCAATCAATCCCAAACATGTATGATCAAAACACAAAAAACATTCAATCGAAAAACCCTAAAATCGATCAATACGGTAAACCCCAAACCCTAATAACGTCGTCAACACGATTGCAATGAGAAGCTCCCTACTCGATTAACGTCGTCAATAGGAAAAACTCCAAACCCTAACTAACCTGGAGACGCAATGGAGAAGCTCCCCACTCGATTACAGCCGTCAATATGAAATCCCACCAACGAGGACTCGATCAGCTTGCGGAGCTCCTCAGCATGATGCGGAAGAAAACTGGAGAGAAAAGTTGACGTTCTCTGGGAGGGAGACGAAAGGAGACGATGGCATGCGGATTTTGGGGGGAAAACACTTCGTCTAGTCCTCTACTCCCGCCACTTGCGCGGGGTTAGGACACGTGGCACCTTCTTTTTCCCGCCTACAAGTTTTCCTCGGGAATCAACCGAGTTAGCACACTTGAGTCATGTCTAACCACGGTTAGACGATTCCCAATAACGGAGATGTTACGGAGGGACACATTTGCTAACGGCAAAACTTTCCAGGGGCACAACTGATATTACCAAAAAGATAGGGGTATAACTGATATTGCAACATCTCGGAGGGGCACAAGTGATAAAATCCCTAAAAAAAATTATCTAGATACGTCATTACATGAACCCATATATATTTTCAAATTTAAATACGCTATTTATCCAGAAGGAATATTTACAATCATATTTATAGCAAAAAATAAGGGATATTTACATCCATAACCTTGAGTAACATCGTAATTACCCCGGATACCCTCTATAATCACGAATTACACCCAAAACCCTGAATAACCACTCCGTTTTACATTCATAACCTTCCGTTACTTTAGTTCAGTAACTCAACCAGATGGCTGAGTTAATCTAACCCAATCAATGATCAACGGCTGAGATTAATCGAAAAAGAAAAAAAGAAAGGAAGGATAAAAGGACGTGGGTTCGAGTGCTGGAGCTTTCAACAGGGTACGACCTGGGGTTTTGGCTTAGAGCGGAGCTGGAGCGGCTGGCAAGGGAGCTGCTGGAGCTTGGGGGCGAGCAGCGGGAGGGAAGGGCCAGAGCTGCGGAGGCGCTGGAGCTTGCGGGCGGGCAGCGAGAGGAGGCTAGGGGGTGAGGGCTTGGGGCTTGCGGATGCGGGGTGGGGGGTTGCGGGCTCGAATGGCAGGCGAGCAGCGGGAGTGGGCTGGAGGTTGCGGGGGTGCGGGGGGTGGGAGGCAGGCGAGCGGTGAGAGTGGGGGGGACGTTGCGAGGGGTGGGCGGGGGTTGGGGGGAGGAGCACAGGCACACGTGGGTGCAGGGGTTGGCGGAGGCGTGCGGGGGGTGGGTGGGGGGAGCTTGCAGGCGAGCGGGAGGTTGCCGGGGGGAGGGGAGGGGCGCACTGTGGCAGTGGATGCAGGGTGGAGGCGCGTGGGGGGGGGGGGGGGGGGGGGAGGGGGGGCAGGCGAGCACTGAGAGCGGGCTGGAGGTTGCGAGGGGTGGGGTGGCCGGGGGTTGGGGGAAGGGGGGGCAGGGGTTGGCGGAGGCGTGCGGGGGATGGGGTGGGGAGCTTGCAGGCGAGTGGCAGGAGTGGTTCCGGCGAGGTGTGTGCGGGGGCAGGTCTTGCAGCCAGGGCTGAGGCACGCGGGTGGGGCTGCAGGGCAGAGGAGGGGGCTGTTGGGCGGAGCCGTATGCGGGAGTGTGGGGTGGGTCTGCAGGTCGGAGGCGCGCCTACCTGGGGGGTTGCTGGAGCGAGCGACGGGAGAGGGAGCTTGCGGGTGGAGGTGAACGGAGGAGAAGCTTCGATCGGAGGTCGTGCGGACGATGGGCGGAGGGGGGCGTTGGGGGATTGGGGTTTCATTTAGTTTGCACAATGGCATCACGTTTTAAATATGATGTGTTTTGAAGGGCAATACTGTCAACATATAACTTTTTCCGTCAAAGTTAACGGATAATTATGACGGAAGTTGACTCAGGGTTATGTAATGTAAGGGTTAAACATTACTCGGGGTTCTGGGTGTAATTCGTGCTTGCGCAGGGTTCTTGGGGTAATTACGAGATTACTCAGAGTTATGGGTTATGGGTGTAAATATCCCAAAAAATAATAATTTAAATGCATATTCATATCGGTATTGTATCGATAAAAAGGTAAAAAACAAACATCTTTATATTATATTATGTATGCAAAAGTCATCTTAATAAAAAGGATAAAACAAAGAAGATAATTTATGAGAGGAAATCAAAAATAAAAAGGGAGAGGGGATCATTTACGTTCCAAGTAAAGTTAATTTTTTTGTTATAATCCGGATGGCTGCTAAATGTAGGCGTCCATAATCCTGACCTTCGATTTCTCCCCATTTAAAACAGAGGGGGAAGGACTTTTTTTTTAAAGTTCCCGAAGAAGAGGGAGTCGTGGGATTCGAAACCCTCTCATTTGGTTGCAGGGTTGGGCAGGGTTGGCTTGGTCCAACCTGGGTTGGCCCTGCAACCAAATAGGATTCTCCTCCTCACAGTTTACTATTCACAGGGGTACCCCTGCCCAATCCAACCCTGTCCAACCCTGCAACCAAACGGATAAGTAGGGATGAAAACGGTCGGATACGGCGGATATAGGTATTACCATATCCTTATCAGTTTTTTAATACGGATGCGGATACGGATATTGACGGATATTAAAACTATCTTACCATATCCTTAAAAAAAGGATACGGATGTAAAACTGATATTGATCACACACGAGTAATGTTAGAAATACTCTATAGAACTGATTTAAATATATAAGAATTGGATGGAAAACACATGATATTAATTACTAAATGTGTTTGTATCATAAAAATTGTATAAATATGGTAAAAGGAGGTAGAGAATTATGTTATATATGATTAAAATAAACTATAACTATATTTATTTACGAAAACGGATATACGACTACGGATACGAATGTTTGCAGATATCAAAATGATATCCGTATCCATTTTAAAACGGATATGGATACGGATGTCAAAATCTATATAAAACGGATACAGTGACGGATCGGAGACGGATATATCCATATCCGTTTGCATCGCTACCCTTACGTCATTACAAAGCTATGGTTGAAGGAAGAGTGCGTGCTGAACGTGGGATTATTGCGGACTCGTGATGGAAGAAGTTGTGGCTGAAGGTGGGGAAGGAGGAATAGAATCCGGGTCAAGAAGAGAACCTTAACCGGGTCACGGCTAGATCCGGCATAGTAGGCGACATGAACCGGGTCCATGAGGGCCCATTTCGGACTCATTCACTGTGATACAGATGAGGCCACTTAGTATTAGAATGTCTACTGGAAATATGTAGCATATGTGCGTTTAAAAAAATCTGTTTGTTTTATCTAATAGATATAAATATATATATTTCTTAAAATGTGTATCTAGAATAAAGATTAACTTATTCATATATTTGGTTTTAGTTTTTTTCTTTTAATTTTAAATTTTATTTGTATTGTTTTGCTTCTATATTTTAATGAATTTTTTCATTATTTTAGTATCACGTGTATTATGTTTATATATATGGTTTACCTAGACAAATAGCATTTGCATCGGTATTGTGTGTCTGTGCGCATGTGTGTGTCCTTCGCAACCGTGAGAGGGGGACGGGGGTAATGCATGGAAAACTCCTCCTCGCATCGCCATCGGGAGAGATGAGGGGGAGCCACGGTCCTCGTTGTCGTACACTGATGTCGAGAAAAAGGGGGGAGTCATGTGATGTCATTGGAAGGGGGAGAGATAGAGAATGCTCCACCTCGCACAGCATTACCACCAGGAGAGAGGAGGGAGAGTCACACTCCACTTGTTGTACACCACTGTCGAGTGAAGGGAGGGGGGGTCACACTTCATCGTGTGCCATTGTAGGGTCGTAAATTTCTCACATTCTATTTTTAGAATGTGACAAAATGATCAAAATAGATTTTCATCATTAAAATAATAAAACTAATGCATCATGTATTTCAGCCATGTGACTAAAAATAGATGGATGAGATGGTAAGATGCAATCTCATTTGAAGTTATTCCTATATATGTGCGTGCATGCATGCATGCATGTATATTACGTGTGTAAAAAAGTATATGTACAAGTCTAGATGTGTATTATACATGATGTGTTGCATATGTATTCACAAGTGTTCAAAGATACATGTGTGGTAAAGTGTTTATTTTTTTTATTTTACTCTTCCTTCTCCCTCCTCTCTTTCATAATTATTCTCTATCTAATCCTTTTTCTATTGTTAGTGGTAGAGAGATTTCGAAAGTATTCAGATCCACTTGGGGTATATCACATTGTTGTGATTTGGTTCCTATCACAATCAAAAATTTCAATGCGTCACAGCAAGGGATTGGTCGATTGCATAGCATGCTCTTTGCAATTTTTTTAGCTCTAACTTTGACTTGCAACTAGATAATCAAGATTACAAAGAAACTGTTGGGAGACGGACAACAAGTTGCAATTGAAATCAAAAAGTTTGATGCATCATAGGAATGAATTGATTGATTGCATAACATGCTATCTTAGATTGCTATAGAAAGGAAATTGTTTTTTGAAGATCAAGTGAAACTGAGTTCATCTAATTTGAAAAAAGAATGCATATCCATCTCATGTCATTTCAACCTAGTGACATAAAGATTGCTTAGAAAGTGGTATACATCTTATGTTATCTACGTACTAACACAAGCATAGAAACTATTAGCTTAGAAATAAATCTTTGGAGGGATAACTTCTTGCAATATATCTGCATGAACTCTATAGACTTCCGCAAAATTGGAAATTTGATTTCACTTTAGATTTAGTATGTATACCACTCCGATTTCTTTACCACCTTAGTGAATGGCTCTGGCCAAGCTTAAGGAACTTAAGATTCATATGGAAGTTCTAAATCACGAGGATTTTATTAAATCTAGCACATATCTTTTTAGAACTAAATGGTGGAATCTTCAATTGAAGAGGATGGTTCCCAAGATCATTAAAACTAAATGATGGATTCTTCTATTGAAGCAGTCAACCCTTAAGAAGAAGGTTTTAGAAGACTTATCTTGAGATTTGTAACGAAAGTGCAAATGAGATGTGGCAGGCGGTAGCATATTGTATCTGAAGGGTAACCAAAGAAACACTAGGTGAGTCTAAGGGGGAGTTCTGGGCCAAAAGGAAGCTTGGCGATGAAGTGAAGGGGTTCAAGATAAGCTTAAAATTAAAAGAGCTTGCTTTATAGCTATTTAAAAGATATAATAGAGGAAGCTGTCACAAGTTACAATATGTCGAAGAAGGAAGCAAAGACAACTGTAAGTGAAGACAACTCGAAAGCTTATGAAATTGTATATAAAAAGATTGACTCGAAGGAGGGTCAAAAGGATATATTCAGATTGTCCAAAGCAATAGAAAAAAAGATAAAAGATCTTTCTCAAGTGAAATATATCAAGGATGAGTAAGGGCATATGCTTGTTACTCAAAAGCATATAGAGACTAGATGGAAGCAGTTTTTCCATAAGCTTTTCATTGGGGAAGGAAATAAAGAGCGTACTTTGGGAGATCTTGCTAGTAGTGAATGTTATCTGAATCATGCAAGATATAGACAGATATAAAGGATGGAAGTAAAGGAGACTTTCAAGATTATGAAACCTGAGAAAGGACATGGTGACATTCTTATAAAAGTTTGGAGAGTTCTAAATAATGGGGGTTTGATTTGGCTAACAAATTTTGTTCAATATTATTTGGCAAAACAAGAAAATGACTGAAGGATGGAGGAGAAGCATTGGGTGCCTCTTTATAAGAATAAATAAGACATTCACAATTGTTTGAATTATACATGTATCAAATCGATGAGTCATACAATGAAAATTAGGAATGTTTAATCAAAAGAAGGTTGAGGCAAGATTCCAAAGTAACTGAAAATCAATTCGGATTTATGCCTGATCATTCAACTATTGAAGATGTCCACTTGTTGAGAACAATAGAGATATATATAGCTAAAATGAAGAACATCCATATGATTTTTATTGATTTGGAGAAAGCTCATGATTAAGTCCTAAGGGAGATATTGTGAGGGGTCTTGGAGAAGAGACAAGTACACGATCTGTACATTAACTTTCTAAAAGATATATATGATGGGGCTTCATCTTGTGTGAGAAGAATGACTATTTTAGCGTCAGCATCGGTCTGCATCAAGGTTCAACTTTGAGTCCATTCCTTTTTGCTTTGACTATGGATGAGTTGTCTGGTCACATTCAAGATGAGATACCTTTAAAGTCTTGAACTTGGTCTCTCTCGGATCCTATATCATAAGATCCGACTCGTCAAGAGGAAACCAACGGAATTTGTTTCGTATGAACCGGACTTCATTTGGAATTTTTATGATTTTCGGAAGAAATATAAGTAAAGAGGTTTAAGACGTCATTAATCCGTAATGACCGTCAAGACTAATTGAACATGATTAAAGAATTAGTGATGGATTAGGGATCGTTAATGACCATTAGCAAAAAGTAATCAATGGTTAGCAAAAGTTAAGCGTACACTGCGAAGGTTAAATCACAAGTAGTAAAAGTTAATCACGAGTAACGCTTATTAAGCATCATTAGCGAATCTAGAGTCTCTTGGATTGTTCTAACTTAAGTCCTAAATTTCATATAAGTTTTGGCCAAAATCATGGGCCGCTAACTGCGGTTAAGGTTTAAACCATGATTTACTAACCATAGTTAGCGGTTTTCTAGAGCCTATAAATACCCCCTACCCATTCATTCTCTACGATTTCCACTAGCACCACAACCACAAGGGATAGAGTTGAGATGTCGGGAAGAGGAGTGGGAGGCGGGAAAGGAGCACTAGTGAAGCGCTCTCAGGAGAACGAGGAGGAGAAATGTACGATCCTCTTCTAGTAGGCTTCATTTCGATTTATGTTTTCTTTCTAGTTTGATTTTTCGATTCATCTTCTTTCCAATTTATTTTCTGTTGTGATTTAAGGAGAAATCTGTGTAACACCCTACTTAGGTGCGGGCGGCTATGCACGTCAATAAACCCTGTGATTCATCACATTTTCACTCATCTAAAACGTATGGTGTCTACCGATTCTCCATCGCTTATGGTTCTATTCTTTCCTTTCCGCTTTTATAATTATTTTGATGGAGAAATCTGTGTAATACCCTACTTATGTGTGGGCGGCTATGCACGCCAATGAATCCTATGATTTATCACACATTCACTCACCTAAGACACGTGGTGTCTACCCATTCTCCATCTCTTGTTGATTGATTACATCCTTTCAGTTTCATTGGTGTTTTCCTCTCGGTGATTTTATAGAAGATACTCTCTTCGTTTTCCTTTTAAAAATATCCCGATATAAGGGAAAACTCTGTAAAAATTTGTCTAGAAATATGTCCCAATATTAGGGGAAACTCTGCCAAAATTTTCTTAGAAATATATCTCGATATAAGGGGAAACTCTATCAAAATTTTTTTAAAAAATATTACCATGTACAAAGGGAGTTTCTGCTAAAATTTTAAGAGAAAATATGCTTTTCATGTTCTTTGTGTTCTTTACGTGTACTTCGCATTCTTTGTGTTCTTCGTTCGTTCTTTGCGTTCTTGGCACATTTTTAGTGTTTTTGATTCGAAAATGAAATTCGATCGTTTCAGGAGCCGTAAATCATCCTTTCTGAAAATGAATCACGATGAAGTACTGCATATGCGAGAGAGATCTCAATTAGGTAACGAAATCATTCCTTTTGCTGTAGGGCTTTAATATGATATCGTTGAAATTTTTAATTTTATGTTCTTCGTTATGAAGAACCCTAATTTGGATATTTCTGAGAAATGTGAAAAGTTGCTTTGTGATTTCAACTAAAATAAGGTCTAAACATCGCATGGATGCAATGGATTGGAAAGTTAGGGTTTAAAAGTTAAAATGAGCATAAATATGAGTATATAAATATATGAATCAATATATGTGTAAGTCTATACTCAGTATTGATGGATATCCAAATTGAAGGCTTAACGGAGGAATTACATCATAGGAATTGATGTTTGTTGGTTTGGATCCTGAAAAGGATCATGTATTACGTTAAGAATGACTGGGAGTAGAACTACAGGTCGGGCATGCAACCTGTAAGTTTGTCGGAAGGAATCCGTATTGGCGTTGCCCTACCTAGGTGGTACATGTTTGCCCTATTATGATAAGTGCGCACGAAATGAATGATTTGCAATGCGTGGTATCGAGAGCCAATATATTCGGGTTGAACGATGAAAGATGTGACCGTGCCATGTGGAGGCACGGGTGGTTCAATAGCGGCTGGGCCACGATAACATGTATTTAAAGCCACTATGTTATATGATTAAAGGTTAGTCTAAGGTATTAAGCAACCAGATCCTCGAGGATGGTGTGCTCCTTTATTTGCAAGAATGAGGGTTTGAGACCCTGATTAATAAAAAAGAAGGAAATTATCAGGGTTGTATTGGAGGATTGGTTGAGGCGACATGTGGCGGCATAAGCTTACCAGATCAACGCAATCTCCAATGTAGAAATGTCCACAACTTCGGAGTCCATATAGTGGTGAGATAATTCTCTGGACTAATCCCTGGTGTGGAATAGAAAGGAATATGATTTAAATTAATGAGAAGGAATGTAACTTTTAATGACAATAAATTTTGCAAAATTACACAATTTGTTTGCTTTTCTCTTCTTCATTACTTAGCATTCGCTAATTATTATCCTATGATTTGTGGAAAACCCAACAGGTTTCGGTGAACCATCGCAATGAATTTAACCATCCAGTCAACCGCATTAGCTTTACTCTATAAGGTAATTGATAATCTTTCTGTGTATTTCCTTTCCAGCTGATGTACATGTAAATGGTTGTAATGGGACAATGTATCATGCAAACTTTATTTTGTGAATGGAAAAGTATTTAAATACTTCAGGTTTGGAGATGTGCCTTAGAGACTAAATGATTTTGTAAAAGTAGAGCTAAGACTAAATATATGTAGAAAACATTTGATAGAAACAACGATGAAGGACACAAGGTGAAGATTAGAGATGATAACATTCAGAAGAAAGATTCTTTTAAATACTTGGGATTTATTTCGCAACATGATGGGAAATTGATAGATATGTTACTCATAGAATAAATGTAGATTGGTTAAAATAGAGATGAGCCGCTGCTAGTTTTTTGTGACAAGAAAATCCCTTTGAAAGTCACAGGAAAGTATTACAAAGCAGCTGTGACACATGTTATGCTCTATGGATGAGAATATTAGCTTGCGAATCATAGTCGTGTGTAGAGAATGACAATTGCAGAAATGAAAATGCTAAAGCGGATGTGTGGTCATAGACAAAAATATCGGATTTAAATGATGCACTCAGAAGGAAAGTTTGTGTAGATCTCATAGAGAATTAAATGAGACAAATCTGCTTAAGATGGATTGGTCATTTGCAAAGGAGGTCGATGCGAGAGTTGAGACATTGAGTCCGTTAAGAAAGGGCGTTAGAAATTCAAACCTTTCTTGGATTGGCAGGATATTGCTGGATATTGACTGATTTTTTCTTAAATCACAATGCCATTGTCCAAATTAACAAGAAAAGATATGAATTTTAATTAGAACGACGAACGTGAAAGGAGATTTTCAGGAAATCTAGAACCGCTTAACTTCACCACCAATTCTAAGCTTTTCAACATGAAAGGAGGATTTGTGATTTACAGTAGTGCATCACATTGAGGATTAGGGTGTATTCTGATGCAGAACTAAGGTGATTGCTTATGCCTCTAATGATTGAAACACTATGAGTTAGTTATCTCACACATAATCATAAATTAGTAGTTGTTTTTGCTTTAAAATTTGTGTGGCATCATTTATGTGATGAGACTAATCAGAATCTAAAAGATAATAAAGCTTAAAATACATTTTCTTACGGAAAGAGTTGATCTTAAATAGAAAAGACGGTTAGAGTTCATAAAAGAATATGATTGTACCATTGAATATTATATTAGAAAAAGTAATATTGTATCTAATGTTTCTAATCGAAAAATTGGTCATGGAATGCCATATATAATAGCCGAACATCTTCTGTTATATATATGCTCCACATCAAGGAGGTACTAAAATATATAGAACTTCAATACCATTGGTTGCTTGAGATAACGAGAGAATTTGCAGAGTACATCTCCATATGTACGATTTTATAAGTAAAGTCCGAACGTATTGACGTGTCCGGAAATGCCGAGTTAAAAAGTTGTTTTTATTTGTCGTGTTAAAAATAATGTATAGTCGTACGTTGTAGGCGGCAATCAGAAACAGTCAAGAAAATAACCACACGAAGTATTCGTCAATTTGATTAATGCGGTTTTATGTTTATTTTGCTTGGGCAAGTCCCAAGGTCGGTCACAAGGAGGCAAAGGAACAACCTAGAATTATTTCTATCCAAGTTCGTGTTCGGTTTTCGAGGCGGTCTTTTTTTTTTGAATTTTCAGTGTAATAAGGGATGCAATACGCAAATCCGGCCTATTTTAGGGACTAAAATGTCAAGTATATTCAAATGATGTCCGAAAATATGAAACTTAGCCACAATGTAAAATATGATGAAATAAGTACACTATAATTTTTTTTGGAATTTTTGAATGCAATATATTTTTTTTATGAATTTTTAAATGTGAACAAAATGAGTTTCAATATTTAGTTATAATAAATATTAAACCTACTTATTTTTCAAGGGATAAAATTATCTAAGATCTATCACTAGGTGATTGATTTAGGAAAGATCTTAAACCTCGAAAATGTGAGATCTAATATCTATTAAAATTAAAAACTGAATTATGCAAAATGATTTTTACAGGGAAAATATGTATGTAAATGCAAAATTTTTTTAGCACAATGTTAAGAATAATTACCTCTACAATATATGATTTTTCGAAAATTTTTAGAGTAACGGTTAATCAACTATGAATTTTAGAGTAAGAAATGGGCAAAATATGTAAATTTCCACAAGATAATTATTTATCAATTAACCGTCAATCACAAAAATGTTCACAATATGTCAAAATGTAAAGAATTAGTCAACAAACATCATGCTATTTTTGGATTAAGAAAATAATGTAAAGAAGATGTCCAAAATTATGGGGGAACACAGGGGTGTAACTGCAATACAATAAGTAAATAAAATAAGCAGAGGGGGACTTAATTGTAATTACCAGGAGTTGAGGGTACTGTTTGCAAAATGACCACTAGGTCACGTGCCAAGCACGTGACCTTGGTCAGTGGGCGTCGGTGCAAATATAGAGAACTCTGGGGGGTTACTTGCAATTTACCCACGGTCACGTGCGACACACGTGACCTGGGAGTGACGTCCTTGCTGACTTACTTCCCTGACGCACGTGCCCCGCACGTGCGTGGGGAGCTTCGGGCTTCGTGCCCGACCGAGACAGAGGAGGGTGGTGGTCCGGCGAGGTGTCCGGTGGTGTCGCTGAGGTCGGTGCAGCGGTGGTCCGGTGACGTGATGAAGGCGGTGGCATTTTAGCGGCGGTCGAAGTCGAAGATGTGGCTCGACGCGGAGGAGCTTTGCGCATCTGGGGAAGGCGAGTTTGGCGGAGATGGTTGATGTAGTGGCTGGAGTCGGTGGTGAAACAGGTCGTTGGCGAAGTTATCGTCGTTGACGGAACTGGGGCTCGACGGCGACGAGGCTGGAGCAGGGGTACTACGGTGATGAGGACCGTGAGGCTACGAGCGTCTTACATCGCGGATCTCGCCGCGTAAGAGGCTTGCCGGCTGTCACCACCGGCGAGTCCTTGATGAATGAGATGTATCGGCGGATGATTTCGAAAGGGGGCGGCTGTGAAGCTTAAATAGGAGAAGGGTTTGGCCGGCTATGGAAGGTGGTCGGGGATCGATTTGACAAAATCGAGGATCGTGCAAAGATGGAAGGGGATCTGGGTTGGAGATGCGCAGCAGCAACAAGAATCGTGGCTAGGCGAATTATGCGGAGGAGGTGAAATCCACGGCGCCGTAATTTCCAAAAGGGGGAGGCGGCGGCGCTCAATTGGGAAGGAAGAGGGAGGAAGACAAAGTACAACGACCGTCTGATCGGCCGAGATCGGACGGCCGTGATCAGGCCACGTGGACGCAAGAGGGAGAGGGTGGAGCGGAGCCACGTGCGGAGCACGTGTCTGGTGAGGCACGTGCGATGCACGTGCGTGGCTTTTTTATTTTGTTTATTTTTTTATTTTTTTAATTTTATTATTTAATTTTATTTTTTAATAAAAACTAATAATAAAAAGGCCGAAATTGCCTGACACATGGCGACACCAGGTGCTGCCACGTGTCAGCACTAGAAAATTCAGAAGATAAATATCTTGTAAAATCGAAAATAAATAGTAAATGACTCTAATCAAAAAAATTTCTTCATGAAAATTTCTCGTCTCGATGAGAACTACAACTTTCATGAAGACATCAAAACCAAAATCGATCATTTGCACAAAAGTGATATTTTTGGGGTATCCCATGTACATAGAACACCTTGATTTTTGGGTTTTGTAATTTTTATGTTATTTTTTAGATCAGATAAAAATCCGAAAAAATATGATAAATTAGAGATAAATAAATACACATTAATTTATTTTTTTTTTGGATTTTTATAAATTGATAAAATATGTACATAAAATAATAAGTCAAAAACCGCTAAAATACACAATATACAAATGAGGCCCAAAACCCAACTTTCACGTATGAGGTCCGATTCATTTGAACTTGGTCTTGTTTTGAAGGTAATTTAATGTACATTAATTCAAAAGTGAGTAGGATTAAATCGGACACTGGATGAGGAAGATATGAGGTTTTTAGTCCGGAAATCCTGAAACTAGGGTTTGGGTTTTTGGTCCACTTATTTGGGTTAGTTATTTTTTGTATTTTTCATTTATTCTTGTTAGTGATATATACACAGTGGAATGGTTTTGGGTCATTGGAGTTAGCATGAATGAGTTAAAAAATCGAGGAAGTTAGGCTATTTACATGTCAATTTCGCTGCGATTTTTGGCTTCTTATTTTGTGCAGAAATTAATGCTAAAATGTGATTCTTATGAATATATGCATAGATGCTAATTATGCAGAATAGATGCTGAAATGCTGTTGATTTTAAGGGATTTGAGCTTAATAAATGAGATTTAGAGTGATGAATTCGGGATTCATCACATATGCGACCAACTAGTACATCACAACTACTTCTTGTACTATAATAGAAATGGGAACCTATTGCCATATATTTTGTAAACAATAAGTACTTGTTGAAGTAAAATGTAGTTTGTGTAATAATAAATCGAGATTAATAAATAGGCACACTTTAAATCCATCAATGTAACGTATACTTTAAATCGATTAAAAATATATGTAGATGAAATAGTCAAATTACATGAGAGACGTATATCAGTTACTTCGATAGAGATGCACATTTCACTTGCACCAAATACATGTACTATTTCTGAAGTCATCTGAAATCAGGTTTTGAAGAGTAAGATTTTTAAGCTCTAAATATGATTTGTCATCACAACTCAATTCAGGGCGAATCAATTAAATTTATATTTGTATTCCTAAAAATATACATAATGGTAGGTGCATGAATTTCAAATTTAGGGAGACACTAGACAAACGGTGAGAAACCTGCAGGTGAAATGTGTGATTTCTACTTGGTTGTGTTTTTGCTCTTTTTGGTGTTTTGTATTATATTTATGTATTTTCATATTTAATTTAAAAGTGGTATTTTGAAAATTTTAGTGTTCTAATGCTATAAACCAAATATTATATGTATAAAAATAGTTATACGTGATACATTCTTATTGAAAATATGGGTACATTTATATGGAGTGGAATTTTTATATTCTATTTTATTAATGTTGGATTTTTATGGATTTTCTAGTTTTATGTTTTTTCTTTATTCAAGGTCAAAAACAATAATTTTTTGTCAAAAACATGTGTGCTACTACTTATAGTAGTTAGGCATACTCTAATTTTTGTAATTTTTATATTTTCAAAATTAATTTTCTTGTTTAATCTTTATATTTTTTATTTTTGAGAAATATCAAATAATAATATTTTGAAAAAAATATCATATATTGCATACTAGCAGTAGGTTTATAACTATATTTTTTTGGCAAATTTATTTTATTTATTCAATTTATGGATTATTTTGTAACAAGAACCTCAAATCAACAATTATTTTTCAAGAAATTCTATAAAATAAAACATCATCGAAAAATGCAAATAAAAGCTTAAAGGTACAACAAGTCAAGATAATTAATCCTGCTAAAATTGCACAAAAACAATAACAAACAATGTCCCAAAAGCTTCAAAGACTGTAGGAGCATATATGCAATACATTTTTTAAAAAAAGTATTTATTACAAGTCCATTCAAGGATAAAAACACGAAACTCTAGAGATGTAGAAGTGCGTATATAACTTTCAGTATCAAACATGATAACTTATCAAGCTTGTGCTGGATGTATTATTTGATCTCTTCTGGGTTCTTCCTGCAAAAGACCCACAAAGGTTCATGAACCCGGTGGTGGTTGAGAGGCTCAAGCTTCTCTAATCACCTCACGACTTAAACAACTGTGGGTCTAGCCATGAATCTTCTCTCTCTATCACTTTCAAGCTTAAAGAAGTTGATATTCGATATTCACTCGGTCAGTCACTAACGAAGGACTAATCAACATTCGTGTGATTAAGTATATTTAGTCAACATTTAGTTGGTTTTGGATTTTCTTTTAATTATTTTAAATATGTAATTTTTATGGATATATTTTAATATATTTACAAAGATTTATACATTTCAAACTACAATAATGAAACAAAAGAAGCAGTTGAAATAAAAGAAGCTAAGGTAAGAACACAATGTTTGCTTCAAAACAAACGCCAATTTTTTCTACCAAATACAATATGTCAAATAATAAATAGCTTAATAAAAATAAATTCTAATAGAAAGTAACACTAGTTATCCTTACCGATGTCATTGTCATCCAAATCAAGATCATCATCATATTCTTCTTCATTTATTCCTTCAGACTCGAATTCCTCCGCTTCCTTATTTTTTAGCACAACAACTGAGCCAAAAGTTGAGGCTTCTGTGTCACATTCATCTGTTTGGCTTCTTCTTAGTTCCAAAATTTCCTTGACGCCACTTGCATTTGCCACCGAATCCCGAGTCAATCATGATCTAGGAATAAATTCTTGAGCTTGTACATTGACATCACTAGCCATGTACCTAGGTTTATGCAATCATGAGAAGAAATAATATCTCTTTATTTCTAAAGTCGGCATTCCGTCATGTTGGAATTGAAATGCACATGAACAAGATCATTCTCCCTTTTTATTTCCAACTTGCCTTTCTTTTTGATTGGATCGAAAAGTAAGGTTACAAATAATATCACAAATTTATTTCAATTACTAGTATTCTAATTAGGTGTATCTGCAAACATACGTTAAATTACGCTCACGTCTAAGGATGAAAATGGCAACCTCATAATCTTGATGGCCATGATTTTTAAAAGTGATGTCTCATCTCCATGAACATACCACCATTTTGTTGATAATGTGAATCCTTGAGTATCGTTGCTAATGTGATCAACATGTCTCCAAGCGCTACTTTAAATGGAGATATCCTTATCAGGGTTTGGTATCAAAAACATGTTTCCTTAGAGCACTTTACACGTGTTTGGTTGTGTATTTTTTGTATATGGTCCAACTGATGAGAGATCAAAGTTGGAATCAGATACTAGACAATGTATCTTTGTGAATATGGACATGATAAATTTTGGTTACAGATTATACGATCCTTTAGAGATGAAGCTCATGAGAAACTGACAAATATATTTTTTTTATCACTGATTGGAACATTGAAGATATTTAGAAGACATCCAAGAAACCATCTCAGAACAACTACAAGCCAGTTGACGTAGATCCTATTCCTTTACTACGTACACCAGGTACATATTCAAATAGTTCAAAAGGAGGCTCCTGATCTTATAGAATATGATGCTAACATGATAGATGCTCCTTTTGGAAATCAAGAGGATGACTCTTCCTCTAATGTATATCCATCCTCCATATCACGAGGAAAAGGTGTCCCTCTACAATATACTCTACACATGATTATGTTTTTTTAAATGTACCATTGCGAACTAGAATACTAGGAAGAAGCTATGCATGATGTGCATTAAAAGAAGTGTGTTGAAGCTATGAAAGATGAGATGTAGTTGTTGCATGACAACTACACGTTTTGTAATGCTCAGGGTCAAATCACCCGAATCCGACACAACTCAGGTCTATGTGACCCAATAAAAATCCGATTAATGTCAATTGAGCTCTGATCGATCTGCAGATCGCAGATCGGGTCCCATTCAACTGCGGTTGATTAAAAATCGATCGCATTGTACGTCATTTGGTAGAAAAAGATACGATGTGGTTCGAATAACAATGTGAACAAAGACCATCATGAATTATGTCTTGACGAACTGTAACCATCGAACTCTAACGTTCGTCGATCGGAGGTCGTTTGATCGATTTTAATCGCAAAATTTAATGATGAATCGGAATGGTATTTTGTCGAATTCCAGACTCATCTTATATTAGAAAATATGAATATTGGACTCATTTTGATCGGCATTTTGAGATGGTCGAAACATGTCATTATAGGCATGAATCGAAGATTCGGGTGATTACGAAAATGATTTCAGCGATTCATCAAAGGATAGAAATGAGATGAAAAAAATTGAAAAAAACTCCACGTACGCGCACCCTTTTACTCTAATTATCTTACATGCACCCCTTCCTCTTTTTCTATCGCCCCCGACATGCTCCTCTTCTTCCTCTTCTCTTCTTCTTATTCTTCTCCTTTTTCTTTCCAACAGAGAACCCACTCTCCATCGTCTAACTGCTCATTCTCTTACCTTACGCTCCGATGAGCGTGGTGGCTCTCTAGCGGTGCATGCAGTGACGAGGGTGGTGGAACCCTCCACCTCTTCTTTCCCAACTCATTTCCTCCATTGCTAGGATACGGTACTAAGTTAAACCTCATTATTGTCCTCCATAGATTTTCTATACATCTTGATTCCGTCCTCCACGTTCCCCTTGGGATAAAATATCTGCTTATTTCATCACATTTTAGATTATAGCAATCTGTGCATATAGCATTGAGAGTTTCCATATGTTTTTTTACATCCATGGTCATTTTTTTTGGTGGTTGTAGACCTGTGGTAGCCCGTCATTTTTTGTGCAATCACGCAAGTCCCGCTTTTCGGTCTTATGATTATTTCCACTATTCGATCTGTATGGGATATGTTCCCATCAAGTACTTGGTAGGGACTTAAAAATAAATAATGTGTTATTGAAAATCTTATGAACAAACATAATCACATGGTGGGCATGCAACTACAAAACTTTAAAAGAGGTTAAGAAATGGTTAACCATATTACATGGCACACTATTAAAAGATTCTCATTTCGTATTTACGATAGAAACATGGCATGTCACTTTTTGGAGATAAGCTTCAAGAAATCATTCACTACCATTATTCCACTTTCATCCATACTTCTTCGACCTTTCTCCTTGTAATTTGTTAGAAGCTATCAATGCTATTTTCTAGAATTATATTTTCTCAATTTTACATCGTGTGTTTGTCGATTAAGGTTGGCCAGTCTCAGAAACAGGTAAATGTTTGTATCCTTTACACATTAGGGGAGTTTATATCCTTTGTAGATTAAAGAGTTTATACTTTTTATCGGTATCCATTTAAGGTGTTAATATTTCTCATGTTAACTCTCCATCAATAACATATCATGTTGATGGATTATAGATCACTTGGATTTGCCCCCACTCGTAGGTGATGTACAATTTCATTTTTGGAAAGAAATACCATCTTTCTTAGGAATGATTCCATGCCGTCTGAAATCCTCTATGTTTATAGCTTCTATTTTAGCAATGATGCCCAACCTTTGGGACGGCATGAAGTTGAGGTTGAAATTAATAATAAAATTTTCTTGTGGTTTTGTGCTTAAATTGAAGTTGATGCTGTGAGGGGACCATCAAATGCTTGTTTTTGTGTGATCACTTGGAAGAGGAGACCTAGAACTCTTCATCAGGAGCTCGAGCTCCATGCCGACAACCACTAAGCCCACACATTCCCTTCGTCTCCACTTGCCGCAATAAGTCGTTGGAATGACTAGATTTCTCCTCCTCCGTCCCTCATTGTTGTGAGCCTCTCGCTTCCGTGAGCTGCTCCGTGCCGCCATGAGAATTCGTCACCACCATTAGCCCAGAGATCCAGACTCCAAGTACTCCTCCATCTATCATGTTGTCGTCTGTGGCACCACCATCAAATCCCCAAACCCTAAGGGGCTACTTTAGAATTCACTGTTTAGATTTTGGAGTAAACCACAATTTCGCCAACATTTTATTTTTTATTCAAAATTTTAAAATTTTGACAATTTTTATTTTGCAAATATCACGTTTTCTAGAATCATGCTTCGATGAATTACTTTTTTGTCCCTGTGAACTCATTTGAAATAACTAAGATTTCGTTTACCAACAGTTTCTCTAATTTAAAAATTTTATATTATGTGCACTTTGGAAGTTTTCATTCGGATATTTTCCTAAATACATTTTAGTTCTCAAGACCTTTCTGTATTTTCATAAGTTTATTTATTTTTCATATAATTTACCATTAAAATATTAAAAATGGAAGAAAATAATTTTTCCGTCTTTTTTTTTGGATAATTACACATATTTCCCTAGATTTCAGTTTAGTTTACATTCAAGTCCCTGAACTTTCTTGAAAATCTCTTTAAGCTTCTATAAAATTCCGAAATCACAAAAAATAGAAGAAAATTTTGAAAAAATCTTCAAAAATTTCCTCGAAACCGTGTTGATCTCTAGTATCCCGTGACATGGATTTTACCCTTTTCAAGGTACATGGAGAAAAAAATAAAAATAAGTCAATACAATCAAACATACCTTTAAACACAATAAAAAATGCATAATATATTTAAGTCGATATGGATCGATCCTCTATTTGCTTTACACTTTATTTTGCATCTATTGGCTTGCAGTTGAATAACTTTTATTAGAAATCTCTTCATAATGACACATAGAAATACTTTTTAGCACACCAAAAACTGTCATTTCATCAACCAAGTCAAAATCCAATAATAATAAAGGTTTAAATGTAAAAGATGGGCATAAAGTGGGTGTATTTCCATAGAGCAAATGGTGACAAATTCCATGGTACCAGATTCACAAACCAAAACAATGTCACCTAAACTTTTTCATGAGCATGCAACTTGAATGAGTGTTATATCAAGTGGATATATGCACTTTTATTGAAAGTTTATATTATTTTACTCTATTCGTTCAAGATATAGAACATTTGGAGTTCGTTAATCTCTATGCAAAAAATATCATGCTTGATGTTAACGCCAGTTCTCTCATTAAAGGATCTCCATTGAGAATCTATATTGGATTGTATATGTTATGCATACGATTTTCTATGCAGATCTAAAATTAAAATCTGCCTATCTATTTCACCTTGATTATATCAGTTAGTTATGTTAATATTGATGATCGTTGATGTGTTTTATCTTCTTAATATGATCTATACCTCGTTGATCCCATGTTATTGTAACTAATGTGCAATCTTGTTCAGTTACATCTCAATCGATGTCAATGATATATTGAGCTCATAAAGCATTCACGTTATATGGTTATTATCAATGTCCAATGGGAGATTGTTGAAATTTTGAAAATCCTATTGATTATGATATTAAAATATCATGAATATATCAATTATTGTTGTTAATAGGATGACAATAATTTATCTTTGATGACGAAGAAAAGAGAAACACGAATAGGCAGCAGTTTTTGCTTATTTTGTCAATAAAACAAAGCATATTTTCCAAACGAAATATGCTCTCTTTTTTTCCTATTATTCGCCATCAACAAAAGAGTAAAAAGAAGGCATATGATCCTAAGGAAACCCACCGCTTCGAATGTATCGTTTCGATCGATAGATCACCATCAATACTAAAGATCATAGCAATGGCATCAACTATTCATACTTAACCTTTAATTTGGAATGAAGTTTAAGTTTTCTTTAAATGAAAATATCCTCTTGAAAAAAATTGAGAAAAAAGACATCTTCAGATATTTTACACATTTTGGCAAGGGAAAAATGATAGTCCATACAATGTGTCGCAGTGCATCTCCATACACCACAACATGCGTATGCTGATGTATTTAATATATTTATTTTATCATTTCCCCTTCTCCTGTAATATTCAAGGCGAGAAAACAAAGCTCACCTCTCTCTCTGCCCTTCCCTCTCCAACTCGTTAACTGGAACGCACGTCTTCCCGCTCTCTCGATCTCTAATTCGCCACCGCCGCCGCCGCCGCCGCCGCCAAAATCTAAACCAAGGTACGACCTTTACTGGTTTTTCCGATTCCATCACCTCCCATCTCAATTGGGTTCTTCCCATTATCAGCTTCCGAGATCCCGTATGGCGGCGGGGGGGAGGTACTGGGTGGTCTCTCTGCCCGTCCAGCAGCAGACCGCGCACTCCGCCCTCTGGAGCCGATTGCAGGGCTCGATCTCCAGTCACGCCTTCGACACCTCTGTCTACAGAGTATGCACTGATCCCCCAATTTTGTTGGTTTCTCCACGTTTGGATCTTTGGACCTTTTTCTTGAATTGGGTTCTTCCCCTTTTCGCGAAATTTTCAGTTTAATGTGCCGGATCTTCGGGTCGGGACGTTGGATTCGCTTCTGGCTCTGAGTGATGACCTCGTAAAGGTCAGATTTTTCCTCTTATTGGGTGGTTTCTGTGGGAGCTTGAATGCTGGTGTTTGGACGTTGTGTTGGGTTTGTTGCAGTCGAATAGCTTCGTCGAGGGTGTCTCGCATAAGATTCAGCGGCAGATCGAGGAGTTGGAAAAGGTGTCTGGCGGGGAAGGAGGCGCACTGACAGTGGACGGGGTTCCGGTGGATTCATATCTCACGAGGTGATTATTAGAAAAAACTTTCGATTTTGATGCGTTTCTCTATGTTCAATCTATGATTGAAGAGTTGATTGAATTTTGTGCAGATTTGTTTGGGATGAAGCTAGGTACCCAAAGATGTCGCCGCTTCGGGAGATTGTGGATGTCATTCATTCACAAGTGACAAGAATTGAGGATGATTTGAAGGTCATTGCATTTTAAGTTCAATCAGTTGAAAATTCTGATTGATCAACACTTTTGGATTTAATGGGATTGGGTTATTAGCTTTATATTGGTTGAGAACTTCAATGTCATATTTCCATATAGCTGGAAGACTGGAGATGCTTTGTACTGGATAAACTTTTGACAAAAGGGTGCTGTGTTTTTTTTTTCTCTTGAAAAAAATTAATGAAATTGTGTTGATAAACCTGATTGTTGACCTCTCCTTTTGCTGATGTGTGTTATGAAATCACTTAGCTGGTAGATATGGCTTAAGAGGTGTAGCCATTGTTAGCATGTACTTCACGAAGTCAGACCACCTACTAATAAATTAGTAATGCCTCATGTTGGTTTGAGTTTTTCCATTGCTGTTTTATGTTTATGTGTGGCCATTGTCTTTGCTGATTCATGAGGCATGGCTTTGAGGTGTTTCTGGTTTAAATTGCGGCTCAATGTAAGAAACATTTTATATTGATTAACAGATCCACATCAGCATTGTAGGAATAACATTTTCCTCGTTACTTATGTCTGGCACTTTATGTTCTATGTTTGTTGTGTTATTTTTCAGGTCCGTGCTTCGGAGTATAACAATGTACGCAGTCAGCTTAATGCCATAAAAAGAAAACAAACTGGCAGGTGTGCATGTTATGGTGAAGAGAGATCTTATTCTTCTGCAATGGGAAATATTATTTTTTGTTTTGTATTGAAATTTTCTTATATTCTGATTGTGACATTTTGCAAACTTTAATTGAGAATTAATTCTTTTGAATATTTCAGCTTAGCTGTTCGTGATCTTTCTGATTTGGTTAAAGCAGAGGACATCATCACCTCAGAGCATCTGGTGACACTTCTGGCAATTGTGCCAAAGTATTCTCAGAAGGAATGGTTGTCTAGTTATGAGACATTAACTAACTTTGTGGTAAGATGCTTTGTGACATCATTGTAGTTTTTATGTACATATTCATCAAATATACCACTCCTGTAACTTAATCTGGAAGAATTGAACTTATATCTGAGGCTTCTTTGTTTTACATATTTAGGATTTTCATTGGATACGTTCTTAGTACTTCAATCATATGAATAAATGCATGTGTTTTGATTGATATATTATGACACCATAGAAGTTATTTTTGTTGTGATATAATTCTTTCTAAACGTACATGTTCCCATAGAAAAGAACACGTGGTGCATAAGACATGCATGGTTTATGAAGACAGTTGAGATGCAATTGCAGTCTAGAAGTCCCTTCAATCCATATTATTGATTTTTGGAGACCAAAGAAATTGGAGATCCTGTCCACCTTTAATTTCTCTTTAGATTTTTAAAATTAAAGAGGTCAATTAAACAGTAAAGGACCTTATCAATAAATGTTCCAAAATAAAAAAGCAGACCTTTCTCAACATCATTTGTATTTAGTCTAAATGGATTCTGTGCATTTACCTTTGCTAATCCCTGGCTTAGATCCAAAAAATCAATATCATGGTTTATGGTTTTCATCCAATCTTTTAGTTTTCCAGTCCTTTCTTTAAAGTTCTTTCTGCTTTCTCACTCATTTGTCCTTTAAAGTTGGTCATCTATTGGTTTTCTCCCTTATTTAAGGATATATCTTGCTTATATGCTGTTTACAGTGAGTCATACCAAAAAAATAATGAACATGAATAAAGTCTCCTTGCTATGTCTTTTCAGTGCAGTAAACCATACAACATAAACGCAGATAAGTTTCAAACGAACATTTTTTTTGAATTACAGACATTATGTTCCTATATTCTCAACCCTGCCACTCTTGCATATGTATTTTGTTTTGTGGAAATGGGTATCTTCGATATCTGTGGCCTCTTTTTCGTCTAGGTCCTCGTTGATTTATACTAACATCTACTACACGAGAGAATGAATTGATTGATATCTATTTTATAAGATAAGGCTTCAGTTTCCGATCTTCTGTAGTAAATTCATTGTCATTGCCTGATTGTTTAACTTGGTATCTCCTGTAGCATTAATCCCATTGTCTGCTGATGCAGCATGATAACGATTTGTATGAACTTTTATGTTATTTATTTTATTTAGCATTTATTTTGTTTATGTGATTTTATTCCATTCTCATGTAAAAGGCTCATTATAAAAGGCCTCTTCTTATATTTTCCCTTTGATTTATTCTTCCCTAATTTTAGGGATTTTGTTGCTTCTTTTGAGGGGAGCAGCCTCTATAAGAGCTCCCTTGTATTAGGGTTTTGAATCAAGTTATATTAAGCATAATTTTCCCCCATCCTAATCTCTCTCTCTCTCTCTCCCTCTCTCTCTCGGTTCCGCCGCCCGAGCGCCCTCTCTCCCCAACCCTCCGTTCCCGTAACCCTCCTTCCCCCTTCCCCAACGCCGTATCCCCTCTTCCCCCCCCCTTCGAAACCCTCTCCTACTCCCGATACCTCTCCTCTCCCCGTGCTGCCCTTCCCAACCCGACCTCCGCCGCCGCTGTCATTCTCCTCTGCCAAGCGCGCCGCCTCGCCAACGCCCTCTCCCCTCCGGTTCGCGCTCCGCCCTTCTTCCCCGCCACAGCACCCTGCGCCACCCCTCACCACCGCCCTCGTCACACCAACTCGCCGCCTGTCGATCTCGCCACCGCCCATTACAGTAGCCAGCAACTGCACCCAACCCCGCGCAACACTGCTCTTCCCCCGCGCCGCTCGACGCCCTCCACCCGGCGCTAACCCCGCCTGTTCCAGCCCAGCCCTCGGCCTCGCCCTCAAACCGCAGCATCACCTCGCCAAACCCTACCACTCTCCTCAACCCCCGTGGGCCCTTCAAGACTGCAGTTCGACGACCCGACCCTCCTCCAACGCCGCCAAACCACCGGTTGTCGTGCTACGCGACGCCAACCCCTGCATCCCCGGATATCGCGGAAGCAAGCCGCGGCCACGCCCGACCAGATCTGAAGCGACACAACGATCCTTTGCCGGTTGTGGTATGAGTGCCCGTTTTCATATTCTACCGCATAATTATTAGTTTGTGGACTGTGGTATCGTTAATTTGGTTTGGTGAATCGTTGAGACCCTAGGAATTGCACTATTGTGATAAATTTTCTAATACTCGTAACTCATCTATTTGCCCTAATTTTGTGGATCGAAAATCGGTGCTAAGCGCAAACAACTTGACCATTATTGTTGCTGATTTTTGCTAGTCGTGCATCGTTTATTTCGTTCGTCGTTGGTTTCAATAGTTCCATTGCTAAAATCGTCATTTAGGTCATTTCCCCTCCCTTAGGTTGCATCAATTTGGTATCAGAGCATCACGATTCTGCATCTCGTCTGCATCCCTTTTATTCGTTGCATATAAAAACAAAAAAAAAAACCACAACACAAAACCACAAAAAAAAACCAAACAAAAAAAAAAAAAGAGAAAACCGCAAAACAAAACCCTAGGATACCCATGGCCGACAAACCTAGTGGCTCAAAAAACCCCTACACCCCACCCCCTGAACTATCACTGGAATCCTTAGCCGCTCACATGCAACACATGCAAAAAATGATTGACCAGATGTGTGGACAAATTGCTACCTTGAATAGTCACATGATAGGCAACAATTTTGTTGATGAAACTCCCAACAAAGGACGACGCATTCACCGGAAATCACACTCCCGGAATAGCACTTCCCGAGACTCTAGATCTTCTACTTCTGACGAACGTGTTAGCGAGTATCATTCCCAGGAGAGTGAACAAGAAGAACCCAAAGAATACACTCCTTTCCTCCCCAAGACTCCAGATCCGTACATCTTTGGCTATACTCCGCAAACTAATGGTGAACGCCAATTTCCACCACGAAATGGACCCAAGCCCGACGATGGATGGGATCGAGGTATCCGTCTTGATGTCCCAGAATTTGACGGAGGACGAGATCCTGACGTCTTTTTAGACTGGCTCCAAGCCGTCGAACACTTCTTTGTGTGGAAATCCATGCCTAGCGAACGTAAAGTCCAATTCGTCACGATAAAATTGAAGGGACATGCGCTATTATGGTGGGACCGTTTGCAGTCTGAACGCAAACGAAAAGGAAAAAGTAAAATCCGCAACTGGAGCAAAATGAGAGATAAATTGAAGACAAAATTCGTGCCGGAAGATTACAGACGCGATCTGTACGCGCGACTGCAATCATGGAGGCAAGGTACCATGAGTGTGAGAGAATACACCGAAGGGTTCCAATCCCTAGTCCATCGCAACCGCTTGCAGGAGACTCCTATTCAGGAAGTCACCCGCTACATGCAAGGCCTCCGCCAAGTCATCCAGGATGAACTATACCTCCACAATTGCCGCGATGTCGACGAAGCCTACAAGCAGGCTGAACGAGCTGAGATCAAACTTGCTAAAGCCCAGACGAGGAGGATGCCTTTTTCTGTGAACTCTGCTCCTCGTACCAGTACCACAACGTCCTACTCCAAACCCATGGGTTCCTCAGCTGTCATGTCGGGTAAAACCCAAGCCAAACCAACAACTCCTGCCGTCGCCCGACCACCTACTGGAAACCCCGGCCAAGGCATCTTGGGAAGCCGACCTACTGTCGGGCCTGATACTTGCTTCCGATGCTATCAAAAGGGCCATCGTGCCGCCGAATGCCCAAACCCTAAGGTCAGACCTGTCCATCTATGCACCGCCGACGACCCTGAATACCTTGACCCTGACCAACAAGAATTCCCTGAAGAGGATCCGCCTGCGTTGACCGCCGACACCATGAGAGCCGATGACTATGAACCTCTAGGAGTGGATGGAGACGATTCCGGTCCGTTCCTGGTGATTGAACACGAAGACTTTCTCGCTCCCGACAGCGCACCCACGAACATTCTGCTCACCCCCGCTGTCCACGATGCTGATAGTTGGCTGCGACGCAGCATCTTCCGAACCACCTGCACCTCAGGAGGGCGACGCTGTTCTCTAATCATTGACGGAGGAAGCGTTGAGAACTTCGTCTCCCAAGAAATGGTGGATAAGTTGGGTCTGCCGACGCAACCTCTCGAAAAACCGTACAGCGTGGCATGGTTTCGAGGTGGTACCCAAATTCCGATCCACCGCCAAAACCTCGTTAGCTTCTCCATTGGTCCCACATATAAGGACGAGGTGTGGTGCCATGTAGCCCCTATGGACGTCTGTCACATACTTCTAGGGAGACCATGGCAATTCGATCGAGACACCGAACACCGAGGGAAACCGAACACGTACACCTTTCTCATCGACAAGGTTCGTGTAACCCTCAGACCGCAACGTGAAGCCCTTAGCCCTCGCCAAGTGGCCACACTTCGAGCTGCGACCAACCAAACCAGTAACAAGACCCCACCGGCAAAGACTGCGACCGCGGGCTCCGTGTTGTTGATGGAAGCCCAAATATTCCAACGTGAAATTCAGGAGGACTCCACCATCTATGCCCTGATGGGACGTGAAGTGGACAACCAAGAGTCAACTCCACCTGAAGTCCCACCTGAGATAAAGCCCATCATCCAAGAGTTCGCTGACATCATGCCTGAAGAGTTGCCCGAAGGACTACCCCCGTTGCGAGACATTCAACATCACATTGACCTAGTCCCTGGAGCCAGCCTTCCTCACTTACCCCACTACCGAATGAGCCCAAGCGAGCATGAAGAGATGAACCGGCAGGTTACTGATCTGCTGCGACGTGGGTATGTTCGAGAGAGTATGAGCCCCGTAGCGGTTCCTGCTCTGCTCACCCCTAAGAAAGACGGCACCTGGAGAATGTGCGTGGACAGTCGAGCTATCAACAAGATAACGATTAAATATCGCTTTCCCATTCCACGCCTTGATGACATGCTTGATATGTTATCAGGTGCCAAACTGTTCTCCAAAATGGATCTCCGCAGCGGTTACCATCAGATCCGCCTCCGACCTGGAGACGAATGGAAGACAGCTTTTAAAACCAAAGAGGGTCTGTACGAATGGACGGTCATGCCCTTCGGCTTGTCCAACGCCCCAAGCACCTTCATGCGGACAATGAATCATGTCTTGCGACCCTTTATTGGCAAGTTTGTGGTCGTGTACTTCGATGACATCCTGATCTACAGTTTGACCAAAGAAGACCATCTGTCTCACTTAAGACAAGTCCTGGAAACCCTGAGAGACCAAAAACTGTACGTACATCTCAAGAAATGCTCCTTCATGAGTGACACGGTCCTCTTCCTAGGATACATTGTCACCGCTGATGGACTCAAGGTCGACCCCTCCAAAATCCAGGCCATTCAGAGCTGGCCCGTACCCAAAACCCTCACCGAGATTCGCAGCTTTCTAGGATTAGCTTCCTTCTACCGACGTTTCATTCGGAACTTCAGCACTTGTGCAGCACCGTTGGTAGATTGTACGCGGAAAGGCGCACCCGCCTGGACTCTCGAAGCAGAAGCCAGCTTTCAAAACCTAAAACATCAATTGACGCATGCTCCTGTTTTGGCACTCCCCGACTTCACCAAAATTTTTGTGGTCGATTGTGACACCTCACATGTCGGGATTGGCGCTGTCCTCAGTCAAGAAGGACGACCTGTCGCCTTCTACAGCGAGAAATTGAACGATGCCAGATCACGGTATTCCACTTATGATGTTGAATTTTATGCCGTGGTCCAAGCTCTCAAGCATTGGAGACACTACCTGATCCAGCGTGAATTTATACTTAACTCGGATCATGAAGCCCTGAGATACTTGAATTCCCAGAAAACCCTTAACAAGCGTCATGCCAAATGGGTTAATTTTCTCTAAGAATACACCTTCCATCTCAAACACAAAGCCGGAACCCTCAACCGTGTGGCCGATGCTTTGAGCCGGCGAGCACATGCCCTGACCACAATGACCGTTAGCACGACAGGATTTGAAACTCTCAAGGATCTATATCCCACTGATCCTGATTTCGGTCAAATTCATGCCGACTGTGTTGGTATTGGGCAGGACCCAACTGCCACTTTTGTTCTTCATGAGGGTTTCCTATTCAGAGGCCACCAACTATGCATCCCGGCCACGTCCCTCCGAGAGAGCTTAATTTCAGAACTACACAACGGAGGTTTAGCGGGACATTTTGGACGAGACAAAACTTTGACTCTACTCCAAGAGCGCTTTTATTGGCCGCAACTGCGCAAGGATGTGACGAAATTTGTACAGAAATGCCAAACATGTCAAAGATTCAAAGGCCACCGACAGAACACTGGACTATACACACCCCTGCCCATTCCTCTGCGACCCTGGGAAGACATCACCATGGATTTTGTTCTAGGGTTACCCCTCACTGTGCGAAAAGTTGATTCTATTTTTGTGGTTGTGGATCGATTTTCCAAAATGGCTCATTTCATTGCATGTAGGAAAACTTCAGATGCATCTCATGTCGCCGATTTGTTTTTTCGTGATGTCGTCCGTTTGCATGGTGTCCCTCGTTCTTTTACCTCGGATCGCGATACTCGGTTTTTGAGTCATTTCTGGCGCACTCTTTGGTCCCGTCTTGGTACTCGCTTGCAGTATAGCACCGCTTATCATCCACAAACAGATGGGCAAACTGAAGTAGTTAACAGGTCATTAGGAAATTTGTTGCGATGTCTTGCAGGGGACTCTCCGTCCAAGTGGGATCTAATTCTTCCCCAAGCTGAATTCGCATATAACAGTTCCACTAATAGGTCCACCGGAAAATCGCCTTTTGAGAGTGTGTACGGCTTTCCACTTACTCAATTCCTTGACCTAAAACCCACAACCGTGCAAGGGAGAAGTAGTGCAGCTGCTGAGGATCTGGTCGAACATCTAACCCACATCCATACGGAAATCCGAGCCAAACTCCAATCTATGACCCAGAAATATCAGACCCAAGCCAACCTACACCGAAGAGAGAGCGAGTTCAGAGTTGGAGAGTTAGTGATGGTCCACCTGAAAAAAGAGAGATTCCCTCTGAGAGTCCACCAAAAATTGAGCGAACGAAAGATTGGTCCATTCCGAGTCCTCAAGAGGATTGGGACCAATGCTTATTTACTCGACCTGCCACCAGACGTCCAGACATCGCCAGTATTCAACGTATCAGATCTCTTTCTATATCATGGAGATGAACAGACGGATGCCACTACTCCAGCAATTCCTGATGATGACGTGCGCCACCCGCCAGCCGCAACCGATGCTGATCAAATTGAAGATGTTGCAGACATCCGAGACATGACGACTAGACGTGGTCTCTTCCGCCGATATCTCGTCAAATGGAAGGGACGACCTTTTACCGATTGCACCTGGATCGATGAAGATGAACTCCGACAACTCCGCCCCGATATACTTCAGAATTTTCACGATGCCATCTCGACGGAGCGAGATTCTTTTCAGCAGGGGGGAGTTGATGCAGCATGATAACGATTTGTACGAACTTTTATGTTATTTATTTTATTTAGCATTTATTTTGTTTATGTGATTTTATTCCATTCTCATGTAAAAGGCTCATTATAAAAGGCCTCTTCTTATATTTTCCCTTTGATTTATTCTTCCCTAATTTTAGGGATTTTGTTGCTTCTTTTGAGGGGAGCAGCCTCTATAAGAGCTCCCTTGTATTAGGGTTTTGAATCAAGTTATATTAAGCATAATTTTTCCCCATCCTAATCTCTCTCTCTCTCTCTCCCTCTCTCTCTCGGTTCCGCCGCCCGAGCGCCCTCTCTCCCCAACCCTCCGTTCCCGTAACCCTCCTTCCCCCTTCCCCAACGCCGTATCCCCTCTTTCCCCCCCCCCCCTTCGAAACCCTCTCCTACTCCCGATACCTCTCCTCTCCCCGTGCTGCCCTTCCCAACCCGACCTCCGCCGCCGCTGTCATTCTCCTCTGCCAAGCGCGCCGCCTCGCCAACGCCCTCTCCCCTCCGGTTCGCGCTCCGCCCTTCTTCCCCGCCACAGCACCCTGCGCCACCCCTCACCACCGCCCTCGTCACACCAACTCGCCGCCTGTCGATCTCGCCACCGCCCATTGCAGTAGCCAACAACTGCACCCAACCCCGCGCAACACTGCTCTTCCCCCGCGCCGCTCGACGCCCTCCACCCGGCGCTAACCCCGCCTGTTCCAGCCCAGCCCTCGACCTCGCCCTCAAACCGCAGCATCACCTCGCCAAACCCTACCACTCTCCTCAACCCCCGTGGGCCCTTCAAGACTGCAGTTCGACGACCCGACCCTCCTCCAACGCCGCCAAACCACCGGTTGTCGTGCTACGCGACGCCAACCCCTGCATCCCCGGATATCGCGGAAGCAAGCCGCGGCCACGCCCGACCAGATCTGAAGCGACACAACGATCCTTTGCCGGTTGTGGTATGAGTGCCCGTTTTCATATTCTACCGCATAATTATTAGTTTGTGGACTGTGGTATCGTTAATTTGGTTTGGTGAATCGTTGAGACCCTAGGAATTGCACTATTGTGATAAATTTTCTAATACTCGTAACTCATCTATTTGCCCTAATTTTGTGGATCGAAAATCGGTGCTAAGCGCAAACAACTTGACCATTATTGTTGCTGATTTTTGCTAGTCGTGCATCGTTTATTTCGTTCGTCGTTGGTTTCAATAGTTCCATTGCTAAAATCGTCATTTAGGTCATTTCCCCTCCCTTAGGTTGCATCATCTGCCATGCGTTATCATGGCATTAGGATAATATCTGCTGAGAGAACTTTCTGAGTTACTAGTTCGATGGGATTCATTAAGAATGCATCTATATGAATGGGGATCTTTTGTTCGTGATTTTATTCTAGTTGTTTCATTTTGATGCAATTTTCACTTTCCAAAATCTTTCCCCTCCTGTTCGTCGACCTTGAACCTTTATATAGTTCTTTGTGGAATTATCTTCTACCTTCAGTCTCTTGTATTATATGAAATTCTTATGAACCTTTTTTCCTGGTTTTTAAAAACTCATCTAAACCCACATGATGTTTTGGAATTTGTTGGTGGATTTATTTGATCCTTGTTGACTTCACGAGCTGTCTATTCATATTCTTGTAGGTAGTTCAACTTTATAAATTTCATCCATTAAGGCTGATACTTAGTAACTTGAAGAATATGTACTAAGTTTCATATTTAACTAAGTTTCATACGTAATAATGATATTACTGAGCAATCATTTAGTTTGCTTTACTTAGTGGTTTAGAGGAATATGTGTCAATGACTGGCTAAAATGTTTTCACATGTGCTATGCGACTTGCATCTTGGCATTCATTTATTGTGATTTAGTTTCCGAAAAGATCTTGAAAAAGGACTGTTCAACATGCCCAAATGCAACTAATTCCAAGGAATGGAATTTGCAAGTCATATTATTGTATTATTTAATTCAGCTGTAAAATATGCAGGTGCCACGGTCCTCCAAAAAATTGCACGAGGATAATGAGTATGCTCTTTATACAGTAACACTTTTCACTAGGGTTTCTGACAACTTTAAAACCAGTGCTCGTGAAAAAGGTTTCCAGGCAAGTTTTTTTCTATGCATACCTTGTGGTTTCTTATGGCTTACAATGCATCAAATCATGATGCATATTTCTTTGAAATCTTATTTTATCGTAGGATACTAATAGATTTATTTCCATCTACTTCCTCTCTTTTTAGCTCTTAACATTTCTTGAAAATCAAATTTATAGGTTCGTGAATTTGAGTCCAGTTCTGAAGCGCAAGAGAGTCGGCAGCAGGAAACAGAAAAATTGATGCAGGACCAGGAGTCAATGAGATCATCTCTCCTACAGTGGTGTTATGCTAGCTATGGAGAGGTATGCCATTTTTCTTGTCCTTCATGATCTGCATTTTGTCTGTTATTTGTTCTGTCTTGTCTTTTTTAGACACCCAAAGGTCAAACGTTCATTTCAAAGCAATCCTTGCATCGCAAACAGTTTTAATGAGCAGTGGTGTTCGACTCTCCTCTTTTTTACCATCCACCTCTTCTTAGTTGACATCTTATCACCTTGTCCCTGCTTTCCATATTCATGCAGTCTGTTTGTTATTTTCAGCATGCTGGTCCATCTTTGTCGTGCTGCTTATATTGGAATGTTCTTACAAAGTTCATGCGTAATTTATTTTTACAATTTTTTACATTTACAAAGACAACTTGGAACATTTTTTCAACAGGAAATCATTACTTGAGTATTGCATAAGGCAAAGCCTTCTCCCACTTTAAGTAGGATCGACTACATGGGTTCCTATCAAATTCATGTCAAAGGATCCGATTATATTTTCACGATAATTGTTGGCTACCTAAATGGTTTGGTGGTAGTGCAGTGTGTCTACCATTGAAAAGACCAGGGTTCGAATCCTCCCTTGTGGGTATTGCGTTAGGTAGTCGACAACCATCGTAAATATAGTCGAATCTTTCAACATGAATTTGGGCAAAAATCCATGTAGCTGACCTTACTTATAGTGGGAGAAGTTTTAGTCATTACTTATAGTGCGTACCCACTTAATGGTCTAGTGGTAGTTCAATGTGTCTACCACATAAAAGACAATGGTTCAAATCCCACTCTTACAGGCGTTGCGTTAGGTAGTCAACGGCCAGTGTAAAAATAGTCGAATCCTTCAACATGGATTTGTGCAAGAATCCATGTAGCTGGCCCTACTTATAGTGGGAGAAAGCTTAGTACTTTTTGTTGGCTACCTAATGCAACCTTCCTCAAGGGGGGTTTGAACCCTGATCATTTGGGTGCTAAGCACAATGCTCTACTGTCGACCATAAGGTGCAAATTTTCATTAATCATTTATATTTCGTTTGCAAGTGTTTATTTGAAGAAATTTTTGTTTGAAAAACAAAATCAAACTGTTGAAATCTAGAATGCGGAAGTGAATTGATGAACAGAGCTAGAAATAACGAAAGAATAAACATGAACGCTTGGGATTTTACGTGGAACCCTACTCCTGAAGGAGCGGGATGAAACCACGGGAGAAGTCCTCAAAGGGATGGATATTCTATCAGACTTTCTCACTGAGTACAGTGGGTGTGGGGCTCCTTATATATCCCCACAGACAGATCAGAGTCCCACTGCTCATCCATTTGGGACTAAACATAAGTGGGTGGTAATTGGATCATAGAAAGATCCAATTACCACTCTATTACATACTTCAACACTCCCCCCTCAAACTGGACCTGAGAAAGTTGCATCTTATAACAAAAAGAAAATGTATACATCATATCTTCACATGATA